>VXAB01002896.1:206534-301504 GCA_013399175.1 Odontophorus gujanensis
CATCTTTAAAAGTTTTTCAAGCAAGAATGCCATTTGTTTGTTTGCTAACATAAAAGAAAATAACACATTCTAAATGTGTGAAGTCTACGTGTAATTTACAAGACTAACAAATCTTTCGTACAGGTAGTCAGCATCATTCATTTTAACTTGATCACACCAAGTTATTTGTGGCTATTCCATTTTTAAAAAGTCTAAGTTTTCTTCCAAAGAAGAAAAACAACATCTTGACAAAACTGTATTAAGTGGGAGGCTGAGTATGGCAGGATTTTTAAACAATTTATAAACCCGCTGGTCAGTAAAAAAAAAAAAAAAAGAAAAACCTGTAACAGTTGCTGAGGTTATTCTGTGCAGAAAGAAAATACATTAGATAATACACTCACAGCTTCACATTTATTTCCAGAATATAAGATTAAGATACAGAGAATATCTGAGATACAACACTCCTGTCTTGCTGCAGAAAACTTCAAACACTGGCACTGTATATATTCCATCTTTAACAAGTTGGCTGATGCTTGCTCTGGGCTAGTTTTGCATTACACCCATGTATACTGTTAGAATTTGATTCTGTAAGGCATTTAAATGAAATATCTATAGTGCAATCATACTGATGAAGACCTGTGTTCAAGCTCCAGAATGGCAAGGATTTCTGGTTTTGTTAAATGAGAGCAAGTATATACACTCAAGCCCTTTGTCACACAACAGTGTGGGAGTATGAGTTTGTTAGGCAAGGTGTTAGGAGTGAGCGTGAAGTACATTCTAACTACTTGCAGCTATAACACATTATTATTCATTGCATAGTGTATCACTCTAACTGTCATAATGCACAGCAGAAAACATACACTGAGAACAGCACTGAGAGGAATTGTGGAGACAGGTCATTTTGGGGAAATGCTTCTGTCACAATTCAAGCAGAGGTTTGCTGCTTATTGTTGAATGGTTCTCGTAGCACAAGCTATCAGCTGATAATCAACAACCAACAAAATCAAGACATATTTGTGAAGGTTTCCTGAGAAGGTGTTGGAATTCAGTGTTTGAAGTATTATGTTAATATTATTCAACGGTCTTTGAGAATGTGATCTGAACACATACTAGGCCAAATGTGCAAACAACTGTGCGGGTATTGGTGTCAGTCCAACACTTTACACTGATGAAGAAAGTTAATAAAAGATGGTAGAAGATGGTAGAGAAGGCATAAGTATAAAATTTAAAATCACCCAGGTAGAATAAAAAGAAATAAAGACCAAGGTAAGGAGTTCAGATACAGGCATCAGGTTGAAAAACACAGACACACCAATTCAAAAAAACTGTTCATCATGTTAGGAAGCATTATTACAACCAGCAATGTTGGAGACCCTCTTGTATCTAGAAGATAGTATAATTGCTTATAAACCTCATCTGGACTTCACTGATGCTAATATACTTCTTTTAGAATACTGTGAATATTAATATACAAGAGACTTTATACTAAATCACACTGTAATCATCCTTTTTATAGCAACATTTTTGTTTAACTGAGAGATGTGAAGAGCATTTCCTGGGAAAATAACTATTGAAGAAGCTAAAGATCATGACTCCCTATTAACAATATCAATCTATTAATATGATTATGACATTCAAATCTATGCATTTATTACCTATAAACTGAGAACAACAAACAGTTTGCTGTATGAATGCAGATCTTTTCATTACAGTTTGTCTAAAATCATCACACAGGGGCTGTTTTACAAACACTGGAAATACACACACCTCTGTGGAGGAGTGTAACTTCTGGTAAACGATTCACATAGAATTTTCACACACACACAAAAAAAGAAAAATGGCACTTCTATTCAATCTCTTAAAGTTTTAATAGGCACAATACAATTATTTATATGATTTTATCCAGTGCATTGTTATTTTCTATCATTATACAAAGGACCATCATACCAAGGGACCTGAATTAATGTTCTAATTTAACCAGAAATTTAATGTTCTAAACAACACAAAATATACAATGTAAGCCCCTCCTAGTCTGAGCACTTCTTAGCTCAATGAATACTTAGAGAACAGGGAGAGAATATATTGAAACAATGATGCTGCTGGCAAAGGTAGTAAGAGAAGGTCAGGACAAATGTTGGATAGAAAACTAGAAAACATTCATACACTCATATTCTCAATAGCAATAAATGTATAAGTTTGATATTGACTATGATTTTTTTTAATATTGAGTTGTTATTCAATGATTTTTAGCAAAACTTGTTAAAAAAATCAGCAAGAACAAAAAATTGACACTTTTTTAATAGAATGAAGAATCAACTTAAGTAGAGATTAATTATATTATTTCAGCATGCCATGTTCAGCATTTTAGATTATTCCTTTTCATTACTCTACACAAGGGACAGTTTATACAATTATTATCTTGGTTGGAAGAGACCTCTAAGGGTCAACCTCTGAAATCTCCTTCCCAAAAAAGGGCTAAATAGATCACGTAGCTCCGAGCTGTGACCAGTGAAGACCTGAACACCTACAAGACTCCACAGTCTCTTGGCAATCAATTCTGGTATTAAATCAACTCCACAGTACTAATTCCCACTATTATTAACACTAGCTAATAGGAGCAAATGGTTTAAGAGGAATGAATCACAAACTCCTCAGCTCCCTCTTGCAAAGAAACAATGTTCTTCACTGTCCTTGATGCTGAATTTGCCATCGCAAAACTGTACAATATGCCTTTTAAATTTGGAACCTCAGGAATATCAGAGGAATAAAGACAGTATTAACTGTGATAATATGTGCATATACATGATCACACGGAAATAAAGATTATGCTTTTAAATGTTATGGAGACCAGGATATATTCAGCATAAAAAATCAAGTTAGAAGAAATGGAATTATCCAGTTACAAAAGTTCATTTCAAATTCCAGTCTTTAAAATACAGATAAAGTATACCTGGAGCAGTTTAGCTATTACATAAGTGTCATGGTTTTATGATTTTTGATCGGTATTCCACATTATGACATCAAGTAGTATAATGGGAGTTAAAGAGTTAATGGTGCACTTCTGTGGATTATCATATCTCTTGGTTTCTGAAAAGAAGAATGAACGACAGCTCCCAAAAGACTTCACTGTTTCACTTCTGTTTTCTTTTTGGAGAGAATGATAAAGCTGACTGAGTCATGAGACTGGCTCTTTGCTCTCTGCTCCACAGCGGTTTCGCTTACAGCATTAGAAGGACTTTGGTTTCAGAAACTCTCTCATTTTATTTGATTTATTAGCTTCAATTCCAATCATGTTGTATTATATTGTATTATCTCACATTCCACTATTATATTTAGTAAACTAAGTTTTTTTCCCTTAGCTTGTTGCTGCTGTTTCCCTTGTCTAGGGCTGTCTCCCTGTCATCTCCCTACCCTCTTTTCCCAGGGCATGGACCCAAGGGTCCCTTCACTTCCTTTGTCATGGAACCAGGCCGACAATTTAAGTGTGTTAGGAGAACCTATATTTTCTATTCTAGAAATAGAAAATATAGCTTCTCCTAACACACTTAAATAACTAGACTAATTTGGCCAATCTAAATTTATGCTATTATTAGAAACAATCTTTTATATTATTATTTTTTTTTTACTGTAAGAAGTTGAGCTAAAAAGAAGTTTCGTAAAAGATGTAATCCAGCAACTGTTAGTTTGCTGTTGTCATTGATTTTTTTTTAATTCTACAAAGTAAATATTACTCTACTACAATTACATTAAAGATTTTTTTTAATTTTTATTAGAAAAATTCAGATCAAATCAGATAAAATGAAAGAAAGTGAAATTTAGTTATAGGTAATTTTAGGATATGAATATAAAATTGTTAAAATATTATTAAAATATTCTGCTTTCAACAGGCACTTGAAAAAATAAAAGAAAATGTAAGATAGTCTGTGGATGTGTATGGTGAATTTCCATTGAAATAGAAGGACAATTGTTTCCTAAAAGTTAACTCATTTCTAAATATTAATTTTTAGTTCCTATTTGACAAGAAATTATAAACAATGAGTTTGCTAGAAATACGTTCACTAGCATAGCTGAGTTATTTGTTCTCTTATACTAAATATCTGCTATGATTTTGCCTACTTATATTTCCATATATATATACATTTGTGTACACACACACACACAAACTTTTTTTTTTGTCTGCTCCTGTCAAGCAGAGTCAGAACAATTTTCCCTGCAAACAGAACTTGGAGGATCAAACCAGAGAAAATAAATCTGACACACTAAAAAAATCGAGCAGATTTCATATGAGAAAAAAACGACATCACCCAAAGACATGAAAACTCCACTAGGGATCAGTATAAAAATTCAAGACTGTCCCAAAAACTATCATTCTTGTGCAAAAGAACAGAAAAGCAATAGAGATTTCTTCTTCTGCTGATGTCTTTCTATGCTGCCTGCCAGTATTACCATAGCACTAAAGAAACTGAAATAGAACTGAGTATAAAATAACAACAAAAGGAGACAAAATCATTTTCTTTCTTACTATCTGTTTATGAAAGCAATTTAGTACGGTACTGTAATCCCAAAGGATCATTTACTTCATGTTGACTCATCAATGAGTTTTTTCTGTACAGGTTCATTAAAGATGATACTGATATAAAATTCAGTTTAATAATCTTCTAGATATGTATCCCTTTTTCCCCAGTATACGTAAGAAATGACCACAGACTCAGGGAACACTAACTGTGAGATCTCAAAGCAGTTTTTGACTTACATTAATTTATGAACTTCTGTGTCTTCCATTTGAGGTAAACTCAGCAAATGTATGAGTCAGCTCTTGATTTTTTTCTTGTTTTCAATAACCGCTCTAACAAAAATTTTTCTGAAGGCAAATGTTTTTAAGCAATAGCACCTTGCAGCAGAAAAATGTTGCACACAAACTCTTCCAAGCATTTGTATTTGTAAGACATCAGATTACAAAGCACACAATCTATGCATGCATTTCCTATATATTCCATCATTACTGTCTTAATTATATATGAAAATCAATTCATTCTTGAATCAGCCTCAAGTTACTAGAAAAAAAAAAAAAANCTTCTTTACAGTTGTAAAGTCAACATAATTTTTGTGAGGAATCTTGCCTAGTTAATTTGTGCTATGCTGGATACCAGGTGGTGTTTTGGCTTACTGTAAAGGAAAGTCTGATATTCTCCAAGCATGGCCTACAGCAGTCATTTGGCTATGGTGGAACAAGATGTTTAGGAAGGGAACAATGCCTCCTTCCTTCCTAAGTTCGTTAGAAATTTCCAGCAGTAAATGTTTCACAAGCATGAAAGTTAAGTTTGCCTGAGCTCAACAGCCTGGAAAGAGGAGCAGAGGTTAGCCTTTTGTGACCACAGCTACTTCTCCTGTTCTAAGATACAAAATCAAAGTCAATATCTATCTCTTCTAAAATGAGCATCATAGTCTTGGAAAGAACAGCTTTATTTCGAACTTTACTTAATTCAGTATATTATTTTGTAATTCAAGTTGAACTAAATGCTATGCTAAGATGGAAACAAATGTAAGGATGTATCATAAACTTACGTTTTTTTCCTTCCTGTGCAGAACAATAATCTACCTTTGAATTTATGTATCGTGTCACTAAAACTGCAGAAAAAACTGTGATTTGCATATATCTTGTTGGACTGGCCATGTTCTAACGATTTGCATAAAGTAAGTGTTAAGAGAAAACCAAATCATTCCTAATGGCAAAAATACATATATATATGTATAATGTATGATATTATATTTGTTGTATGTATGTATATATGGTATTTATATTATTTATTTTATTTGTTTATTTCTATTTATTTATAAATATGATATTTATTTATATATATAAAGCAGAATATTTATCTTAGAACAACTTTATGCTATTCTTACACTTTATTTCATACAACACCTCTCAGAAAACCACATGCGACTCAAACATTACAGTCTTTAGTTTAAATGTCCAGATTAATTAATTTATCCTATTATTGTCATTGGAATCAATGAGAAAATAATTGCATTTTTGTATATTTTTAGGGTAAAAAAGCAGAAATTTAATATTTTCAAGTGACAGAGCAAACCAGTCTCTTTCACAATTTCAGAACTATGAATGTCAGTATAAATGCATATGTACACCATGAGAAAGTAATGCAGAAAGTTTGCAGTGTTGGAATAGAAAGACAGACTATCAGCTCTACAACCTGTCTGCCTCATTCTGAATTCAGAAAATGAGGACAACCAGCAGGTAATTTTTTCTTTTTCTTTTTTAATACTCTACCTCTCTTACAAGTTCAACAATCATACTTTTTGATAGACATTTATTCTGGTTTGTTCAGAAAGGTTTCAGTGATAGATACTGTCTGATATTTCGGTCTCTCTATCATGAAGTGATACACAGTATTAAACTTTAAAAAACTCAATACAGCCTAAACTCACTACATATCTTGTCCACCGCCAAAAGGGATCACTCCTTCCCACCAATTTTTCACATGCAGGAAACTTCTATCTTTCCTCTATTTCCATGTCCTTAATTTTTTCAGTGATAACAGTCTCAATTTTTTTTTCTCAATTGCTGGTTTTCTCGATCTTTCTCATCACTGCCACTAAACAGTATACTAAGTCTGGCTAGGTTGAGACTAGTTTCCTTCACAGCAGCTTGTATGATGGTGTATAGCAGATGTGTGATAAAAACAATGCCAATAACACATTTATGTTTTAGTTATTGCAGAACAGTTTGCACAGCATCAAGGCATTCTCTATTTTTCATTCTGTCACCCTCAGTGAACAGATTGAGGANACTGACGTAATTATAAAAGAAAATCAAGTCATTGTTGAATCAACCTCAAGTTACTAGAAAAAAAAAAAATAAATATGTAGAAGTGCAAGTACCCATGATTTTGCTGCAAATTTAGAGATGGAAAAAAAAACGGTAGTATCAGTGACACTGTGAAGAGTAATACATCTATTTTCCTACAGATCCTCACTGTATTATGAGCCACACTGTATAAGAGTAAAATGGATGAAGTCAAATGCTCTGTTTATATGGAATAAGCCTTCTGAAAACTAAAGTTCCCAGAATACACACAGTATTGATTAACTTTCTACACACGTTAGTTATGTCTACAAAATACAAGAATCTGTAAACCTTACCACAGTAAAATGAAGCTGCCTAGTAATACTTTAGAAAATAATCTGTCACCATCCATGGGATTTTTGCAAGTCCCCTGAAAATTCCAGGCAAAATCCTACCTGCTTCTTTACAGTTGTAAAGTCAACATAATTTTTGTGAGGAATCTTGCCTAGTTAATTTGTGCTATGCTGGATACCAGGTGGTGTTTTGGCTTACTGTAAAGGAAAGTCTGATATTCTCCAAGCATGGCCTACAGCAGTCATTTGGCTATGGTGGAACAAGATGTTTAGGAAGGGAACAATGCCTCCTTCCTTCCTAAGTTCGTTAGAAATTTCCAGCAGTAAATGTTTCACAAGCATGAAAGTTAAGTTTGCCTGAGCTCAACAGCCTGGAAAGAGGAGCAGAGGTTAGCCTTTTGTGACCACAGCTACTTCTCCTGTTCTAAGATACAAAATCAAAGTCAATATCTATCTCTTCTAAAATGAGCATCATAGTCTTGGAAAGAACAGCTTTATTTCGAACTTTACTTAATTCAGTATATTATTTTGTAATTCAAGTTGAACTAAATGCTATGCTAAGATGGAAACAAATGTAAGGATGTATCATAAACTTACGTTTTTTTCCTTCCTGTGCAGAACAATAATCTACCTTTGAATTTATGTATCGTGTCACTAAAACTGCAGAAAAAACTGTGATTTGCATATATCTTGTTGGACTGGCCATGTTCTAACGATTTGCATAAAGTAAGTGTTAAGAGAAAACCAAATCATTCCTAATGGCAAAAATACATATATATATGTATAATGTANCTCTACCTCTCTTACAAGTTCAACAATCATACTTTTTGATAGACATTTATTCTGGTTTGTTCAGAAAGGTTTCAGTGATAGATACTGTCTGATATTTCGGTCTCTCTATCATGAAGTGATACACAGTATTAAACTTTAAAAAACTCAATACAGCCTAAACTCACTACATATCTTGTCCACCGCCAAAAGGGATCACTCCTTCCCACCAATTTTTCACATGCAGGAAACTTCTATCTTTCCTCTATTTCCATGTCCTTAATTTTTTCAGTGATAACAGTCTCAATTTTTTTTTCTCAATTGCTGGTTTTCTCGATCTTTCTCATCACTGCCACTAAACAGTATACTAAGTCTGGCTAGGTTGAGACTAGTTTCCTTCACAGCAGCTTGTATGATGGTGTATAGCAGATGTGTGATAAAAACAATGCCAATAACACATTTATGTTTTAGTTATTGCAGAACAGTTTGCACAGCATCAAGGCATTCTCTATTTTTCATTCTGTCACCCTCAGTGAACAGATTGAGGAATGTACAAGAGGATGGGAGGAGCCAAAACTCAAAGAGAGTTTACTGTTCCCTTTTACCCCAGTGGCTAGGCTGAGTTCAAGCAGGGCTTTTGCCTTTCTAATTTTCTATCTGCATATGTTAACAGTTTTCCTACTAAACAACAATTTTTTTTAACTACTTGAGTGGATCACTCAACTTGGTTGGGTTCAGTTCCACCTCCTCAGTGCTGAATATGTTCTCCTTTCAAATAAATTTTTTAAAACAAATGTTTTAAAGATTTCTCTTGGTTTAGCTATTGTGGTACTGTTAACATGACAGAGGGACGAAAATTTTTTTTAACTGAGGAAAGTTTTTCTATTGCTATTAGAAAAGTTATTCTAAGTTTTACATTTTCTCAGTTTTTATATACAATTGAACTAATCTGCAGAGTTTCAATGCTCTGTGAGTCATAGCTAATTGCAAATGTACATTCACTTTCAGAAGATTTAGTCCAAATACAACCCTCATACAATGAAACATTCACTTATGTTCATAGCAGCTCCATTTCTTATTCAAAGATTTCTATGGAAAATATTCATATTAAATTCACTCCTGCACACAAACAAAACAAAGAAATCAGGAGAATTAATAATCTCAGTGAAAAGCACTGGGATTTTGACATACAAAAACATCTGTGAGAATTTTTAGGATTCTCTACTGGCTCTTTAATTTGAGCATGAAAACAAAGATCTGTGTCATTTTTGTGGCCCTCTGCCAGACTCCTTCCAGGAGATCCCTGTCATTGATCAAGACGTTGAGGGTTGTTGAGGGAAGTGGGTTTGTTTAGCTTGGAGAAATGAGGGGGTCTCCAGGGAGACCTCACTGTGGCTTTCCAGTACTTGAAGGGAGCAACAGGATGGGAATGACTGTTTACATGGGTTGACAGTGATTAGGGAAGGGGAATGGTTTTAAATTAAGATAGGGGAGATTTAGGTTAGGTATTAGGAGGAAGTTTTTCACTCAGAGGGTGGTGATGCACTGCAACAGGTTGCCCAGAGAGGTTGTGGATTGTGGACAAGGCCGGCTGTGGATCTAAGCAGTCTGGTCTAGTGGTTGGTGATCCTGCTGCAGCAGGGGTCTTGAAACTAGATGATCTTTGAGGTCCTTTTCAACCCAGGCAATTCTATGACTCCATGATATGTTGAACAAGATTTCCTACTGATAAGTCTAAGGCTACATGTTGAATAAATCCATATATAATCCAGATTATTTTAATGTAAAACTTACATATAATGCAAATATTACTAATTCAAATCTAATAATTAATAACAAATAAACTTATGGCATACATAGAACATTTGAATAGACAAGGAATATTCAAGTCTTCCACAACTAGATGCTTTCTGAAGATCTACCTTAGTTTTGTATTTTTACAACTTATGTCACATAAATGTCATTCTGAATTTTTTCACAATCCATTTATGCATGTTTAGCAAGAGTGAGTAAATGCCTAAGCATCTAACTTTCAGGTTTTTTTTTTTTTATCATGTATATACATTGCTTCTTGTCAGAAATATTGTGTTTAGATTTCACTGAAGTGTACTGTGACAAGAATAACCAGAAACAAACTACAACCAGATCTCGCTACAGAACCATAGTCTCCATAAAGCATGTAACATTTCTACAAGTAAGCTAGAATGAAAAAAAAAAAAATCTCTGGGTGAGAAACTTCACGACAAGCTTATTCCAACAATGGAATAAGAAGCTATCCATAAAATTCTGTTGTTAAACTCACCTGTAAGCAGGGTAACTCATGGCATTTCTTCTCCTCTAGCAATGATTAAGAAATATTATATCCTATATCATGGAGACATTAATATAGTTTTCATTATGAGTAGTGTTTATGAAAATAATAGGATAATTATAAGCTGCATTATTTAGTTGGAGGGAGTTTCACTATGAAATAGCTGATGTATTCCAGAGGATCTAAATAATTAATCAATAAACTGGTTTCATAGATAGCTGTCTGAAACATCTGATAATCACTCCAGTATTTTTAGTTAAATATGTTGTCAGACTTTTTGCTTTAATATTTAGCAAATAATAAAGAAAAACAGTAAATGGCAACAAACAAGATTTGAACATTTTCCACATTTACAAAGAAACAGAATTCATTAGATACTAGCAAGAGCTGAAATAAAACATAGCATCATGGAATGGCATGAAAGTAAAATATTTTCCTCTATTCAATACTCAAAGCAACTCAGAATTAAAATACAAATTTTTTTTCTACACTTCCATGCATGAAAATGTATGTTAAGTCACTCATCATTAAAAGCACAGATGGTAAACCACCATTGAGTAGTTTAGTTAAACTTCGCAAAATAAATCTCAGAATACATTAATGATTACTATAATAAAGTGTATTTGCTTGAGTTCATGGGGTCATAAAGAGCTGAATAAACATGCTGATACATTCTTGGCATGATTGAGAAATGAATTTTGGCTTAGTTGAGATCTCCTATATGTATATTGCAAGTCCAGTTACTGAGGTGGGACAATCATTAAATTTATATGAATTAATAAGACATGAATAGGAGAAACTGCTTATGTAGTGACAGAGATGACAGCAAGTCACATTCTGATAATTTGAATAGAAACAATTTACAAAGAATTAGCAAGAACCTTGTAAGTCTCATATTAAAATCAATAACATGAGTCCCTAATGCCCTAACACCAAACAGCTAGTGGCAAAATGTTGTGTCTAGAAGATCTAAAGATGAAACCACAGAAATAAGTAATGTCTTCAAAGTTAAGGTAGAAAAGTCTATTAAATATTTTATCTATTTAAACCAAAATTATTTCCAGGGAATTTTCAAGATGAGATAGATTAACTTGGAGAGTTTTTGAGAATTAGTCAACACAGTATCAAAAACTACACAAGTTGAAAGGCATCTGGCTTGGAAATATTTTTATATGATTGTTAGACATGGATTTAAACCAAGATTCTCCCAGTGAGATTAAACAGCTTAACAGCCAGATGCTGCAGAACAGTATCTGGCATATGTAGGGATGATAAAGTTACCAACTTTGAAGTGAACAGGAAAGATGGCAAATGTTCATCATCATTACAATCAAAACAGCAGAATGTATAGGTAAAAGTTTTCAGTCAAGTAGTGTGTGGCTTAAAGCAGGAATAAATACCAACTGGGACATGGACATATAGACTATATGGGGTACATCTGATATCTAGTTATTCTGTCTTCAGTTATTCAAAATTATACAAGTGTAATCTAGAAAGTAAACTGACCTCTCTGTAGTTCACATAGGAAAAAAATTGTGGAAAAATTGTGGGAGTTAGTACGAAAATTTTATTCAGAAGTATTGAAACTAAGAAAGGAAAGACATAGGAAGTTGATTAATCCTACAGATCAGCATATTTGAAAGAAAACATAAAAAATGGCCGAAGATTTTAATAGCATTAATAAATTGGTCAAAATTTATAGTATTTAATGGAAGATATTAAATTTTCTTGTAATTCTGATGAGATCTGCCTGGTACAATGTCTCAGACAGAAGGATTCCTCCAGATTTCCAGGGTTAATGGTTACAGGACATGAATAGTCAAATTACACTGCAATATTTATTTTTGCAGGAAACAAAAATATTCCATTTATACTGTGAGGCAGTTTTTCTGACCCATTTTTTGGTATAGATTTGTAATATGAACCTATTCATTTTGTACTAAATAACGCAACTGGTAAAAGGTGCTGATTATTTAGTTCAGTCACATAGAAATCAATTGAAAATGAATCCACAAACAGTATTTCTGGGAGACTGTTCCCAAATCCTCTAAGAAAATATCAGGTAACTGAAAACTACCCACAAGCAACAACCATCCATTGTTCTATTATTTTCTTACAATTCACCTGAAGCAACTAGGATAGCACCTGTTATTCCCCTTACAATTAAAACACTAATGCTTTTCTCTCAAGCAGTTTACAGTACAGATTGGCAGGCCAGCAACCACATTTTGATAGTTGGGAATATGTTACTATGTACATTGCCATAGTATTAGCACTACAGAAAAACCTTTATTAATAAACTAGTGAGAGGTGTTGGTTTATCTGTCCCAGGAAGAACACAGCATTCTTTAATACATATATGAAATAAATTAGTAGATTTATCTTACCTCTCAAGGGAAGGATGCCTGTGTCATAGGAAACATCAAGTTGCATGGGCTAGCATTTTTTTTAAATGAGACAAACACTGCAACACCCATAGAGAAAAAGGTTACAGTTCAAGAAGCAGTCCCTCTGGAGCCCTCTTTTCAGGTTTTACTGAATGTCAGAAGCTTTTGTTGTTCCTGTCTGCTAGACTTGTGCTGCAGATAGACAGCAGGATTTCAGCATACAGTTTGGCTCTTTCTATCAGCTTCTAAATTCAATTAAAAATGCCCATGGCACTTCTCTGCTAGGGAAGGAACATTTAGCACTGCCACAGACACACATTCCGAGAAGAACTCATTTCAAGACACCAGAGTGCTTTTTAAAATCTTTGCTGAGTATGTATGAATGCTTGAGTCCATAAGTACCTGCACAGTGACACTATTAGAAAAAGTTACTAATGACCTTAAATACACTGACCTAGAGGTAACAACAGAAACAAAACAATACTCACAGCTGCTTTTGATGATGGTTCTTCAATTTTGACAAAGCACTTCTGGTCATGTTCAAATTTTACACAAAACAAACTTTTCCTTCTATATTTGAGGTTTATTTTCCCTAAATATATCATATTAATTCAAAACAGAACATCACAGTTCTATGATCCACTCTGTCCAGTGATTTCACAAGATTTCACAAGAACTTAAAACTAATCTGATATGCTATTTCAACTTCCAAGTCCCACCTTGTCATTTCATCATCACTGGCATATATACTAAGCTGTGGTCATACCAACCTTTATTTTTTGGGACATACAGAAAGCCTCACAATCACTGGAGCACTAAAAGGGACTTTCTCTTTGCCCATATATCAGCTATACCTGATATTTGCAGAAGTCAGCATTTTAGGTCATCTACAGATTCCTCATGTAAATTACCATAGCTTTCAAATTATAGTAAAGAAATTACAAAAAGGTTAGAAATGTACTTGAAACTGAATTATTTATTTTGCAAACACAAATTAAAAACTTCTAAGGAAATGCAACTTTTCCTTTACAGAATACTCTTGTCATTGCCCTCGCTTTATTATTATGTTACTTCATTTTCATTCCTCAGTCAAGCACAAAAAATATCTTCCCAGTAGGTTTAGGTTTTTTTTTCAGAGCTTGTTGTTGATATAATAGTAGTGAAACTGAAATTCTGATTGTATAAACAGAAGCTGTTTAAGATTTATCCAAATTCTGCCTTCGTTTACACTCAAGAGGACTTCATAGGAACTAAATCATTTTCAGAGTGTAAATAACAGAAGAATTTTCCATTCTGAAGTAATTTTAATTGGCAACAGAACTTATTATTTAGTCTTTAAGACAGAAATAAAGACAAACAATATACCCAAGCTACCAAAAACTCTTCCCTTCATGCCTTAAAGTCACTGGGAAACAAGACAGTTTACATGAAATATATATATATATATAAACCCATTTGAAGATATTTTTTCCCATTTACATTCCTAACCATTAGTCAGTAAATTTTGGTAGATTAAGTGCTATCTGATGGTGCCTTAGTAGCTAACATAAAAACAGTGGTGATGTCAAATTCACGATTTCCATAAAATTTTTAGAGGAATCTGCTTTTAGCTGATTCAGAAAAAAAGATGGTGACTGGTTGGGTCACAACTCACCCACTGAATGTGATTCTTTCTGATTCAGTTATTTCAGTAGAAAAGGAAGCTTTCTTCAGTTTCTAGTTTTTAAAATATCTGCTATGACTCATATGAAGAAAGAAGAAACAGAATACCAATGAAAGAATTGCTTGAAAATATGTAGGGTATTGAAAGATAAATAATAGTATATAAAAACTTGTTTTCATATTTCTTTCAAGAAAGATGTATTTATGGTCTAAGTTTAACAAGGTTTTAATAGATAATTCTTAGTAATCACCATATTTAAATAGAAAAATGAAAAAAAAAAATCTTAGAAAATTTCCCTGACAGACAGTAAAAATCCTTTCAAGTACTTTTTTCTGTCTTGGAAAAAGCACACTGTTAAAAAAAGATTACTAAGTAGAGACAAGTCTTAGAAGATAACTGAGTCTTAGTAATAATTCTAGTTAGTCCATCCTTCTTCCTTAGTTACATAGTCCTAGAAGGATGTTCAAATAAATGAAGGCCACTGCATCATAGAATGATTGGTTATCTGAGGTTGGAAGTGACCCATAAGAATCATCAAGTTCAGTTCCTGCCTCCACATAAGACCAGATCATGTAGCAAGTTCTAGAGAAATTCCACCAGACCTCCATTATTTAGTGTAAAATCACTACTTGTGAAAGTTAATACTGAAGGCTGTGGCTATGCTGAAGGCACCAGGCTATGTTCCTGACTGCACTCAGAACAGAGAATGACTAAAAATGATTTAAATCCACCTAGTGTATTCTTCACCTGTTAGAACTATCCAAGTGTTATTGTGGTTCCTGGAATAAATCAAACCTAAAAATATTGTATGCTTTTTCAGCGGTTGACAACAGAAACAATGTGAGCTTTTATGGCTGATTTGTAATAGGATGCTACAGGGAGGTACTCTTTTCTTTCTAGAAATATGCTAGTATTGAGACGAAAGCAAGAATTGCTTTCTGATATGAGGAACCCATTTGGTTATAAATGCATGACTTTGTTTAAAAGAATTGTGGAAGTAAGCTTTCAGACCTGAAGCCTGACACTCCTATCTTCCTGTCCCACTGCAGTTAGGCATGAAGCTCACATAAGAGTTCCAGTTGTTTATAGTGACATCACTGACACCTGCTCACACATCTGGGGAATGTGGGTCTAAAGAAAAGGGGAATCACTTAACTCATTCATATCAATCCCTTTTTGCCTCCTACTCAGTTTCTGAATACTACCTGACACAGCTGAGAGGCAGTCTGCTGTTCAGCTTTCCACAACTGCCTGACCTTTCCTCTAAGCATATTAGCCTACAGCAGATCCAGCCTTGGTGGCCTTATGGGGCCATGGACTTTGTTGAGTTTTATCAGACCGTCAGTGTTCTGAGCCCCAGGCAAATTCTTCAGTGCTGCTCTTCTTATCACAAAGTAATTACCTGGCCTTTCTTTGTGCTAGTTGGAATGCTCAGGTGGAACTCACTGGAAAGGTTAAGGAGTCAAAAAATAAAAAATAAAAAATAATCAAATTAAAACTTGCTTTCAGTTAGTTTTCCTGCCTTCATACCAGCTAGAGTCAGCAACT
This sequence comes from Odontophorus gujanensis, assembly GCA_013399175.1. NCBI lineage: Eukaryota > Metazoa > Chordata > Aves > Galliformes > Odontophoridae > Odontophorus > Odontophorus gujanensis. The sequence continues at coordinate 222,349 of VXAB01002896.1, forward strand.
TTATAAGTCTGACAGGCAACTTGACAGTGACTATCAGATGGTCAAGGGATCACTTGTCAAAATGCTAAATTTTAGGGATAAAAACCAGAAGCACATTCTATTGATATTAAGGTACATGTACTAGAGACAGATTTCTGAAATTACACAGAAACACTGAAGTAGGAGGAATTTTTGCATAGGAACTAGAGACATTTCTCTCTGTGCAGTGGCTGATGACTATTAATGTTAAACAGTATTTCATGTTGAGTTTTGGTAGAGGGAAGAAGCAGCTGACTAGAAAAAATGACAACATCTCTCTGAAGAGCTTATTTATACACTCTCAAAGTTACAGCATTTGAGTAACTAGCTAAAGGAACATAGCCCAAGAAGTCCAACACACGCCTCTTACAAATGTTTGTGTAGAACATTCTCTCAGAATTTTATTGTGGTTCAACTTTTAATAATTCCTGTTAGCAGATGAGGATAATGCACAATTAATTACAATAACAGTTCTCTCTTTCATCTCCACCCATATGATTTTTAATTAAATATTAGACAAGACAACAATTATTTATAAGGAATATTCATTTCTATTTATTCATAATGGGCTCCTTATAAGCTTGATATATGAGTCTGACTAAGATTTCAAATGCTATAGAAATACATGTATATTCATGACTAAGGTGAGGAGATTAATTTATCAAAATGCTCTGGAATAAAACATCTGATTTTTAACATTTGTAAAAATTTGTATCATTTGAATCATTTGTAAAAATTTACCTGTTCTTACTTATAGTCCATACATAATTTACACAAAGATTGTGTGTATATATATTCATCTCTATACATTGTAAATGTATGGAGAATTACTTGCACAATACATAATTAGTTTCCTATTTATGGAAAAAAGAAGCCAACTTGACTACTGATGTGGGTATACAAAAAAATTACTATTATCATATTTCCCCTCTTACGCAGATCTTCTCTAAAAAATAAGCTAGCAAAATATTATTTTCTTTAAAAATTAATGCAGTTTTTCTCCCCCTTCTCTGAGAATGCACTTCATTGAAATAATTTATGTATGTTTAAGAATGTGTCTCTGCTATATAAGTAAATAATTTTAATTTGACCACCTGCTGTAGACAATTCTTCAGTATAATACATCTCCAAAGCCTTACTCAGGCTTACACTCAGCAGCATTAGGGAAGATATCAAATGGAAGTTTATGAGGATAGCAGATGTTCATTCCTGCTGTTTGATGGTGGCAACATCTGAAACTTTGGTCTTTTACCACCAACAAATCCAAGAAGAGCCACAAGAGCAGCATGCAAACTTTCTGCAATTGCACTAATAATCATACAATTATCAAAAGAATTTATGTGCAGGCAATTCTAGGAAATTCTATATTAATTTACTCCTCTTTGTTACATTTCTTTTCCTTGCTTTTGAACAAAACTCAGAATTGAAATCTAGGTAAGTTCACTTTAAGAGCACTAAACACTCAACACTGTACAATTTTTTAGTTGATAGGTAACTATAAATTTGGAGGGTTCATGCAGTAATGTATTTTCAATTACAACAAATTTGTTTTCTCACTTATTTACTCTTGCTGGGCATAAAGTTTACTGAGTAGAACTTTTTTTTTCCATTCATGTTAACTTTCTTTTCTTTTCTTTTTTTTTTTTTTTTGGTGAAATTCATTTCAATTTAATTAAACATTCCAAAAATTAATTTGTAAAAGACAAATATTTTAAAATTAATGCAAGGTAACATCAATATATATAATTTCCATCTGAGAAGTATAAAAAACACATGAATGTAGCTTATAGGTACAGTCTTACAGCAATTTCCAAATAATAGCTCCTTATTTTGGAAGTGAAAATACTCNTGGGTGGGGATACATTTATATCCATATCATTTTCTGAGAATCAGTAGCTGACATCAGACAATTTTATCTCTGCTTTATATAAGAAAAATACAGGATAAAAATATTCAAGTACCTAAATGCTTAATATGCATAAGTTTTATTTTCTAGACAATCTAACTGATTGCCAGTGGGTCTTTGGCTTCTACTCAAGTAATTAATTTATAATTATGAAGCTTAGGCTCCTAAGACACATAAGAACCTTTAGCAAGTTCCTATTAAAGGTTCATGAATAACTGTGTTCACAAAGATTAGACGAACAATTATGTGACAGATACGCTAGGGGATGAAAAGTTATTAGCACAATTTGCTTTTAGTTGTCTGCTGATGCATCTCTGTTCTCATCTCTGAACCATCGCTTCCATACAAAATATTTCCAAGTAATAACCTTTCTAGGAATACATAGATGATTTTATCATTTAAACAGAAAACTATCTATGACTGTCCCTATTTCTAGGGCTTTTTGGGGAGATGGAAAATGGTGGATCCAGAAACTACTATTATGAAGTAAGTCCCAGCTTTAAATGGAGGAAATCTGAGATTTAACATGAACTAAGATCCACACAGATCAAAATATACAGTTATCATTAGGTGAAATCTTTTACACACTAAATTTATACCACTTATAAAGAAGAAATTTCACTTGCTTCCATTACTTAAATGATTGCAATATGTGACAAGGAAGAGAAGATAAAAGGGAAAAAAGACTGTTGAAGTATAACCAGCTTTGTTACTTTTTTTTAACTGAACTGAAGTTCAAAGCATTCAGTTTGAATACTGTTCTATGCAAAGATCAAATGAAAGGCACACTAGAAGCAAATTTTTCATGACTTTACTACAGATAACAATAGTATTTACAGCAGTAAATAGTACTTTCATGTATTCATTTGAATCTCCTTTTCAAGATAATATGGTTTCTAGCCCCAAAATTTTCTTTTGTAATTTACAAGATTTCATTTTTGCTGTTATGAAAATGACTTCTTGAATCAATAAAGTACCAAATCTCAGTGAACAATCAACTTCCAAATAAATGTACACAATCAATCTAATTTCCATAGAGTACTTTCTCTTTACCTTAACAACTTTTGACATTATTTGAACTCTGTTTTGTAGAACACAATTAAATCGAAAAATTATCACAGCCTAGAAATGATCTTTGAAATACGCAGTTCCTAACTGGTCCCGTTAACCTGCATCTACTCTTTTTTTTCTTTTTTCCAAAATGAAGGAAAAAAAACCCTATCTATGAGTAACACTACAATTTTCCACAACTTTCTGTCTGTTCCTGCTGCTAACAGCTGACTTCATGTATAAATCATATCATGATTTTTTTTTTTTTGCTTCAATTTTATTGAACTCCAAATGCATGTAAATAGCCTTAAAGTCATAATAAAATATTATCAGCTAAGTAAATGCATCATTTACATCTAGCAACTGACTAGGCCAAAGAAGTGCACTTTTTAAATTTATTGAAGACCCTTTTTTTTAATCTTCCAGGTAAATACTCACAGCTAGTTGGTACAATCTCCAAATCAAACTATTTGAGTTTTTCTCTGAAAAATGCCCATAATGCAACAGAATTGCCTTTCTGCTAAACTGTTGTAACCTCTCATAAATGATAGCATAAGGATGATCTTATTCCAAGATACCAGCTTCCAGAATAGATTATGTACCCATGCTTTTGCACATAGTGACTAAGTATATAAGCCAAATGAATAGATTGATTATATAAAACTACATTATGGACAAAATTAAGTACTGATAAACTTCATAACTCATGATATTACTCTAGTGTGCTAGAATATAAAATGACATATGTGGCAGAAACAAATGTCATTGTGAATTATATAATGTGCTACTGACTTGAATCAGCCTAGTGATATCACCAGAATCCTAGATAATAAAGTAAAAATCTGGAAATATGTTGTCTACTGTTGAAAACTTTCAGCTTTTATATTTAGATTACATATAAAAATAGAGAAAAAAAATCTGTAAATGTTATTATTGCATTTCTTCTTTATCTTTAAATCAATTAAAATATAACTCAATTTAAATAATTGAACACTTGGTAAGAATGGGGGCCAGCAGAAGTTACAAAGTAAAGCGAGGAACTGACACACATATCTTTAATTTTGGTAATAACAATTAATGCTACTGATTCAGGTTGATTCTTATATAAGAAGACAAATATAAGTAGTAGCAGAAGATATTGTAGATTACTGAGATGTTAAAATACTATGCCCATAAGTAAAGCCTTGATCCATTTACAAATCCTACGTTCTAAATGTTTTGTTTATAAACACCTATACAAATGAAGACCTTTCAAGAGATTTTCTCTATAAACATGGAATAAAAACTTTTCTTATGTATTTTTTCATCTCAAAAAAGACAGTCAAAACTGACTTTATAATTTTGAGTTATACATATAATCTTATTGTTTCCAGATTAAAAAAAAATAAATCATGCTGTAATGTTGTTAACAGAGTAACACAACAATTCATAAATCACAGAATCACAGAACTGCAGGGGTTGGAAAGGACCTCAAAGAGATCACTGAGTCCAACCTCCCTGCTAAAATACATTCCCTGCAATAGGTCGCACTGGTAGGTATTCAGACAGGTACTGAACTTCCTATGTACAAGTTGTAGAGCATTACTCCTATCTTTTAGCTCATCTATTTACAGTAATCCCAGCAATAACTTGTAAAAAAATTCAGCTTTACACCAATGAGTGCTTCAAGATCTCTACTAAGTTTGATATCAAATCAATCCACTACTCAAAAAGGACCTTAACACCATAATAGTACATGAAAATTCCTTTCTAATCACAATCATTAAGAGCAGCAAATTGAAAAATTTCATAGACTATTTATCTAACGAAGTAATAAGCAGTCTTTCCCCATAGCCTTGATGTCAATTTACACTGTTGGTTTTAAGGTTAATTGAATAAGATTAATGGCAGGACTTCCTCATTTTTTCCACGGGAGTCAACTGAAGACTGAGATTCACTTGCCGTATGTTAAGGTGCATATTTAACATTGCTATAGCAGAAAATATTCCAATTACAAAAAATATTAATACAATCTTTCATGTTACATTAAAATTAAATAACTCAGTCAAGAAGCAACACTAGAGATATTATTATTTCGAGCTAAATAATGAACAAGCAAACAGAAAATCTACCAGCAATGTATATATTCGTTTTAAATAGTAGTACAAAAGAATGTATCAGTTCAGAATAAATATTGCGCAAATAGAAAACACGAAGACTTGGTTTCATCTTTATTTGATTGAGTAACATGTTTTAAAGGATTCAAGTTGCAAACATGTTGGAGTAACCATTTAACAATTTGACAAATACAGAGAACAAGAGCTGAGGCAAGAGCAATTCATGTGGCTCTCAGGAGGATAATCCACCTGAGTTATAACATTTTCAAATGTGCTGCATAATCTAAGTATTAATAGGACACAGGTGCCTCCGCTGTTGCATAAAAACAAATGCAATGAGGCGAACTAGGTTATTTTTAATAAAATACTTTCCATTTTAAACAACACCAAATGGAGATCCTAGAAACACTTTTTAAATTCTGAAGTACCTGATGCTGCCCACTAATATACACAAGTATAAACAGGCTTTGTAAACTGCAATTCCATGGCAGATTAAACATGACTAGGAGATAGAGTCAAATCCTTGGTGCCAAAAATTAATAATAATAATAATAACAAAACACCACTATTCAAGCATATTCATTAAATCACGTGCCTAGGAAACAAAGAACTATGTTGCTGAAAATATGACTGGCACACAGATTCACCAGATTAAATCAATGTCATGAACAGGAAGAGGAAAAAAATAATTAAAAAAAATTAATTACGTTTCCTCTGTAATTTAAAAGAGACTATTTTTTAAAAACAGCAAGCTACATTTACTGCAGATTACTGTCACTGTTATATGGTATGAAGGAATGACTGTAAAACAGTGCTAGAGTAGCTTACCTGTACTTTACGGAAACTTCCTTCCTTCCTCCCTCACTCCTCCCTTCCCCCCAACAAAACAAAACGAAACAAAACAAACAAAAAAAAAACCACAAAACAAAACAACTATTCATTGTTTCCGAGTGTAGCGCCAACAATATACTAGCCAAGCTGGAGTCTTTTCCATAGAAACACTATAAAAAAACATTTAAGCTTGACATTTAAAACCTGTGACCTACACAAGCCTTTAACCTTAGCAACATATACTTGTTGAAACGGGGCACACCTTCTAAGAAAATATCACTATTATCCTTTTTAGTGTCTTCAGAACATTATAATCTCAGGAAACCTACTAGATTTTCATTAGGTTAATCTCTATTTCTTCAACTTATTTTCCTATACTGTTCATTGCTAAGAACATCTCTACTATTCTAACACAGAAATAGTTCAATTGACTGCTAAGTAAATGATGAAGAGCTATAATTAGTTGTGATCTGAGAGGGTGATGTTTTACGGTGATTACAGATTTGGTAGCTTAAATTCAAAGTATTGGCCCAACTAGAATTTCGGCTGCAGAATATAATTATCTTCTGGTACTAGATTATAGCCAATAATAATAATAACAATTATAAAAAATCCAGGGATGTTTATTTCTCTGTCAACCAGAGGGATTCCCATTTCATCTCCAGTACATCTCCAGTCCATAAGTGTGCAAAGCATAGTGAGAACATTTGAAGGTAAAAAGATTCATTAAAAAGATTTAAAAAATAAAATCATATCCACAGTCTCTGAAGCGGTGTAACTTATAGGAGAAATGGGGATGACAATGCAGATATAGAAAGGTTATTAATTTTAAAATTTCCATCTCATTAAAAGTTAGGATCTGCATAAAATCTGATCAGAGGAATAATATATATAGAGAGAGAGAGACAGAGAAATGCTGAAGACTACAAGAACACTCTGGTAATTGCAGAATACCATCTTGGTTTTATATCACTAGTATGGCTATCAGGACAATTGTTATGAGACAAAAGTTCCTAGGGGATGGTGAATTTAGGGGTCGTTTCTCAACATGACTGAATTCTACATCTGTAAATAAAGAAATAATCTAAAACAGTATTATTTAGCAAACTGATGAACTACTAAATGAATTTGAAGAGATAGATGTATGTTCAAGACCACTACAATAACTAAATCCTCAAGTAGGGAACCATGATAATTATATGATAACATCCTTGATTTTTCCGTACTTCAGTGGGTTATCATGACAATATCGTAACAATGCTATACAGAAGTTCCCTTCTTCAAATAGTGCATCTTTCTTACAACAACTAGATAATTTATATTAAACTACCTAGGAGACTCATTTAAGTTTCTAAGTCTGCTATAGACTTCCCATGTAATTTTGAATTTAATTTCAATGTACTTCAAATCCCCACCTGTTTCGAGAATGCTAAGATAACAGTACAGCAAAGATCACATATGAAACTAGACTCAAGTATTGCAACCATCCTTAGCAGCAAAGAACTCGGGGTATTTCTCTCCTTAGGAAGATTGATAATAATGGATATGCAATCTCAACACACTAATTAGAAATGTTTTCATCAGGGACTTGCTGTGTGTCTTGATTAACTACTTATCTACAGTGGAATAAAATAAATTTCAGGGCCATTATGTGAGGACTTGTAGTTTTTTGGTTTTTTTTTTGCTTAAAATTAATACTTCAAAATTGTTGTAAGATTTAATATAATATTAATCAAATACACATAGTTAGAGAGTGTACATACACAATTCTGACACATGGAAAAGACTTATTAAAAGTACACTCATAAGTGATATTTCTCAGCGTTCTGTATCATTTGCAATGAGCAATTTGTTTTGAAGATGTGTGTTCTGATGCGGCGAATTTATGGAGATCACAGAGATTATCTTGCTAATATTCTTAAGAAAGATTATTTTATCCTGACATTTTTAACTGAGATGAATTTTTGAACTTCTCTTTATTTCAGTCAATTTTCATATTCTTTGTCCATCACTAGTTCATTTGATCGTGTTTTTAGGTAGAGGAGAATGAAATGATCAAGTCATTAAAAAAAAGTACAACTGCTTCTGTTTCTGGTGTATGTGATGCAAACGTCGAAGCAATGTGCTTGCTAGCATTTATCCTTTCAGATACCTTGCAGATGTTTGCTTTTTATGTCTGGAGCAATTCATAAGGTATTCCAGCATGTTATACTACACAATAATAAATGTATGGAATACGGTTCACAATAAGACTACTTATTTTGCAGAAGTGTATTGCTTCCCTTTTGTGAATTTTTTGTAACTGGCAATGTTTAGAGAAGTAGTCAACATTCTATACTAGAAATTCCAGCACATGCATTATGTGTTAATTGCTTTCTCAATCAATTCATTTTGCTTGCACAGTTACCTACTTTACCTTCTACTTCAGGAATTTATATTGGTAAGATGTTTTAATTTCCTCACTCATGAACTGAAAAATAGGCTCTCTAAGAGCAGGACAATAATGTAGTTGTTTATATGAAATACTGACCCTCTGATAAAAAGTAAAAGGCAAATATGCCATCTCAGTTTGATATATGTATGTGTATATATATATATATATATATATTTGTGCGTATTTTTTTTTCCATTTTGCTTAATTCACTGTGAACAGAATGAAATCTTTTTCACTTTTACTGACTGTTCCTTTAAGCACATCCTGGGAGATCTTGGATTTGGAAAAAGAAGTATTAAAGCAGGGCAAAGGCCATTCATCTTGGTCATTATCATTCTCAGATGCAAGCATGTTGCTCAGTGGGATAGCATTCATGAAAACTACAGTCAGCAAAGCGAGCTCTTTGACAGATGGCTCCCTAACTTCAAGAAGGGCAGGCTTTCTGAGAAACACTCTTCTTATTCTGTATAAGACAGGAACAGATGAAGGTCACTATCCATGGTCTAACCACAAGGGAGGAGTTAAATCAGGTCTTTAAAATAGTTTTATAAACTGTAGTCAGTGTAGACTGACAGTGTAGATCGAGATGTTTCAGGGCAAAAAGTAATGTCTGTGTACTAACTTGGAAATAGTAGACTATTACACAAAGATTTATTGTAACTAAGCAAATATAAGTGCTTTGGGAATTATCAGCATTTACTTAAATATACATATATACATGTATGTTGTTTTCACAGAATCACAGAATTATGGGGTTGGAAGGGACCTCTAAAGATCATCTAGTCCAACCCCCCTGCCAAAGCAGGGTTCCTAGACCAGTTTGCACATGAACATCTATCTTAGAAGATTAGACTGTGCTTTCCAATCATTAACTGAGTTGAAAGAAAATGATGAGTTATTTGGTGATAAAGAATTTGGCTATTTCTCAATCTCTCTAAAATTAAAACTCAGCATTCTATTATTCTGTGATCTTTCTTCCAAAATTTTAGTAAAAGCCAATAATTTTGATGAAAGCCAATCCAGTTTAATATTTTATTAGCAGAAACAGCAGTTTGTGAATCTTGGTGGTTTTCTTTTAATTATTTTTCATTTTCTATTTTTACTTTTATTTTCCTATGGGGGTCTTGTACCTTATAACTAATCACTTTTTAGAAAGAACAAAAATACATAGAATTTTTTTTTCCAAGTCCTGTGAATCAAAAGTATGATTTTTAAAGACTATGGGGAAAATCTAACTGAGGTCTATGTTTATTTATTGGGATTTACGGTAATGGGAACTAAAGCAGTTTTAGCTGTACTTTACTGCAATAGTTCCAATCTGGCAACACATTTAAGCAAATGTATTCTCTTGATACGTGTATAAAAACTGCTACTGTTCTTAAAGTTAAGCTACTGTCCAAGCGATTTACTGAAGACAGTATCTTAAGTATTCCAATTAATACCTCAGACTGAAGTTGTAGAAAGGCAGAAACTCAAAGCTTTTTACAGGTCAAATGTATTAGCTATTTTCTGGAATTCATGACCAATTACAAAATCCCAGTTAAAACACTCAATAATAACAAAGAAGTTAATTCAGTCAATTCCCTCAAACAAACATCCTGGACCAATCCAGTGGAGTAATCAATATTTTTTTAGTATTGAAACCCCGAGTAAAAGAAGAATAAAGGCAAAGAAGACATTTGCTATGTAAATTATGCAGTCTCTAACAGCTACACTGCTACTTTGTAAGCAACCAAGAATTAGTTACATTCTCGGAGTACAAATTCTTATGGCAATTGGGTACAAAAGGCGATGAAAGTTTTCTACCATCAACACACCCAGAAATCAAACATTTGGGAAGAAATTCTCCATTCTTCCAGTAGCTAAGGGTGTTTAAAAAGAAAAAAACATTTTGTAACAAGGTGAGACAGCCTTCTAACTGATGTCTTAAAGCACCTTCCAACAACATTGGTAACACCAAAAGATAAGCAGCTTTTGTGCACACAAGATGGAAATACGACTGCAACGTGCAGGTTCATGTAGTTTGTCAGATATTAGGGAAGCTCTGTGCATAAGTTAAAACTTCAAAGATTTTGCAAAGAACAGGGAGAATAACATCTTAAAGAATCAAAATTCTCTTGGTTCAGAAAACAGTTTACAGGGGTTAATAAATTCTCATTTCTTCCTCCTGAATTTAGATGGGAATTATCATTATTACCTAGAAGAATGCTATATTGTTATTTATTTAATGCAAATGTTGTACAGATGCTAACAACACTGAGATAAAATACTACAACCAACAAATTTTAGATTCCTATGCCCAGACAGGAGGGGATCACTATCAGTTGTTTCTTCCTTACTCCTGGCAAAGTCTGCTAGTGGTATAGGAGACACCCTGAATATGATGGATTTGGGATGGATTTATTCATTTGCTGCTTGTTTGCAGTGGATCATTTATCCTTTCTGCCAGTTGAGTCAGTATATGCCTAGTGATTTGTTTATATCTTTGATACTGCTACTTGTAAAACTTCTACTCTAGACACAAACATTTCAACAAATATATCTATGTTATTAAGATGCAGAGATCAACCAAGTACAGAACAGAAAGAAAAATAATAACAAACAACCCATTACCCCTTTAGGAAGTCTTTGGCCTGCTGTACAAAATACAGATTGTTATTGGTTTTTTATGGTTCCTATTAAAAAGCCACCTGACACAATAAAATCTTCATGAGATTCCTTTCCTCTGTGATCTAGCTTATAGTTTCATTCCACAGACTATAAGCCACTGAATATGATGAACAGGTACTGATTGAATCACCATACATGACCTTCTGAGATGCTTTAAAAACCTCACCAAATTAACATCTATTAGATCATGAACTTTTAACAAGAGATTATATATTTAAATGTTTATATAATTTCTGTTAGAAATAATGTTCACAGCAGCAGCAAAAAATAATGATTAGTGAACCTTTTTCATCTTCTACTTTTATTAAAAATACATAAGCTGAGTCAGAAAGCACTAAGTGTATTTTTACATGACCAAAACGGAACAGATTTTTTCCAAGTTACTGTTCTGGTACCTCAAAACAAAATCCTACACAAATGATAGTTACACATAGATGCAGGGGTATGAGTGTAGGTCATTATATCTTGTAAAATAAAATGCTACTGTAAAGAGAAAAAAATTCTTTTTTTTTTTTTTTCTAATATATGAGCTATTAAAAAGTAGTACAAGCTTACCTAATGACACCTTAGAAGTAGGCCAAATTCCAGGAAATAGGCAATAGAGTGTATTTAAAGACAAACCTGGTTAGTTTGGCACAGCACAGACACAAAGTGAATGTTTCAAGGAACATTCTTAAAGACCTTCCCTTGAAAATATTCCAAAAGTCATTTTATTTACTATACTAGGTCTTTTAAGAAAGGTTAATCATTACAAAAGACTTTGCAGAAATTTGAAATACTATCTGCTCAAGAAACCAAGAGCCTCTAGCCATCAGCAAGAAAAGAGAATGCATAAATTTATTCACTTTGACCTGCCATTCCCTGTACAGTTTCTGAATAAAAACTCATATCGAAGACTGAAAATAACTGCTCAGTTGTCTGTCTTTACAGTAGATGAAAATCTTTTTCACTGCCTATGAGAAATATTAAAAGAAAAATGTTAGGTTACAATAAGCAGTCATATAATGAACAGAATAATTCCAAAGACAGATCAACTGTTAGGAACACAAAGAATTTCATAAGAAATTAAGGATGAGAATAACACATAATAAATTATCTACCTCTCCAATTTGTACAAAATAAGATAAATAAACATGCTTCTATTCAATGATAATAATTTTCTCCAATAAATGTGATCAGCAAGGAAATCTTAATGTGTCTTCCAGAAAATAAGGACTATGAATTTGTATTATATTTGAAAAAAAAAAAAGTATTTTTCATAATACAGCATTTGACAGGATATTGTAATTATATGTACGCAATTTTACTTCTCAATATTTTCCAACTTCCTTCCTGAAATATTAAGTAGCTTTTAAGATAGAAGCTACAGAATATTTCAGTATTAATGTCAATCAATAAAACTAACAATCAAAAAACAAAATAAACAAAAAAGAAAACAAAACAGAGAAAAACAACAACAACAACAAAAGCAACCAACTTTCATAATTAAAAAAAAAATCTGTTAAAATAACTTTTTCCACAGGCTGCTCTTATGTCAGGATAATGTATTTTTAAACACAGACAATGCTCATCCATTATATTTTGTTCCTCAAAGATGGCTCTTCCTCACAATGTGACACAAAGTTAGAAACTATCTTTGTTCAGATGAGTTACTTTAGTCCTTTTGTTTACTCTTAGGCATATCTACACCTTGTAGATACGTTGAAATTGTTAAAATCTAGAGCAGACAGCAAATCCATTTTCATAGCATACAGAGATAATAATAAAACATCTTAAAGGCCAAGTTTATTAGAAATGAATGAAATACATTACAGAGCAGCAATAACTTCAATGGTTGGTTTACCAACCAGTGGAGTGGAATTAAAAATGCATTAAAATTTATAGAAAAGAAAGTAAATAGCAGAGAGTTTAGATTGATTTTGACATAGTTAAATGAAGCATTATTTCTCTTTGTGTGGCTAATAAAATAAAACTCTATAAAATGGGAGAAACATTCAATTTTGGAAGCTGAAAGGTGAAAAAATCCATCACTAATTAAATTTACTGCTTATTCCCTCCACTGCTTGTCAGTGATGCATTTCAGAAGAAAAATGCAATGATGGATTCTGCTCTCTGCTTACCTGGAACATTAGCTACTGCCTTAGAATTTAACAAATGAGTTCTGTTCAGCCTTTGCAGATACATGTGTAAAACAAAGAAATACATTTGCAAAAGAAGATGAGTTGGGCTACTCTAATCATGACATCATTATATGTTTCCTGAGTCCCACAAGTTTCCCCAAGCTTGTCAGACTATTGGTCAAATTCTTCATAGCCAAAGGTGCATGAAACAATATTAATGGAGATGTACGAGGGAAAGGTTTGAGACACGTTTCCTGCGTGGAAAGAATTTTGTAAGAAACCCTGGGAATGTTCTAAGGAGAGCTGGTTGTCCCAGGGTGGCAAAGGTTGGCAGTGAAGCTGCTGAGTTGTGCATCTGTGGAGCTGAGCTCAGGATTACTAGTGCTCAATGACAGTCGGTGTTTCTAGGAAGGTATAAGACCTGCTTTCTGTTTGAGAAGTTGTGGTGTACTTCTAGGGTTGAAATAAGGCAACACAACTCTAGTGGTTGGCAACCCTGTCCATGGCAAAGGGGTTGAAACTAGATGATCTTTGAGGTCCTTTTCAACCCAGGTGATTCTATGACTTGATGACATTGTGTATCCCAAATGTGGAAATAGATATTATAGAGAACATGCCATCAAAAATACCTTTTTTCCAACACATTGAAAAATCTTTTGATTTTCTAGAGTACTCCAGTTACTTTTGGCTACTCTAATTCCTCATAAGTCTTCATAAATATTTCAGTCAGAAATGAGTGAAATTCTCATTTGCACTGACCAAGCGAACAGTAATATTAAAAAAGAAACAACAGCTATTCATTGTAACCAATAGAAAGAAAAGAATAATATTACAGTACTAGTTGGTGGCCCTGCCCTTGGCAGGGTGTTTGAAACTAGATGATCTTTGAGGTCCTTTTCAACCCAAGCCATTCTTTGAGTCTACAGATGTAAAAACACGAGGGCTGCTCCAAAAGTAACACCTTATAATTTATGATATTGGTCCGTGATTTCAGAGGTGGATGGTGGTGGTACAGTTGTAGAGGTTGAGCCTTTCTGCCAATATTCCATTTCATGTTGTAGCAGAGGGGCAATCGGACAAAATGGCATCTTCATGGAAGTGCATATGAAATAAAAATGTGGAACTGAATCCCTCCATGGGGAAAAAATGGCACCCACAGTCATTCATAGACACTTGCTAAATGTTTGTGGAGGCCACAGAGTGAATGTGAGCACAATGATGTGGTGGGTGGTGGTAACAGCGATAGTGGGTCCCTCCACTGGTGCAGAATTTTCTGAGCACAGCACTTAGCCACATGTTTATTGATGGAGAAAACGTATAGCTAACGGTTGTGATTATGCTGAAGAATAATACTTTGCTGTTGAGAATTTGCTCAGTCAGTGTTATTGTGCTCTTTGTATCTATTGTAGTTTCCATGGAAACAAATAGTAGGCATCACTTTCAAAGCAACTAACTAGCATTTGATTATAACATAAAGATTATATTCATGACATCTACAATTCAAGAGACTTATTTTACAGTTGTAATATTTAGCATGATCAAGAGCTTCTCTCTCTACTTCTAGAAGCACAATATAAAACTTCCAGAAAATACTCCATGTTTTTTTTTGGTTTGTTTGTTTGTTTTTTAAATATTCCTAGGAATATCCTTATCAGTTCCAATTCCAGAAGTCTGTTTATTCATCTCTACAGTCCAGGTTTTGCCTTCACATTCTTATTAGACCCTTCTTAACTCTACTCCCACTGAAATAAGGGACATTATAATTTCAGGTACAATCAGCATTTGGACACAGTGCTTTCATTCAAAGAAAAGAAAAGGAAAATTTGTCCTGAATTAAACGTTTAGGCACCTCTGAATTGGTGTACTGACATAAGCATTAAATTATAATGAGAACTGGCTCCATGCATCACTAGAATAAATCCAAGCATTTATTCTTTAAAATATAAATAAGATTCAAAAATAGCACCAGAATCTTAAAGTATTAAGACTTAAAATGTTAAATTTGGTATTGTTAAGGTTACTACATACACTGTATTACAGAAAGAAAAATTTTAAATTTGCAGTCAAAATATAGAATGTAAACACCGAAGCAGAAAAGGAGGGATGCTGCAGACATGTAAACTGTAAATTACAATTGTATGATCTCATGTCTCAGCAATACTAACTGCTAACCTCTGATGATCACAAAATAAAGCTCCTCTTTAAGAGCAGAAGGAGGGATTAGAAGTACACAGCTCACAATGATGTTGGAATGTTTGAATCCTAACTTCAACAAGAGGAAAAATAATTAAAAAAAAAAAAAAAGAAGAAGAAGAAAATATCAAAATGCCTTGAAAATCTGAAAATCTCATTTTTAAGATGAAGTGTTGGTCAACTGATTGGCCAAAATCCTAATGATAATAAGGTTTCATTATCAATTACTATTCATGGTAAGGAAAACCTCATGATGTTTTCCTAATCTTTGTTACAGCATTTCATGGAGTTAAAAAGTCAAAAAAGTCAAGAATATGCATTCAAAACACAGCGTTATGGATAATCACTACAATCAAAGCAAGATGTAACTTTCTTAGTTTTTCAAAAGAAAATTTCAGTTGAAACCTGAGACATACATATTCCTTGTGTGCTGAAGAAAGATCATGTCCCTAACTACCTTGCATTCTCAGCTTCCTGAAGATTTCTAATAAAAATGAACATTCACCCTTTTGTATTAAAAACAAGGTCAGACGGAACAAGTGATTGCAAATGGCCATTACTTTCCTTTCATCAGCCCAATTAAGGATTCCAGCTGTCAGTATCTAATGTTGCCGCACCATTAAAAATAAAAGGACATTCAGATGCACTGATCTGTATCAAAAGGGCTTCAACAGAAAAAAAAATAATAGAAATAATAAAGCTCTCGATTTTTCACTTTATAAAATGGAAATGTAAGAAGGAAGAAAGTTAGAGAACACTCCCAGTCAGTTACCCAGATGTCATTTGATGCAAATAAATTAATTGTTGCTGCACCCTCCATTACTCTCACCTCTAACCAAGCACCCTGTCTTTGAAAAAAAAAGTGAAACCACAAGGTAACCAAAGTGCTTGTATGCTCCACCAAGTCTAATAAGTACAAGGAGACAAGGAGATATAGAAGGCATGTAGTGGGGGCATATATGTATTATTTTGCTGTTTTTTTTTTTCTTTCCTTTTTTTTCTTTCCTATTTTTTTTGACACTAAAAAAAAAAAAAATCTGAACAGTGTAAATGAGGAATAAAAGCCTGTAGGGATACTGAAGCTGTGCAGAACATCACAGATTCAAATGTCATGATGATAAAGTATCTTCATATAATAAAATTTGATCAATTTTTAGTTCCTTTCAATTTGGAAGTTTTCCAATCAATCTGAATGCAAACTTAGTTTTTTATTATTATATCTAGAAAAAAAGAATTATTTAACAAGCACTAAAATAATCAGTTTAAAATAGGAACATAATTGGCATTATACTAACAACCTTTTCCTGCTCTTTCGGTAACTTCTCCCTTTATTGCTTTAACTATGAAGATTTTTTTTTTTTAATTTCATTTATTTCTTTATCCATAGTCATTTACAGTTTATTTTATAATTTAACAACAGAAAAAAATTAACTTTAACAAAGAGAATGTTCAACACTGAATTCTGACTTAAAAAAAAAAGTTAGAAATGTAGTAGCTAGCATTTAACATTTAAATACTGAAGCAATCCCTTTTTGGATCTGAAAAAAAAAAAAACAATTAAAAGAAAATCGAATAATGAAAATAATCATGTTCCAGTACTGTTAGACAATATTGTAACAGGTAAAAGAGTATACATTCTACACTCCAAATATTTGCTGTCTTCAATATATTATTACTGTTACAGTCAGACTAGAAAAAGTTCTTTGTTTCTTTAAAAATAGTTATATTGTTTTCTATCTGGACTTGTGCAAGGCCTTTGGCATAGTCCCACCGCATCCTTATCTCTACATTGGAGAGATATGGATTTGAGGGGTGGACTATTGAGTGGGTAAGAAATTGACTGGAAGGCTGTAGAGGGCTGTGTTGAATGGCACAATGTCCAGATGGAGGCTGGCAATGAGCAGTGTCCCCCTGGGGTCTGTCTTATTAGTTATTTTTCATCTCCAAAGCACCAGCCTCACAAAAGGGTGAGCCTGGTTATGTCAGGCAGTACAGGGATGTACGTCTTCTATTTCAAGTTCGCAGTAGCGGGATAATGCCTGCAGTAAGTCATGCAAACCTACAGAGTAGTCTTTTGACCTCTGCTTGGTTTCTCAGCTGCCAGATAAGATATTCCCCCTGATAACTTTTTTCTTAAATGACAGATACAAAGGGAAAAGGTAACTGGTTTTAAAACATCACTGAAAGTTGGGCTTCTTTCAAGGTCAGATGAGGACAACCGGATTGAAATCACATTTAGACAACAGACTACAGCTTTTAAAACCATGTTGATGGTATACATATAACGTTATTTTTATAAAAATACTGCAAGAATTATCAAATTTACTGCAATTAACTCCTCTGTTAGCAGATCATCTTTCATCATGGCCTTTTCTATAAGTAAATACTGTTTTTTCAAAAATACAAATTTGAAGATTTTAGTACAGAATCCTTACAAGTGGGATTTACTTTTTGTATATATTTTTTAGCCATGTAGTCTAAGGCTAAACACTTCACATCATGTTGCCAAATCCTTAAAAACTCGAAAACTCTTCTTATGAAACTGTAACATATTGTTAGTGATAGTTCAGTAAAATGTACAGAGATGGTAAAACACCACCAATCAAACTAAGGGTTATAAAATGCTAAAGAAACTGCAGAGTTAACATAAATCATTTTTCTGTTATTCTCAGCTTTACTTGAGACACATAGCATCTAAAGAATGAAAGATTTCCTGGTTTGGTTGTGTGGTGGTTTGCTTTTGCAACGCAAACTACCTCTTTGGCATGAGAGGCAGCCATTCTAGATGGAACATGAAAATAAGACTGACATTTGCTGACATCTTGCACTGGATATTTGAATCCAATTATCATCCATCATACACAATGACAGTTTGAATCAGTATCTTCAAAAGAGAGACACAAGAAGAGTATATATTTCACTTCGTAGGTTTCTGAAATATAAAAACCAAATCCAAGTAGCAAACATCCATGCTCACACTACTTCAGCAGATTTTTAATCATTTTGTACCTTAAACTGCTACAGCGGATTGTTTTATCATTTGGTAAAAGTAGAATTTCATTTTAAGAATTTCATAATACCAGTAATGAGAAAACAGATCTTGTTCATTATGCTTTGTCAAAATTCTAAGATCTCTATTTAGATTCAGAAAATCTTGCTTTTTTTTTTTTCCATTTTCAAAGGAAGATCATATTCACTTTTCTATATCCCTGCCCTTGTTGTAAAGTATGACTACTGTTTAACCATGCAGTAAGGATGAAAACAGACCTTCATCTGAACATTTCCCAGAAAATAAGGATCATAATTAAATCTAATTATCTTGCTATTTACTGACCACACCTTATGAGGCATAACAAAGCTTCTTCTGTAGATATAAAGTCCTAAACATCACAGCAAGCATTTCTGGGGGGCTGCAATATCTGAATGATGGGGAATGGCCTGCTTATGATCAGCATAGTTCAGAGAACACCAACTCATCCTGCCTGATCACAACCTAAAATGGCAATGATTTTGACTGTCTACGTGGAGTAGAAAAAAAACATCATTTTTTGCTTTATACTTAAGCAGAAAAAATGCCAAACAATCCAAGACTGTCTGAGATCACAAAGAACACTTGTTGCAGACTATAACTTGGGCCATCCAAGCCTCACAAAACTGCTGGTTCTTCCTTTTACACTATCCCACAGTTCCGGATCTCAGCCTGTATCCTTGGTTACAGGAATGACATTCAAACTCAGATCAATGGTGCTGTGTGAACGCAGACTGTATACACAGAAATAGAAAGCACTCTGCTGTGTAATGGGTAAACCTGTTATTATTGCTATTTGGTTTCTTTACTATGTCTATGCAGAAACATATTTTGCTCATGGTTCTCCAGACTGGCCTGCTGCCAGACATACTCAACTGCCATTTCATTTTTCTTGTTACCTAAGGTGCCATGGAAAAACTAGTCAACGCTACTATTGTATTCTAATACAATGCATTCATTCTTTCCCTTCCATTAAATACAAATTGACATTTAAAAAAGCTTAAATAACACTGGCTGTCTAAGTAGTCCCTCCCCACAATTTCACTCTGAAACAAATGCAAAGAAGCAATTGCATGAGGCAGATATTTCCCTTCTATTCCACATATCAAGTATAACAAACTTGTTTTTCATTAGTAAACAAAGGTGTATTATGCTGTAGGTGCCTATTCTTCAAAACGAAAAAACACTTTAATAATGAACAAGATTTTTCTCATTTAAACACCGCTTTAAAGAAGGCAAGAAAAGGATGTTTTTAAGATTATATTTATACATTGTTTCAAAATAGTAATTTGTTGGCGTAATAATATTTCAATTTGATATCTCTCATGCCAAAAAGCATGTTGCTTCTACCAAATGCAGATAAATCTGGATACCCAGCAATACTGAAAATAAAGCCCGACTTATTTCGGTATTGACACATAAAGCCAGTAACGCTTCTGAAACTTTAATCTTTGGTCTTCTGAGAAATACACTATACATTGAAAGGGGGACAGAACTAATACCCACTAATATACTGCCTGATATATTAGTTGATGCACAGACTTTGCACCAATGTTCTGTTAAAGAATATCTTTCAGCTCCTATAGCGTATTTTACTAACAAAATAGGTGTAATAATTGCTCTCGTGGCTACTGTTAGATGTATGTAGGTTGATCTGAAAGTAATGCCTCCCATTTACTTCTATGAAAGCTGCAACACATATAAAGAGCACAATAACACCATTTGATAAGAGAAAATTCTCAGCAGCAAAACATGATTTCTCAACATAGTCACCACCATTCTGCTCATTTGTGTGCATGAGGTGATCAAAATTCTCTTCATTTTTTGGTGTAACAGCTGTGCATGCTTGTTTGGAATATGGCCTATCTTTCACATAGCTGTCACCACGGCTAAAATAGACCACCTACTGCCTCACTGTGCTTACATCCACCATTAGGTCTCCATAAACATTCAGCAAGCATCAATGAATGTCAGTGGGTGCCATTCAGTTTCACATCTTTGCTTCATTCACATCCATGTCAGATGCCATTTTGTCAGACTGTTCTTCTGCTTCCATATGTCACACAGCAACAACATGCAATGGAATGTTGGCAGGAAGGTTCAACCTCTACTGCCACATTGCCAACATCCTCTTCTGACATAGTGCATCATTATCATAAAATGAGGCATTAATTTTGGAACAGTCCTTGTAAATTGCTAAATCTGAATAACCTTGAGACTGATATCCAGTAGTATCTGTCTAACTGCTAAGTGTAATCTTGTAAAAAGGAAGTTTATCTGTGAGCCGTTCCCCAAGTGTTGAGCATGGATACTCTGTCTCATCCAGAAAGAGACTGTAATTTGCAGGCAGAGAAAACTTCTCTCAGCCTGAGCAGCAAAGCCCATATTTCCAAAGCTCCACACAAAAGCAAAAAGGTGTATGGTAAGTTACCAAGGGGAGTTTGCTCTCTCAACTGTAAGTTGCTAATGGTATAAATGGAAAAAGCAGTGAAACAAAGTAAACCTACATGTCTAGGGCTGGGAAGAGAATGAAGCAGGCAGAGGTGTGCCAAATTTGTTGCAGATTTCCTCATTGTTTTATTATATTCACTGAACATCAATCCTTCTATCATTGTGTAGTAATGCATGTTTTTTGTACTGAAACAAACAAACAAACAAACAAAAACAACCAAGCAGAAACATCTAGATGCTGAAAATAACCACTTTTAAACATGTAAGCTTGCTGATAAGTTCATTTTTTTAATAGCATAAGATAGGATGCACCAAGCTATTGGTTCACATTGTCATTGTCCGAGTAATGGTCATTGAATTTTAACATTTTTATGTCCTTTTAAAAGTTTACTGTGAGATTAGCCTAAGAGTTCAGTGTACCATTATCAATCTTACTGTTACCAAAGGCAAAGATGGTTGATACTTGCAGCAGAAAGTCCTGTTGTTGTGATTAGAGAAGTCAATTAATGCAGGTGCTTATCTATCAGGGCTAAGGTTTTCTACCAATCTTTCTTCCTGTACTGGTTTCGCTTATTTGTTTTCCCTAGGGCACGGGCAAGAGTACTAAATCATAGAGCTCTGTGGTATTTTGGAACAAACTCAGATTTTAGAACCAGAGTAATGGCCTGCTCTTACGTAGTACAACTAGTAAGAGAGAATGCAAACAGATCACACAGGCAATTAAAAGAGCTGAAGAAATGGAATCTGGCTTCTAGCTATGCCTTATGCATAACAGTTTGAAACCGTGGCATCCATAAAAATAATCCATATTCTGTTAAAAGGGCCAAGCTGGGCAGACTTGTTTCATTTCCATCAGAGACTGAGTCACCGATCTTCCAGATGATTATTAAAGTAAAGCAGTGAGCTATTAGGAATTTCTTATTAGCATAAATTCCAGGTAACATGACCAACTTTTTCATTATAGCCAAGACATGAATTTTCAGCCATTGAGATAGCATTTTCTGATTTAATCAAATACTTTACCAAAGCTGACTGCATTTGTACTTGTACTTGCACTCCTCTTGTCCCACATTTTTTCTGCTTATGCTACATTTGTACAGTTCTGTTGAAGTTAATCTTATCAACAGTCCAAAAAGACACCAAAATACCTGGAAATCTGTAGTCATATGGTATAAGAAAATGTCCAGCTCCATCAATCATCATGAAGTTTTATTTATTAATGGCTTTAGTAGGCAAATTCATTTTAAACTAGCAGGATGTGCTTCTCAACTGCTACCACCTTCACACCATTACAGAAAGCTGTATACATGCACACATGCAAGCTCTGTCTGATGTAATGATCAATGTGATCAAGTGATTATCTGATTAAAGCTGCAGGATAACATAAGGTATGGGGTCATTGTTTTCCCAGAAACTGAACCTAAATATTTGTTGCTGCCTTTTCCATCTTTCATGAGGAAGAATAGAAAGGAATGAAATCTAATTTCACTCTGTAACTCTCAGTATGTGTGCACTCAGGACAGTACAGGATTCCAGGAGAACTATTTTTCTTGAAATCATTCATTCTCTTGATACGACAGAATAAAGTATAGAGACACTTGGTTTTGCAGTGAGCTAACATCATTGTAACTAACCCCAAATCATCTGACTGTTGTAATTTCTACATCACTCTATATTCCTGGCCAAATAATCCAGTGAATACCTTTTTGGCACTGTGAAAATAAACCTGATTCTGTAACAACGTGGAATCAATAAAAATTTCAGAAGAAGTTTTGTCTTACACATTAACACTTTAAAATCAAAACATATTATGGGAACTTTACATTTTCAGATTTTGAAATAGAGATTTTCAGTGGAAAGAGAAATGAACCGAAAACGCCTGGCTAACCATCAATGTGCAAACAAAACAGAACGAGTTTTCACTAAACAGCTCTTCTATTTCTTCCCATTCTACACCCATTTCAGTTGATTAATCCAAATTTAATTGATAGGAATACTATCTATCGAGGGAATTGATGCCAAACTCAATTTTTCACTCATATGCTATCTGTATCAAATGCATTTTCCTGTAGTAGTCCAGCAAAAAATGCCTTCAAAGATCAGTAGTGTTCTGGTTTTTTTTTTTTGTTTTTTTTTTTTTTTTTTTTTTTTTTTTTTTTTTTTTTTTTTTTTTTAAATGGTGGTATTTATTGGTAGCATGAGATCCTTTGTCACTCAAGCAGGGACAGCTGAGTTAAAGCTGAAACACTGCCTAAAAATACAGTGTTTATAGAACAAAATCCAATCCTTAAAATAATAAGTGTAATTTCATCCTGAACACATAATACATTCTTATACGCAGAAATGGAATAGGAAAAAAAAGGGGAAGGGAAAAGAAAAAAAAAAGGATGGAATATCTCCAAGATATTCCTAGAGCTACCGGATTTGGAAGCTCAGGGTTTGGGCTCACTATATTTCTGGAAAGCCAAAGTAGGTACGTGTCTTCTGGTGAGGATTTCACCAGAGAGTATTCAGAGTCCAAAGATTCACTGGACAGCTGAGGAAGTTTTGGGAGTGGTTGATAAAAATACATATTTGGATAAGATGGCAAGGTAGGTAACATTTTCTTTTTCTTTTTTCTTTTTTTTTCCCTCCTGTAGGAGAAACTACTGAGAATCTGTTTCTGCCTCATGGACCAATAAGTTAATTACTCCAGTGTAATAAGTGTCTTTGGTCTTCACAAGTTTTACAAAAAATCTTTTAGTACCAGCCAAATGTCACCGGTGAGTGAGAGAATAGACTGTTGTCTAATCACTATTGCTCCATCATTCATTCATCAGGCAGTAATTGTTGTTTCTAAAGATTCATCAAAAGTTTCCATTAGCTCTATATGCAATTTGCATTCAAAAGCTCATCTCTATGCAATGCCAGTCAGTGCCTTCTTCAGATCTGTAACTGAAATAAGAAATGCACAACAGTACTTGTGGGGTGTTTTTGGTCTCTGCTGGCCAATTCATTTTATTGGCAAATTTAAAGCAATGCAGTGATGAATATTAATATCACTATTGCTACATAAAGGGAGCATGATATTGATACTTGGTTAAAAGTTTGAAATGAAAAGGAGGGATTTTCTTTCTCTTTAGTTAATGTCATTTTCCCACTCCTCAATCCCATTCCACCATGCTGCTTTTCAGTAACGTAAACATGGAGTGAGAAGAAGAGGGTTGTGGAGATAATGAAAGGAGATTCAGCTAGATTTTTGCCTTGAGGAGCAAAAAAAAAAAAAAAAAAGAAAACTCATCAAGTTTTTATGGTTCCAGATATTACACAGTTATCATTAATCTTTATCGACTGCTTTGGATGTGCTATGGAATAGTTTTAAGCAGATACTAGAAGACCTTCATATTTCAGCATCTCCAAAGAGGGTAAACTACCAGAACGAATTTGATAAATGAATAGACAGTCATCATCCTAAACTCTTACTCTCATAGGTACTATCAGCTGCTGTGTAACCTTTCTCTTGAGAAATGTACAAATGTATCTAAAATCTAAAACGCACAAATCCTGCTGTCTCTTATTTACACTGAGCATCTTAGCTACCTGTCTGTACTTTAAAAGGTTATGATTGGACTAGTTTCTATTGAGGCCATGTTTTGAAATGAAAGCAGCTATATCTTATGAACTGTCATTCCTATCCTACAGATTCACAATTTTAATCAAGTTTTATTAATTTGGCTGTACTTGACTGTACTAGCTGCAAAGTTTCTTTTTATTGAGGCATAGTCAAAACAAGTGTTATTTATCTGCAATATACAAACTCAACATGAAAAGACCTAAAGAAAACAGAAAATTTTTATGGGCATCAATATCTGTACTTTACAGTAGGAGATCAAATCCATACCAATCTTGCAAGATGCCGATAATTTCTGATAACTGGGTTTTCCAGTGCACACATAATAGAAAACAAAATTTTCAGATACAATGAGTTCAATAAGTACAAAGCAATCTCTAGGTATGAACATTATAAACATTATAAATACTTAGCACGGAGGGGCAGAAATGTCTACTATACATTTATACTTAAAAAAAAGCGCAACAATTAAAAAAAATTCTTTAGTCTGTAATTAAATGCATTTTTTATTACAAGACAAACTTGTGTTCAAAAATGAGAATTTTATTATTATTATTTTAGACTAATTATGTCCCTTAGAAGCTGATTTTCAATATATCTTATTTTCACTGACACAAGATTGCAGCATAATTCTAATCATCTTCACTTACACTGTCAGTTCTCAGGGATCTGCCAGTTCAGCTTCCCATACACTGTCACTATATATTAAAAAAAGAAATCATCATGCCTTATTAAATGACATTACAAATACAACATTCATTCCAATCTGAAATAGAAAATAATTTTAAATTAATACAAGCTAATAGACTCCTGTGGCTTTTCAAAATCCTTTATGCTTTACAGAACCTAAAATTAATTATTTTTACAGTGACTCAGGGAGAGAGTAGCTACACTTTTTAATTCTCAGGCACAAGAGTATGTTTTAAAAGCCTGTTGGTGGCTTCACAAAGAATGACATCTCTGTTTACTTGTGTCTTAATTATTCGTATTCCTGTCAGATACAATGGTGGGTTCCACTGTTTATTTTGTACTTGGGTTTTCACTGTACAAATATTTCAAGTAGTAGACAGCATATCAAGACAGGCATTTAAAAAAATAAATAAATTAAGCAGCAAATCATAAAAAAATAAAAAAAAAAACCAACACAAGAGTTCCTCTTACAAAACTTGTTATCATAATTACTTAATTGACAGCAATGACCTTGCTTGAAAATTCTGACATATTAATATGACATATCAAGGAAAATGGATCCAAATTTTGATAATTGATTTTGTTTTCAGCTCCATAGGACAAATGGTTGTAGTTACAGTTAATTGTTCCACTCATTTATCAATCCTTCATAAATTTGCACTTCCCCACATTGACAGTATTTATGAAAGGGATGATGTGATTTGACTGCCTACAGTTGCAAGGGCTAGATTCTATAACCCATTCACTACAATAAGGAGTTGCAATTTTAAATGCATATGCTAAATGCAAAATACTTTTCAGCATGCATTAAAACTCCAGGTGAAATAGAATTTACTGGTAAATTCAAAGAATATTACACAAAAGGTCTCAAAAGCTTGGAGGCACTACTTTCATGCCAATCAAGTGAGTAAAATCTCAGCTAGGAAGACAAGACTAGGTGCAGAACCATGCTCATATATTTAGGTTCTTAAACTAAGTCAGAATTAATTTTGCTCTCTCTAGAGTACTTTCATGCTCAGTGCAATAATGTCCTAAGGTAGTAATTTTTAGCATATGGAATTTCTTTTCCATCTTGTTCTTGTAGCTATTACCCTATACATTAGAAAGCAAACAAATCACAATAGTCTTCTATGAGAATTACTGAAACATTACAAGTTGAGAGCAATAAATGCAGCATTTCTTGTCTGTGCAAAGTTAACTCCAGGAACTCACATTTTATTGTCATTGTTTGGTTTTTAAGCAAAGAAAAATTTAAAATTTATTTCAGAAGACAATTACTGAGAACAACAGATTAACAGTATAATTGGAACATCTGGTAAAAAAAAAAAAAAAAAGTTTTATAGGAAAGGAAGAAGCTGCTTTGCCTCCTCTTCGAGCATTTTTGTTTCTTTGTACTCAAGTGTTGTTTTTATTTTTGCATTATTACATCCCAGAGTTAAATCCCTCCAGAGTTTGTGAAACTGCTATTTTGCATTATTGCTACAAAAATGTTGGCCAAAACTTTTGTGCTAAAACGCACATTTGGTGGGACAGTTCAGTAAACTAGATGAAACCATGATGAAAGTTTATCTAAACAAATTTGGAGTAGTATATGTGCTTCTTTTCCAGTTAAGTAGAACATGACTTTTATACTATTTTTATGTCTGAAGAGACTTGGATAGACTTCTAATAGAATTTTGGAAGTCACTTACCTTTAATACCACGTGACAAGGTTGTTTTATTTCTACATAGAGCATTATTTTGGTCTCCCACTAATTAACCCTCATTTGCATTATAGCACTTTCAAGTCACAGCCCTGAAGGTGCCATATTTAATTTATTTAATGAGTATATGATAATTTATGTCCATCTCCTTGCCTGATGGTGCATAAATGTTTGGCTAGATTCATCAGTTTCAATTTATTTTCAAGGATACTCTAGGCTTGCAAACACTGAGAAAATTTTCTTTCGAAAAAAAAAACAAATCCAAAGAATGGAGATACAGATCTAATTTCTGCTTTGTGGCAATTCTCTAATTTAATAAGCATCTTCACAGAAACAAAATAGTCTCTCCTTTCTATAGCATTTATACATTTCTGTATGTTTGGAGGGGACTTTGTTTGTTGTATTTCACGCAATAATGGTACCAAAAGTAAGTGACATGAGACTGATTTTTCTTAATTTTTGTTTGTTTGTTTGTTTTTGTTTTGTATACTGTAATTTTCAATTTCTGCATTTGGAAAGCAGTTTAAATTTATGTGACCTAGTGCAATCTGCAATATGGAGATTTTAATTAATTTCTCTGTGTGTGTTACATTAATTTTGATTGAGCATAGGTTTGTATTCCAAATATGAACAAAAAGGTGGAAATGTCTAGCTAAAGTGCTTGAATCAAGAAACATGAATTTGAAGTTGCACTAAAAATCCTGTCCACAGAAATGTTAAGATACCTCTTATGACCATCCCAAAATTTCCATCCAAACAGTCCTATGGACTGTTGGTTATGCTGCTCAAGAAACCAAACACAGAACAGTAGAATAAAAAATACAGAAGAGAAACATGCAAATGAAAATATTCGGAGTACATTTTTAAGTTACTATTGCAGAAATAGGAAAACCATTATTAAAAACCTTAATCTTCACATTAAGTGTTCATTCTGCTTAGGACTTCCCTTATTTTTTCCTGTATCCCTGCCTCCTCTTTGTGCTGCTTCTATTCACTGTTTTTTTCATTCATGTGCTGAACTCTTAACTTTTCATGCAACATTACAATTTGTGTCAGCATATGCTCACATTGTCTCTATGCAATTCTCTGAGGAAGCAAATAACTGAAGATCCAGGAAAAAAAAAGAAAAAAAAAAGTAAAAATTCATTATTTCTGATTCTAAAGATTTGGTGGTGGTGGTTTTCTTTTGCTGCCCCAAAACTAATTCATAGCTTCAGTTAAAAGGAGAACTACTATTTGTAGCAAGCCCTTTTGTCTCCTTTATGCCAAATATCTGACACCATTTCCTTCACTCTCTACAATTTTAGCTCAAGAGCAAAGGCAAGATTTTCACAATCTTCCATAAACAGAGTGCTCCAGTCAAAGTCATTAGACATTTTCTGAAATATTCTTCTTAAAAGTTACTGAATGATGAGGCATCATCATATAGAGAATCACAAAAGTCATCATCTCAGTGGCGAGAATGATTTTCATAGAGGTGCTAGGCCATGCCTCATATAATTTAGCTGTCTTTGACCTTACAGTCCCTTTGCTTCTCTCCCATTGAATTCATTTTGGTCACCCAAACAGAGCTAGTAGAATAGTCACAAAAACTAATACACAACTCAATACTGTGGCTTGGTCTGGGAAGAAGTCAGGATCAAGTGTGCACAGCTGAAGGGTTTACTGACATGCCATCTGCAGAAAGCTCCCAGTGTCCTAGCGGTTGGAAGAAATAATGTGGCTGTTACAGCCTTGACATTAAGCATGCTCTGCAGAGAGTGGCTGCTCTGCAAACAGTCCTTTGTGGCACACACAAAATACTTCATTGGCCATAAGTGAAAAACAAAACATATTTTGGGAGTTCCTGATTAAAAGAGCAATCCTGCTGATACTGGAAAAAGCTGTTCTAATCCCTGTTTTATAAACAACATTTTATAATTAAAAATCAACGTAAGTGTTGTGGGGAAAAAAAATATCTTTTTATCTAGATTTGTTGACTTGTCTCCAAATGTATTTTAAACGACAAGGAACTGCATGAGGTATAATTTTATTTGCAAAGTTCTTTAATATCACTGCTCAAGGGAAACTAAAACTAGTGTTACTACATCAGCAGCATGACCTTGAGTCCGAAAAGTTGATAGCTTTACAAACATACCCAAAAAAGACAAGCAACTCAGGAATGAAAAAAGTTAAGTGTGTTCCCAAGCATGTTGGCAGGACTCAGAGTAAACAGGCACGTTAGACACAACGAGGGATGTGACACGTCACTGACTCTTATGGGTCAAGACTTTTTATTTCTCCAGACTGATGGCAGATGGATCATAATGAACAGATTCCTCAAGTGGGAAAAACAGAAGCCAAAGGTCAACAGACAAACTACTGAGTAAAAGGTTTGGATGTTTCTCCAAGGTTAAGTCTGCAAATGCCCCAAACTGACAACTATATTTAGAAAGTTGTTTTCACCTTGAATTAAAAGTGTTCCTTACATATGTAGAAAAGTCTTTTTAAGGAAAGTCAAAGTATAGCTTTGGCTACATACATAGTAAATATTGATGTACACAGTATGTAGGTTGCTCTGAAAGTAATGCCTCTTATTTATTTCCACGGAAGCTACAACAGATACAAAGAGCACAATAAAAATAAGCGACAGAGCAAATTCTCAGCTACTAAGCATTTTTCAACACAGTCACCATCATTACATATGCATTTTCACCAGCAATGAGAAAAAGTATGCATACTGCACTCGTAAAAATCTACACCAGGAAGGGTGATCCACTGTTGCTGTCGCCACAGCTGAAATGCACCACTCACTGGCTCACTGTGCTCACATCTACTGTTTCACCTCCACAAACACATAGCAAGTGTTGATAAACATCAGGGGGTGCAATTTTAGCCACAAAGTGAAACTGAATGACACACTTTTGATTCACATGCACTTCCATGTCAGATGCCATTTTGTCAGACAACCCCTCTGCTGCCATCTGTCACATGGCAATCAAATGTAATGGAATATTGACAGGAAGAGTCAACCTCTACTGTCATACCACCAACATCTGATATCATGAGTCAACAAAATAAACTTTCAGAGCATTCCTCATATATCTCAATAGAAGCTTGCAGATTTTAACAGTATGACTCCTTGAGGAGGGGAGGGGGGAAACATCAGGTGTGGGTTTTTACTGTTACTAGATTAATTTTATTTAAAAAAACAGTTCAGGGGTACAACAGAAGTAAATCAGAAGAATAATGCAGAATAAAATCATCAGGATTAAGAAGTAGGCTAAAATCTGAGCTTCATACAAAATAAATTGAAAAATCTGCTTGTCAAATTCAATCTATAATGACATAAATAGTCATTAATGTGCTAGCTGGCAAATTTATAATGACAACAGATATTGAGTCTCTGCATCTTGCCATATTCAAACTGAACATGAACATCAAAATTATTTTGTCGTAGTGACCTCTTCTCTATTTCTGGTTCACACTATCACATTTCCAGCATGAGAAATAAAATGTTACAGTTTTTAAATACTGGATTATAATGAAAGCAATCTATTTTCAGCTGCTGCTTATTACATCTCATTAAACGGCATCTAAGTTCAATACTAGGTGCAATACATAGTGAAATCATAGAATCCCCAAGGTTGGAAAAGACCTACAAGACCATCCAGTCTAACCATCCACCTATCACCAATAGTTCTCACTAGACCATGTCCCTCAACACAATGTCTAAACGTTCCTTGAACACCTCCAGGATCAGTGACTCCACCGCCTCCCTGGGCAGCCCATTCTAGCACATGACCACTCTAATGTCCAACCTGAATCTCCCCTGGTGAAACTTGAGCCCATTCTCTCTAGTCCTATCACTAGTTACATGGAATAACATAGTGGACGTTATTCAAATCTCCCTTTTAGAAAGTGCATGGAAGTAATGCATGGAAGTAACAGGCTTTTGTGGAATCCCAGTAATCTAAGAACACGCACAAATTATCCAAGATTGTATATTACTATTTACAGTGTAAACATAACTATCACACCTAACCAAATATCCCAGACAGAGTGATCTTTGTTTACACCTCACGTCAGCCTTTTAGCCTTGAAACTAGCTATTTATAAAAAGGAAAAACAATTGTTTAATCCCGTGAACAAAAGTCAGATTATCTGCAGGTATCCTGCTGCTTAGATACTTTCTTGTCACCTGTTTTCAAAGAGCAATATGTCTTCTGGAAATGACTTGTGCAGCACTCTTTCTATTAGATCTTCATTTCCTGAGTCCTTACTACTAATAAGTACTACAGGCACTCTGTAAACACATATTTCTTGAACGGCTATGTGTTCATATTTAAATATTCTTACTAGATATACCAGATGGCTATAAAAGATATAATAAGTAAATTTGCCAGATAAACTCTGCTGCTTGCCTTATAAATGTGTAGTA
The DNA here is from genome assembly GCA_013399175.1 of Odontophorus gujanensis. Taxonomy (NCBI): domain Eukaryota; kingdom Metazoa; phylum Chordata; class Aves; order Galliformes; family Odontophoridae; genus Odontophorus; species Odontophorus gujanensis. Next base: position 253,569 of record VXAB01002896.1, read on the forward strand.
CGGTCAGTACCTTGCCTTTTTAAGATAAATGCTTTTGTGACATAGATAATTACATCTTGTGAAAAAACAAATAATACTTTAACATGCAACATTTGGGCCATCACACTCTCTCAACCACATATGTTAAAGCTGACAGCAATACAGATCCTTTTGAACTGTCAAGAGAAATGTATACTTTTTTTTATATCGTGCACATAGCATGCACATTGTTCATTAGCTATGAAGTTGTGCCTTGAAAAAACCCCAAACAGCAAATGGTATGTCCAACAAAATGCTGACCATCAGCTAACCAGACCACTAGGCAATTCAGACAAAAGAGACAGGAAACTTCTTATCACTAGCTACATCTCATCCTATGTGGTTTTGGTTTTCAATAGCCTTTCAGTTCTTGATATCTCTTTTTATGTACAGCCTTCAAAGTAAACAGCAGTGCATACAAGGTGCTAAAGAAATGGGAGAAATATTATCCAGCAGTACTTCTGCCATCTTGTAACTTTGAAAATGGGCTCTGTGCTATACTGTATGCATGACACAAATGCATTGCTCACTCATGAATTATAAAATTTCATGTGTTCTACCTGAAGGTTTAAAAGCAGAGTCTGACGTAAGCTGGGATTTCAGCCTGTGAATATATTTGAATTGAGTATTCACTGTTACTCAAGTCTCTATATATACCTGAATAAGAAAATGACCTCCAATGTTCAAGTGGAAACAATAGTGTTTAAGTGTAAACAGAGATTGAAAGGGACATTTTTTAATTTTTAAATTAACATTCCCCATGAGCTCTGATATATGGGGTTTAAGCAAAATTCAAATGCAGCACTGCAGAAAATACAAGTTCTTTGCAGACCACAGAGCATGTGTAGATCTTGAAGAGGACATTTCTGAAACTTATATTAGCACCCTCAATTCCCTATGATCCTTAAACCATCCTCCCATGTCATTGGCTTTCACCTGTCATTCACTGACATGCCTTTTCTTTTTCCTTTAAAAGGCAAAACAAAATACTCAAGTGAAATATTAGATATCAAAACTTAATAATTTAAAGTCTAAATCTTTACATTTGAAGTAACATTTAAAGAAAATTAAAACAAAAGGCTATGATCAAGCTAGCTTCCAACATCACATTGCCATAAGTCTTTTAATAGGCTAGAAGTAAATAGATGGAGAAGCAGCAAGCCCAGAAGAGATATGCAATCTCAAAGTATTTAGAAAATGTTGTTTTCTCAGACTCCCCATGTCATGATTCTCATTGCATTCTCTTGTGTGAAGAAGATACCCAGCAGTGATTTTCATTTAGTACAGCTGCTTCTGCATCAATGCTCACTCTTCTTTCAGTTTTCATCTAGTTATTACATGAATAGAAACCTTTTTTGTATTACCTGACACAAACAGTAATTTCACTCAGGCACAAAGCAATCTTTAGAACTCCCTAACTGAAGTTTAATTTGTACCAACCACACACCACAACCAAAGGCACATAGTCTCAACAGTATCATTGCATCTGCGTCCCAAAGCAACAAGTTGGGGGAGTTAAACAGAGATAGCTGATTTACCAGAATGCCGAATACATGTTTCTTTCCCTGCCTCATATAGGTGCTTCAGGTGGAATTAGGAGTGTGAATGAGAAAGGAATGGATGGGAACCACAAGACACAAACAAAAAATAAGATGCAAATTAAAGCAATTAAAATTCCTTGAACTAGAAAAAAGGTAACATCTGTTCCAATGTCATAGCATATCTAAATGTTGTCTAATTATACTTGGACAATTGGCGGTACTTTTGCTCCTGCTTGTACTCCAGCAGGATTCACAGGTGTATGATGGAGTCACAGGTGCCCAGTGCCATGTCCATGCAGCTTCTGAAGATGTCCAAGGAGGAGACTCCACAGCCTCTCTGGACAACCTGCATCAGTGCTCTGTCACCCACACAGCATTTGACGTGCTTCTTGGTGTTCAGGGTAAACCTCTTATGTTTCCATTTGTACTTCTGTCCTGGCACTGACCACCACTGAGAATAGCATGGCTCTATCTTCATTGCAGCCTGCCTTCAGATATTTATACACACTGATAAGATCCCTTCTGAGCCTCCAATAAGTAATTTTGCAGAAGTGAAGTTTCAGTCAAACAGTAACGTCTTACTCCTTGTAAGGTTACTGTGCTCCCCAAGGCCCTCTTCTTTCCAGCATTTTGCACAGCAGTACATTTTAGAGTGCTGTGCTACAGAGAGTACAATCATTGCTCCACAGCTCTGACCTAACATCTTGCTTAAACACATACTTCACTTCAAATATCAGTGATATCACATAGTGCATGAATGAATTGTGTAGAGAGGCCTTGAGAGCAGCCTGAAGGGCACAGCAGCCACCTGCTGCCAATGCTCAATGATGGAGAATCCATGAGCCTGACCTGGCATATGCACAGTTGCATTTCTAAGAAACAGCAATGGGTATTCCAAAAGCTCCCCTCAGAGTTTGCAAATCCAGAAAATCCCTCTGTTTTCAAAGTATTTGCTTGAAACAATAAGATTATTTCACCTTCAAGTTTCTTATCTAGTATGTTTGCTTCTAAATAACCATCCTCTTCCCAAACACAGAAATTTTATAGTAAGTTGTTAAAACCAGAGGAAAGATGCAAACAACAACAACAACAGCAGCAACAACAAAAGCCTCTCTAGCATGAATTAAGAATCACCATGAATCCGCACAACAGCAATTTTGTCCTCAAGCAGAAAAGAAGTATTTAAATTTTCCCTTGAAATCCTGTGACCCTTTCGCTGACAAGTTCTGTTGACAAAGATTAAGCATTCAGATTTGAAAGAGATAGCCACTGGATAAAAGCAAGGACTTTATGAGCAGGTGTTACCATTACTGTTATGCACCGGAGCATCATAGATAAAATATTTCGACTTACCTCATTCAATGCTTTTTACACTACTGGTCTGTTTCGACTGCAGTTCATATTTCAATAAAATATCTTCATTTAAAGACTTTCAGTGATGAAGAGTCACCAAATCTGTAGATATCTCTCAGTGTTGTTTACTACGGAAGATAAAGACAAAAAAAAAAAAAAAAAAAAGTCTCACTTCTAGTTAGAATTCAGACTTCTAACTAAATATTCTGATACCTGCAATATGTAGTTCAATTTCCAGAGTTGTTAACTCTAGGTTTTTTTAATTGAAATGATGACAGTTCACAGCGGACAACAGTCTAAATCAAGGTACATAGGATTCTTGGACTCACTTCATTTTGTGACCAAAATGTAAATGACTGAAGTAGTCACAGAATCTTAGAACATTCCTTTAGATCAGTTACTCAGCTGAAGGCCAACATGGTAGTAGCTAGGCATCACACTATATAAAATATGCTAGGAGAATCAGAAGAATTCTCATTTTCAAGAGTGTTGCCGTCAAAACACACTGTCACACAATGTCTAGAGCATTTTAGGAAGAACTGCAACTCTAGGCAATAGTTATACCATCACATATTAACGATTCATATACACAGCTGTGGGTAAAAGAGGTTTTTCCCTCTCTGTCTGAGACATGAATTGGACAAATGGGCAGCAATTTATCATAATTCCTCCATCCTGAAAAAGGAAATTAAAATTGCTGTTCTGGGTATGATAATGGGAACTCACTAATGCGTCAGTATAATCCTTCTTCATTCCTGAGGAAACTGTGGAGTAGGTAAAATCAGGTGTTCAGGCTGCCTGACTTGGAATGTCTTGCCTTCACACACAGAGGCTCTATCGTGTATCAGAAAAAAACACCCAAAAGACTGTCTTTCACTCCAGCTCTCCTCCTCCCGCTTACAGCCCTGTATTTAGGCACTGTTTTTCCACATTCATGTGAATGTCACCAGCATTATAAAGATCTCTCTAGAAACACTAACGATCACAAAAATGTATCTAATTCTTCCCACACACAGAAGCTATGAAAATGTAACTTATGTGATGCTGATTCTAAGACAGAAAGCCTTGCTGAAACTCAAGGTACCCTGCATGAAACTTAACACTACTAGTTTGGGGTCAACATCGCACTAAATTAACATGGCTTCCAATTAATATAAAAGTAGTAGACTTACTTCTGATTGACCATAATATGTCACATAGAAATATTTGATTTTAAGTGTTGCAAATGGATTCAGAAATCAGAAGCTTGTTGACATTATTTTCTGTCACTACTTCAAATGCTTTTTAGATTATTTTAGCTTAGCTTCTAAGAAGCAATAGTAGTAATATCTCCACTTTCAGCATTGTTTCAGTACTTCATTTCAGAAGACTGATGATATTACACTGACTGGCCTGATCCATCAGTTATAATTGCCTAGTAGAGATGAGATGAAACACAGTAACAGAACTACGAACAAAACATTACTTTGCAGGACATGTAAGATTTAATGTATCTATTTTTTATTCAATTTTTTATGGACTAATTCCCTTAACATTAGGTCACTGAAAATTATTGTCACAATCTTTGAGTATATACTATTGATTATGCAATTTTTAAATGCTTTCTTGGAAAGAAGAAGTTTCACTTGTTTGTTTACTTCTCTTGAGTTGTTCAGTAACATTAAATGAGCAATAGGAGAGTTTTGTTTTCTGTCACCTACAGGGAAACACAAAATATTAAGAAAAAAAAAACAAAAAAAAACAAAAACCAAAAAGCCCCATCATTAGCTATAACATATTTAACTTTTGCATGCAGAATCCAAATAAGTTCTTAAAAAATGATGCAATGTTGTAATTTATTCTCTTTTCTAATATTGATTTTCAAGTCATTTATATATGGAAATACTGTTATTAATCAAGAAATATTTTTTTTTCCATCTATCTTCAGACTAAAAAAGTGGAAACATTAAATGCTCTGTAAAAGATATTGGGTAGTTACCTAGATTATTTTTACTCTCAATTGCATAGCTCTAAACTCAAGGTTAAAAGGTTATTTATTTTTAATGTAAATATTAAGAATTTTATTTTAAAAATCCAGTAACATATTTTGGTTAGTACAGTTTTTTTGCTTTTCTTCTCCTTAAACTTGAGAATGGATCACATATTATGAAAGTCTTTCCAAAGATACAAAATAAGCACAGTAAAGTCTGAAGTACTTACTCAAAAATAAAGGTCAAGACATATCTGAGAATAGATTTTTGATCTGTTTACAAGCTGCTTGTTCTAGATCCTTCTTCTACGCCAAGAATTTCATGAATGAAATTGGCTGTCACCAAGAAAATTACTTAATAAAAAATAATTTACATAATTGCATAGTAACACTGGGTCCAAGCAGGTTAAAATTAAACATTACATTTAATTTCTATTGAGATAGACACATTATTCTTGGAATTCTTGTAAGGGAGATATCAAATTTGAAAGCTAAGGATTTGGAAGAAATATTTTTTTTAATAATTTTAAAAATGCATAATATTTTCCTTTTGTTGTCAGTGACATTTTAAATCTTAACCAGTTACATTTGTTTTGGTCCTTAAAACTGATTCATACTTAAATCTTTTTTAGACTTACAAGTTAAGAATTAAAAACACAAATACTCTTTATTTAAGAGTGGGTATCACCCAGCAAAGGTTTAGAACAGAGACAGAAGTGTATAACATTTACAAATGGTAATCAAAGTTTGCCAGTGTTTGACTGTAAGGCTGTAGGATAATTTCCGGGGCTTCACAATTTATGGTAGAAAGAGGAATTTTGTATTTTCCTTAGTTAATGATATCAGATGTTTGTATGACAAACATGGACATAAGCATCTTGCAATTAAAACAGATTCATTCTTGATTCAAAATTATATTACAAAATTGGATCTTCTGCAGTCAATCACATCCTTCATAAGAGACTAATGTTATTCTGATGATAACAAGGTATGTAATAAAAACCAAAAGCAGTTTGGCAAAGGAGCAAAGGTTTTGTGATTAATTTCAACAAACGGAAGAACCACAGCACCTGTTTCAAGCCTCTGCCTCCTCTCCCACTAATCCACAACTGAATTTAACTTTTCTTTTGAATTCTTTTATATGCCTGATAAGAACTAGAAGGAGAAAAAAAAAAATAATAGGTTTTTGGTGCTAATCCCCTAATAGGTATTCAGAACTGTACTAAATGCATATACCTACACCACAGTTTATCAATATGAATACAACATTAATTGTAAAGAATTACACTTATTTCTGTAAAAGAACTGAACACTACAAAGAAGAATTTTCTAACAATCTGTAGTGGCTAAAAGCCATAAACTAGTGAAGATACTACATGCCAAAGTACACCATAGTGCAGTTGTTTTGCTGCATCCACTATCACGTATCATAAATCCTGCTGAAACAAATACGGAAAGACTTTTGACTAGAAACAAGACATAGGTTCCTTTTACGCAATCCAAACTTCAGAAACAAAAATGAAACATTGTGCCATTCAGTTCATCTCACCAAAACATACAAAGTGTTTTCTACAGGCTGTTTCTAAAGGTGTTTTGTTCAAATGAAAGTTTACATATTTCTCTTACAATATACCAGCAAAAGAAAAGAAACAAAGAGGTAGAGAAGCATAGTTTAAAAGCACAAGTTTATTGCCTACCAGTTGTTCTCTACTCCTTTCATCAGAGTTTGGTCAAACTCCCATCGATCCCTGGTTATTATTAGCTGAAATATTCCGCTATCTTTTCACCACTCCCATAGCCCAAGGAATCACCTTAGATCAGGTGCAATTGAACATGACATTACATGTGAAACAGCACTGCTAATGCAGTTGTGATTGTCTCTAAAACCTGCAGCATGACCTTTTTTCTGATGTATGTGAGCTGTGTATGCCTCCACTCTTCCATACTTTTTACTATTCCGTACCCAAACATGTTACATGGTTAATATTAAGCATATTTGCTTACTCCATCTCATCTCCATAGCAAACTGTTATTACTCTTTCCTCAACACTGCTTTCTCTTCCCCAGTACTTGAATGAAATAGGCTCACAACCATGAAGTCTCAAGGAAAAACAAAACAGGCAATTTTTCTTGAGGTCAACAAGCTTTTATATTTTTAAAATGTATGAAGAAGTATAAAGAAAAGTTGTGTCCTTCCCCATGAATGCTTCAAAAATTATGAACATACTGTTGTATGGCAACAGCACTGAGCTTCCAGACAGGAGGTGTAATGCAGGAAAATAACAAATGGAAGACTTCACTGAATTGCCATAGCTCTATGATCTCTGTTTCACAAGGATACTCAAATAAATAAATAAATAAATAAATTCTGAAAATGCATTTCATGACAGAGTAAGACAAGCTTGTGTCAAAAAATGATATTTTTAATTTATATCATTGCAGATGGTTAAAATGGGAAAATGCTAAGCACGCTGTTGGAATACTGCCAAAAAAAAGCTGTCCTTTAGACTACTTGGTTTACTCATTGTTCATTAGGCTCAAATATCAGTGTCCTGGAACACAATTTTTTTCCCCCTGGAAAAAAAGACCTGCAGTAATGACGGAGTTCAAAGGCAGCTACTAGAGAAAGAAAAATTTTCTAGGTTACAGTGGCACACTGAATTTGCTTGTTCTCTACAAGCCAAATCTCAGAAAAGTAATTACCTTCAGAAATAATGGACATGATGGATATGGCTTAATGGAGTCTGGTTCTTATCCCCAGAAAATAAAGCTGGAAATTTCTTAAAAGTCAGAATCTGAGATAATGCAGGAAAGTTATAGCAATCAATGACACACCAAAGCTTACATCACAGCTACCAAATAATCAAATGAGAAACATGAATTTCAATACCCTTGATTAACAGGGACTCCGCCTTTTGTGAAAGCTAGAGACATTTTGTCCTCTTATTTGTGTATTTTGTTTTTCCTCAGCATCTTTCTTGCTTCTTCAATTTGAACCAAATTCTATTCTTTAAGAAGCTTACTTCTTGTAATTATTCTGTTTCGCCCTTAGTCACAGCAAGGTATTGAATATACTCATTGGATAATTTGATCTAATTCCATGAAATAGAACATATCCTTGAAGGCCACTGTTTTGAAGTAATTCTTTTCCTGCTTTCTCCAATTATTTGTTTATTCTGTAGTTCACTTTTTTTTCTTATGTCTTTTTTTTGAAAGAACATACCCTTTTTAAAAATCTTTTATCCATAGTCTTTCTATCTTCATTGCTTAATGTGCTACCAGTATTTAAAAGAATTCTAAACTAGGAGCTTTTTATAACAGCCTCAGAGTGCATTATAGCACTCTTTTCTTTACAAATTAAATAATAATTTGTGTGTACATACAAAGAACAATAAAAGCTTTCTGTATTAAAAGGTGTTGGAACTGTTTAAGTAGACAATTACCATACAACATGTACTACAAAAATTGTAATCACTGAATAAAATGTTACGAGCAACTAAAGTTATAATGGTTTGTTTGTTGTTTTTTTTTTTTTTTTTTTTTTTTTTTTTTTTTTTTTTTTGGTAAAATGAATAAAAAGAAACTAGGCTGAGCAACCAGAAGATATAATCTGATAAAGGAAAACAATGACAACATCCAATATTTCTTTACTGCAGCTAGAAGATATTATTTCATACATGTAGAGACATCTTATAGTAAAATACTATATATAAATATTTTTTAAATAAAGATAAAATAATGAAAAAAAAAAATTCTACAATTATTCCTGAGTTAAGATTATCCTGTATGTCAGCTTTATGAAAGTAGAAAGCTTGAAAATTGCAGGACAGAGAAGCTTTTAAAGAAAACACAGACTTAACAGTGATAACTTGCTAGACACTTTACAGATAGTTACATAGTCTAGAGTTATCTTCCCTTCAAAGATGTTCTTATTGTTGGCATTGTATCCAGTCAAAAAGCTAATGCAAATGTATAAGCAGTGCCACCAGAGCATTGATTTCTTTGAATTTCCTGTAAAAGCCAGCAATCAACACATCCTTTCTAATACCAGGATAACTATAGGAAAGGAAGAGAGCAAATATTTAATCATTCAGCTAGCCAACACCTAATTTTATTTTCACTAGATAGCAGCTTTTAGCCACTGTCCCAGGAGGAAGTAGGAGGCACCAATCTTCAAAAGTATAGATTTCTTAAGTGTACAAAAAATAGTCATATTCTCATCTGACCTAAACTACTATACTTTCATATAAATCAATAATTTATTTTCTTTATTTTCCACCAAAAAAAATAAGAAAAAAAAGAAGAAAAAAGAGAAGAAAAAAGAGAAGAAAAAAGAGAAGAAAAAAGAGAAGAAAAGAGAAGAAAAGAGAAAAGAGAAAAGAGAAAGGAAGAAGAAGAAAAGATATAAAAAAAATTTATAGAAAAAATTGAAAAAAATTTTTAGTGGTAAAATTAGTGGATTGGACACATTACTACTAGCTTAGTTATAGCTCCTGCGGTACTTTTAAGTATCTGAAAAGTCAAGAACAGTTGCACTTAATATGCATAAGAAAGAGAATTATTACTAGGTCATCTGAGGCAGTGAGTAATACAGGAGTTGATAGCCATGCTACATGGACTTTCTGCATGTTAATATGTGAAGCATCTGGTATTAGACTATTTCAGCCGTGGTACGGGAACGTAGCAACAGGAAACCATGACAAAAAAATGAACAAACAAAGAAACAAAAAATACACATAGGCTTCCAGAAAGTTCCTTTCAGAAATTATTTTTTAGGTGTGTTCAACAATAGAGATAATGCTCAGCCCCCAAGAGAGATGAAGAAAATGCGATGTCAAGAATCTACAAAACCAGTACAGATTTGATGCAGCCTCTGACAGCAGTTATGTTAATAGCATTTTCTTCTACTGTCCAAAGAAATATGCTGTCAAACCTTCTCATGAATCTGAGACAATATCTCTCTGTGGTCAGCTTCAGAACTTCCTGACGAAAACTCGCATTGCAGAAAATACTGATTTAAGTGTTCTCATTTACTGTTCAGTTCAATCTATGTTTGAATAGTAGAGCCTATGAATCTATAGTATCTATGATTCAGAATGTGAGGAGTAGCTTGCTGCAACTTCTTTGAGCTGATTATGTGATGTCCTATTAAAATTTCAGAACAGCTAATCACAAGGCATTTAAGGGTGTTTGATTCCACTTATTCCGTTTCACTGACTTTTAAACACCATATTTCTGTCCTACAAAAAAATTTTACTCAGTCATGTTTATTTCAAAGATACTTTAAGCCAAGATCAAAAGATGAACAAAGAAAGTACTTCTACTTTCTTCAAAGCCTTTCTGCTTATATATCATAATTAGATGTCAAATTTATTGGATAATTATTTCTGCTTACCCCCACACACTTATATCAATGATTTTAGGCAGGAAGTAGAAATATATTGCTATAAGGTAAATCAACACACTAATGTCTTCCTTATATTAAATGCAGGATTTGAACAAACTCTTTCCAAGAACATTAACAATCCCCTACTAGGTAGCAAGGAGATCAATAAGCATGTTTCCAGTTTATTAAACTATTTTTAAGGTAAATTTTTGCTAAATCGTCTGATAGATTTAAAATGCTGCTGTACATTTACGCAGAGAAGAGGATGTTTGGGAGTGCTGGTCAATTTTTAATATTTTAATCAATATTATATTCATTTGGGAGGAGCTAAGAGTTAAATTAATAAAGAAGTAATCCTGGTAAACCATTACTTCCTACTTAAACAGAATAAAAAGGAAAATCATAAGCATCAATTACATTCAGATTTTCTTTGTTTGTTTTGAAATTATTTTGTGAAGAATTTGTCTAGATTAAAGTTTCAATAAGATAATAAACTTTGAGAAAATGAATAAAGGTCAGTCACGCTGACCATATTGTTCTTATTTTTCTTTTAACTTTGTTGGGTAAGCAAAATCATAAGTACAGGGTAGCTCTGATATATTTGTTCTAAACACTACAGGCAAACCAATTTTTCTTAATACTTCAGTGAGGAATCTTGTTTTTTGTTTTTTTTTTTTTTCCTTTTTCTTTCTGTACTAGTAAGAAATACACTACAACTGGTAGAGGAATTCTAGTCTTGTTTTAGCCTTATTAGACACTGTGAATATTGATATTATTTGGTTTCCTTTTTTCTATTTAAAATGTACTAGAAAATTAAGCCTGGTAGCATGGTAAAATCGTATGTTTGCTGAGATCTCACGGGACTAGAATGTGCTGACTCTTTTACTGTCAGAATCTCCCACAAAATAACACTGCTAGGTGCACTTGGAATACCCAAGAATCCACAGAATGGAAAAGGCATCTTTCACAAGAGCAAATCAAAAGCACAGAAGAACTTTAAAAGCACCTTAATTCCCATTAACTAAGATTTGCCAGGGTCTATGTAGTATGGCATCAGTGAACTCTGCCAGGAAGCCAAGAGGGAAGTCTGAAAAAGCCTCTATGGGAAGTTATTCTTTCTAAGGTCCCCACATAAATGTTCAGATATCTATAGGCATATATATATGGAAAAGAAGTAACTATTTACATTACACTCTTTCCAAAATACTTTCCTTCTAAACAAATACTACTTCATCTTAATAAAGTTATTTTATTATTTTATTTATTGTAGACTACCATAATCATAATTCTAGATGAATTAGAAATGTAGAGGTTGGACCGATACTTAATGATCTAAGCCAACTAATTCAACTGCATTCTATGAACTGTTTCCAGTCCACATAAAGGACATCATCAAGGTACAAAACTTGAGACTACGATAAATTCAGGATGTACAGCAGTAATCCTGTAACGATGACACTTACATGAAGTCCTGATATTATTTCACTGGTTAGGCTAGGCACCCAGTTGAGTGTCTCTATTCCTTTACAGGGATAAAAAATCATCCACCTATCCTCATATCAACATGTTTAAAATATTAGTGCTTAATAAGTACTATTATTCTCCAGAAAGAACGAAAAAATATAGCATCCACACACAACATCTAGCATCACCTTTTCTAGTTCTAGAGCTTTTGACATTAATACCACATATTTTCTCATTTTAAAGGGTGCAGACTTCTCACATTTATTCCATATTGGAAAGACAGCTACCAGTGAATGAAAATATAGTAACAATCTAACAACATCATAGAATAGGCAGTTGATAATATCTCAGCAAGCATATAAAGCTTGTGAGCAAGCAGAAGCACTATGACATCTATAGCATGGTCTGAGTTTGAATTTCAAATCCTGTTTCAAATGCAGATATCTTTGTAGCTGTTGAAGCCAGAATAGAGCAATGATAGAAAAGAGTTTTATCAATCACATCTTGCAGGTGTAAGGTCTTTTAACCATAGCAAAACATTATATAGTAGTTCTTCCAAATATAAAAGTAATTTTATTAGGCAAGAAAACACTCTAAATATAGCACATTTCTGTGTAGAACACCCCACTGTATAAAAGATATTTTTTTTCATAATTTTAATATCAAGTTCCATACTGAAGTACTAAATGTCTATTACATATAACAGACTACGATCTTTGACCTACGACCACTTCATAAGAACAGAGGATAGGAACTAAGAGATATCTAGCTCATGGTGATAATCAGCTTAACATAAACTTATTCTTTCAAATGGACAAAAGAGACAGCTTGTAATTTGAAAGCGTTGGCAAAGCAGTGAGTCCATCAAGATTTCAGAATCAAGATTTCAGAATAGAGGTACATGAGCTCCTAGCTTCAGCTTCATAAACAGGAGAGCCATGGCTCTGTGTTCTTACATTCCTTTCTTCAATTCAAATACAGGCATATATTTAGGAGTAATTTTATTAGCTTAACATGAAAACATACTGAGATAGACACAGCTAGACTGAACAAATAACACTGAAGAATACTCACAAAAGTATACACTTTGAATATAGGAATGTGAGGCTTGTGTGATAGATGATTCATTTTTAATTTCATGCCTAATCATTTCATGTTTAATCTATTAACTTAACAATGCCCAGTATAACAACAGTATCTACCCAAAGGTTGCAGTTTATTAACTAAGAGATGGCAAAAACAACTAAGTGAAATAATTCTGCAAGATGAACCAATTCACTACATGGCTGCTGAGCTCATGAATGAAATGAAGGGAAAAAATAAAGGCCTCAAAATTCTAAGTAATCACTTTGAATACTTTTATCAATTTTATTTGTCTCATCAGCTGTCTTACTATTGCTTTTTTAGCTTTTTTTGTTTGTTTGTTTAATCAACCACTAGGAAAGTTAATTCAAGACAATTAGAGAAGAAATCAAACACATCTATATTTATTTCCTTATGCATTTTGTGTTTTGTTTTTTTTTTCCTTAGCACAGTATATTTATACATGAACACTAATCCTGCACAGAAATGGTCTCTGATAGCTTACTCTGCTATATTTGGTGAAGGATCAGATGCAAAATGCTGTTGTTTCAGTAGACAACTCAGATTTCATTAGCAAAAAGGAAAGGCATTTACAAATATCTGTCCTTACATAAACTCAGTAAAGTGCTTGGAATTATTTTTTATGTTGGGAGTGGTAACTTTCCAAATCCACAGGGACTAAATAACAAAAATACCAGAGATCTTGTAGGTCCATTTGGAGAATGTTTACTGTTTACATTTCATTTCCTCTGTGCCAGAGGCACAAGAAAATTGGAGGGAAAAACAGCAGCTCTGTCATCCCTATGTCTTTACAATCAGCCTTATCATTGATTTAGCCATAATTTCCTTGTAAACTTCTTCAAAAGTCATTTATTCATTTTGGCAAGCATGCCTTAAGTGTAATGTATACAACCTGATTTCACAAGAGGATTTTAATATAAAAACAATGCACAAAGTTTTCTATTTACTCAACTAATTGTATAAGAGGGATATTTCAAAAGTAAAGTCTTCTATTTTATTATGTCTCCTGCAATATCAGAGGCAGATGCTGGTGGTATGGCAGTGGAGGTTGAACGTTCTTACCAGTATTCCATTACATTTTGCTGCCATGTGACAGATGGCAGCAGAAGGGCAGTCTGACATGGAAATTCGTGTGAAGCAAAGGTATAGCACTGAATTCTTTCATGCAGAAAAAAATGGCACCCATTGATATTCAAAGATGTTTGCTGGATGTTTATAAAGTCCAAATGGTGGAAGTGAGCACCATAAGGTGTTTGGTAGTGCATTTCAGCAGTGGTGACCACAATGTGAAAGACAAGTACTGCACTAGAAATCTATACTCTTCTGTCCTAGCTACATCACAACAGACTAATTCAGGTACAGTCAAGAAAGGTATTTTAGATTCTTTACCTGTAAACTGCTAATATAACTACTTTGCAAGGGAGATCTTGAGGTTATTTATTTGCAGAATAGTTGAAATGGTGAGGTTACAAATCATTAATCTTCATTACTAGTTCAATTATTTACTTGTAAATGCTTATTAAACTTCATAACTTCATAGGACACTGGTGGGCTTCTTTGTTTTTTAGTTATTCCCCCCCCCCTTTTTTTATTTTTTCTTTTTTAAAGAAAAGGTACAGAAGCAGCCCTGGAATAAACCGACATGGATACCTACAGAAGTTTGTTCTTATAATCTTTTCTAATTTTACCTCTTAGTTCAGGTTTCTTAGTAATTTTAACAGCCATTTTTAGTCACCAGTTACAGTGTGTTCTAAGTAAACAGGGAAAAATCTAACAAGAGAGAAATCATAGGCATTAGAATGATTTGAGACCAGTGTTTTACTCACATCTGCATGCATTTCTGTATCATAAATAAAATAACATGCATCATGGAAGCATTAAGTTTCTCCCCAGGCAAGGTGAATGCTAGTGCAAGTGCATACAGATTCTTTTGCAGTCTTGGAGATGTCAGAACATCTCATACCTACAGGTTTTTTCAGTATTCTGTATCAGATCATTTAGAATAGCTACATAAATCTACTAAGGAGACTAAAGAAAAAGACATCAGGACTATTGCCTGAGGCTGTGCCAACTCAAGTTTTTATTTCATTCACTGAACTCGTTCACCTTTCATGGTCGACTTGGTTGGGTAACTATGTACAGAAATTATTTTAAAAAGTAGGAAACCTATTTGTAGTTTGCTGATATGAATAGTCAAAACACCTACTGGGCAGCCTATCAAAAAACAAGTGAACACTACCATATTTGCAAGCCACAGTCTACATACATAGCTCACAGACAACCTTCAAACAAGATCTGAGCTAGGTCCCTGGAGGACACTAGTTGTCTGCTTTCCACCTGTGTAAAGGAGACTGTCACCACTCATTAGATGAAATGAAAAAATGAAAAAAGTCTTTTTTTGTTTGTTTTTGCACTGATATTTTCATTTTGGAAGCTGTTATGTAGGTACATACTAAAGCTGTCTAGAGAAAGTAAATTCTATTCTTCCAGTACTTTTCCTCCTTTTTTACTGATAACGGAGTTTTTCCATCTCTCAGCCACTTGAGAACATTGTATTTCCTTTACATCCTTTTTTTCCCCTGCCTTAGTTTCACATATTTTACAGATTTCAATCACTTGTCCCACTGTAACACCTTTTACTTTTATTCTTTTTTTCCCCTTCCTTGCACTTCAATCTATGCCATTCCATTTTCAATAACAGATCATTATACATTATATATATTACATATACATTGGTACTGGAATGGCCTGCCCAAAGATGTGTCGGAGTCACCATCCCTAGCAGTGTTCAAGAGGCACCTGGATGAGGAGCTACAAGATATGGTTTAGTGCTTGTGAGAGCAATGGTGATGGGAGGACGGTTGGACTGGATGATCTTGTAGATCATTTCCAACCTTGTGATTCTACGATTCTGTGATTAAACTAGCTCCCTAGCTTCTCACACACAGTTACATTAGTTATATTTTCTTGAAGTCTGTACATCATCTAAGGTACCAGTTTTCATTATTTCCATATCTGAATCTAATCTACAGTTATATCTTCTATTTTCATAATACATGCTTGACGCAATTCCTGAATAAAAGATTGTTGCTTCTTCTATGTAAGGAGACCAATTGTAATTGCAAAATTCTTGCTGGAGTGCTGTGTTCTTGGTTGAGAAGAAGCCAGACAGGTTAGGGGGGCCTCATAAAAAATAATATCTGAAGGAAAAAAAAGGTTTCAGTACTGTCAGTTTTCCTAATTGAATTACATTTAGATCCCTAACAAATTACAAGTTGTTAAACTATATTCAAACTTGATGTACAATAGAAGTTCTCATAAGGAAAGACTTGCTGTCTTCATAGATGTCAAATTAAACAGTTACTGAACTATTTTTTAACGTGGAGAATGGAAAGTGCATTAATTTGAGGATTTTTTTCATGACAAAAACAGGTTTGTGGCTGTGACATACAGTATTGCTTGGGTACTTCAACAGGACACTTGTCACTCTCTACGCATTTGTTGTAGTAATAGATGTAAGCCATTCTTACTGTTTACTTCACTTCATATTTTCATCAAAAATCCACAGACTGTAACATCCACTCTTTTACTAATAAGAATCAGTCACTGCTAACTAGAGTCAACATTACATTTTCCACAATAGATTTCTGTTCTCATGAGTAAATCCAAAGAAAGATACTTCAGAAATTTCTGCCACTCAACTCTACATTCTCTCTGGAAAATGTGTCATCTGACCTACATGTATTACTCTTCTCTTTGATTCAAGTGCTGATGATCTTAACTTTTATATATAATCACAAAACTAACATTTAGGATAAGCTACTGAAACCATACATGTTTTCAGAAATTCACTTTCAGTAATGGATATTTAAAATGATTTCACACTTACAGTTGTCACTGCTAATGTCATTCTTTGAGGAGAAAAAAGACAGTAATACTAGGTCATGAGTTGTTTCCTCAATTGCTTTTTCTTCTCATCTTAGATGCAAAACAAGTTATTGTGGGAAAACCACTACATTAGCCTAATCATATCATGATAAAAAGCTAAGAGGCAACTCAGTGAGGAAAATGACAAAGCTCACTTGCACAGTTTGCACTGCAGTTTTTATTTAATTTAAGAAGAAAGGCCTGTGAGGCTTACAGATTGTCAGCATTATATAAACATAAAGGACCCCCTGGTATTTAAGTGCTAAGTAAAAGGCCCTTTGGACTCTGAGTTAAAGCCAAACTAATAATGATATTCTTCATTGCTTTGAGAGCTATCTTTGGAGGGAAAGTGTGGTATGAGTAAACCATACTACCTTAAGAAGAAATTCAATTACATCATAAAAAGAAATAAATCATTCAAGCTAATGCTACTCTGCATTGCTCAAATCCAATTTTCAAACTGTATTCACCTGCATTTACACAAGGCTCCTGCTGCAAATTCTAAAATGTGCAGAAATAGCAATACTTTCTTTGCCACTTGGCAGAAATTCTCAAATACTTACAGAAAGCTCTAGGTTATCACCAACTGCTTCCAAAATTATACATCTGATGTAGAGAAGAACTATGTCCACACGGCACACACATGAAATAGTTCACTCAGCATTTTCTGGTACTTTGGTTGATGCAAGTATCTTACTTCAACATGTACTCAGAAGAGTTTCCTAGAATGTTTGTGGTTCACTCAGATTAATGTGTTAGACATAGGTTTCCTAGACTCACTAAAGCTAACTAATCATTAAGTCAGAACAGAGTAAAACAGTTTCTGAAGAAATGACTTCGGAAAAAATCCTTGTCAAAAAAAACAAAAACAAAACCAAAAAACCTCACAAACTGTGGAAGACTGCATTATAGTGCACAAGGTGCTAACAATGCTCAGCCCAGTGGCTGCATGACAGTCTAGCCCCAGGAGATAGCAGCTTCCTGGCCAGCCACCACTCATCTTGCTCCCCTACCACGAACCATTTTGTACCACTTTTTACTAGTACTGTTATATTTTCTAATTTTCTTTCTCCATGTGCTCAACTCACTCTGTAGAGAAATATTTTGAAAAAGTCCAAAGATAAATAAGTTCAAAACTTTCAAAGAATGCTTTGGGGTATTAAGCAAATGCCTACTCAAAACAAAGCAAATACATAAGGAAACAATGCTGCCTTCCACACTGGTCACAAGGAGAAAGAAGCCACCAGAGATAATGGAAAAATCCCCCACTGAAGACATCTATCCATCAATAAAAAAATCTTGAGGCAGACAGATTATCTTTGCTTCTAGTAATAACAATATACATGAATCAATCTACATTCAGGTGGTGACATAGAATGTAATTTTAAGAGCCGATCCATAGTTCTTATCTCTAATGTTTCATTATTTTCTCTGAAAAATATTTTAAATCATTAAGTTGGAAAGTTTATTCCTACAAGCATGTCAGCCCCTGAAACTTCAGTTCACTATATATATATATATATATATCTTCTTTTTACAGAAGGTATAAATCTCCCATCAATTATATTTAATCTAAGAAAACCCATCACTCACTTTCCTATGCATTCACACATAGAGCTCATCTCTTTTCTCTTTTCCTCCTTCTCCCCTGCCCTCACGTTTTCTTTCCTACCTCAGACATCCTAAGACAAATTTTTCAGGCCTGTTGTCTCAGAAACACATTGGCTTTAATTCACTGCACAGTCTATTGTATATGAAATCCTCTTAGGAACATACTGTTTACCTTAACAAAACATCATAACTGAAAGGAAATCATTTTTCTGCAGAAGGTGTTATAAATCATGTGCTGCATGTTCTCATATGCTTCTACATTGTAAACTACTGATGTATGAAAATAAACAACCAAATACCTGCACAACTAAAAGGTCAAGAAATCAAAGGTATTTTTTTTTTTTAACAAAGGAAATTAGTATTTCTCTGAGAATTAACTTTATTAGATTTTAGTATACTTCTATTGCTCTGACACTTATTACTTTCAAAAGAGTAATTGAATAAGCCTTTTAGGAAATAAACAACGTCAACCTGGAGGGCTCACACAGTCCTCAGTATTTACACTCATTCAGCATGTCAGATTCACCTTTACAATTCACGTACGTAATTCCACTGCATATAGAAAATCAGGAACCACCATACTGTGCACTGGTAGGTAGCTGACCTGAATCTCAAAGTGGCAAATAAGATACCACAAAATTAAATAAGTGGACATAGCAAGGGATATGCCAGGAAAAACTTTTAACATACAGTTAACTGAAACCCATCCCATCTGTGACATCAAGAGTGGGTAGCCATGCCCAGAGAAATATGAACAACCTTCCAGCCAGTGTCAATGTAGGGCTCTTGAGCAGCTCCCAAGAATGTCATTCCCACTTCAAGTACTCATTTCTACACAGTGGCCAACATTCATTCCCCTGTCTCCAGAATTAGTTACAGCCCAGGTTGGGTCAGGCCGGCAGTCTGATAAATCTACAGTGATGTTATGTCACATCTTTCCAACAGTCTCAGGTATTGTTCTCTCAGCTGTCACTCTGTAGGTTAGAACATAGCTTATTACTCTCAGATCTTGTTTGCATTGCCTTGTTTGCAATGGCTTACTATACTCAGCCTGTTTGTCTTGATCTCAGTGCTCGACCAAAGCATAGCTGCAATGCATGTCACTTGGTATATTAGATTAACAGTAATAAAATTCATAGTAACAAAGAATGAAATTTTCAAGCAGTGATGATTTTTTATTTTAATACAATCTGTTTTCTTTCACTTTACAATAAAAGTTATTTGTATTTATTTCTGTTTTACGTTCCAACACAAGAAAGGCTAGTTTTCATCAGTTTTATGCAAGCTAGGATTCTTGTTTATAGTGAATTAGCCCATTAGCATATTTGGACTCAATCCATGAGTCCTTGAGGTCTGCTTTCAGGTTAGGAGCAAGCACAATAGAATAACTATGACAGAGAAACCTGCAATCTCAATACAACTTCCAGACTACCATAGGATAGTTCTTAACAGATGTATTACTTTAAATAACTTAAGTTCTTATGGTCAACTGAGTTTAAATACTGACTTGAATTTCTGATGTTAGAAATATCAACTTATTCTACATCCTTAGTGATAAGTAAGCCAAAATGCTAAATTGTGTGGAATGTAACTTGAATAAATAAAAGAGTAATGATTTTCCGGTAAGAGGTTAATCTGGAACTATTCTGGGCAGCAAATTGCAATACACCCCAAAGCCATTTGGGGCAGATTTAGTTTCAGATGTTAAGCTAGAGGCTCCACTTGAAAGTTCCTCTGAACACTCTATTGAACTCTTCATACTACATAGCACACCAGCTTCTCTAAATGATGTCTGAAGTTCTAACATAGGCATTAACATTTTTTACTTAGTGAGGGCATTTATATTTACCATGTCTTGACATTTGTCTTATTTGGAAAGGTTAGACTGCATTGTTATTCCAGCTGTCTCCTTTTCTTGTATATATTCCCAAAATATTATTATGCCAATGTAGAATTGTAAAATGAAGAGAAGCAGAACTAGCTGTTAGCTCTCTACTAGCAACAAATTACATTGCTCCATTGATACAGAAGTTAAGTGCCCTATGGTATGGCTGCCAAGTGGGTCTAAATCCCATATTAAAATATCTAATGTGTCTTTGGACATAAGTATTTAGCTAGTTGGGATGGTTGTTAAAAAGTGGAAACTTCTTTTAGAAACAGTTCTGTATACAATATACTTTTCAACTAAGCAGTTAATAAATTCCAGTTCACAAAACTTTCTTCCATTTTAAATAAATTTCAAAAGCCTAGTCTAGATCACAGAATAGCTTAGGTTGGAAAATATATGAAAAATCATCTAGTTCCAACTCCTTTGTCATGGGAAGATTTTCCATCGACCAGATCAGGCTGCCCAGAGCCCCATCCAACCCTGCCTTGAATGCCTCCTGTGCTAAGGTATCCAGAACTTCTCTGGGCAGTTTGTCCCAATGCCTCACCACTCTGAGTAAAAAATTTCCCCCTAACACCAAACCTAAATCTTCTCTCTTTGACTTTAAAACCATTGCATCTTTCCCATGTAAAAGCTGATCTTCCTCCTGCTTATAACTTCCCTTTTAAATTCTGGAAGGCTGCAATGAGGTCTTCCTGGATCCTTCTGTTCTCCAGGTTGAACAAGCCCAACTCCCTCAACCTTCCTTTGTAGGAGAGGTCCTCCAAACCTCTGATCATTTTCATAGCCTTTGTATGGACCTACTGCAACATTTTCACACCTCTCTCATACTGGGTACCTCAGATCTGGATGTAATATTCCAGATAGGGCCTTACAAGGGCAGAATAGCAGGGGGCAATCACTTCTTTCACTCTACTGTCCACACCTCTTTTGATGAAGCCCAGTATATAGTTGGCCTTCAAAGTTACAAGTGAACATTGGCTCATGTCAAACTTTTCATCCATTCAAATCCCCACATTGCCCATGTGTTCATGACTGAGATTTCCTCAACATGGGTGTCATATCTGTCCTTCATTCTGACAACTCATACTGATATTTTTTTTATTTACTACCAAAATATTTTAATGTCTCTTTTTCTGCAGTGTTCATCTGAAATACCTTTCTGTCTTAACAAAAAATCCTTTACTGTTTGTCTGTTTTTACTTAATATTTGGCAAGGTTCCATTTTGGATGCTGAATTTGTCTAAATTTTGTGAAAATTTAGAGGCATAGATGCATTATCTATTATTTATTTGGTAAAGGAAAAAAAATAATAATTACTCATAATATCCAATATCACAAAAACATGAAGGTAAGTGTCTCTGTAGATCAGAAACTAGTGTTGTGACTCCCCAAACTTCCCACACCATCTTACTATCCATGTTCTTTACATTCTCATTTGTCTTCTGCTGATATTGCCTATGGTAACATTCCAGCTACTAAAAATAAATGTAATAAACAATAGTGTAATAAACTGAGAAAATGTCACCCTTGAGCCTTGAAGTTATATTCTAGAACCATGTAGTCAATGATTTCACCTAATATGTGAAGCATTATGTTTCGATTAGCTTACAGTACCTGCAATTTCAACCAGCATGAGCATGACACCATCCTGACAAGCAAAGCAATATTTGTGTGGTGAAAAAGCAAATAACTGATTCTGATATGTGTTGCATGTCTAAGCTGCTTTCAGATTTGTCATTTCTTGTAATTATTGAGTGTATTCATTCCAATGAATGTCAATATCTTCACTGCTTAGCCTGTAATTTCCAGTGCAACATTTTCCTGATTGTTTCAATTAGTGTTTTTAGATTGTATCACTTATGTATTGTCTTTATTGGAATTACTTTAGAAGCATTTTAAAACAAGTTATTTGAAAGAGAAAAAGAAGGGATAAAATTAATTGCTCTGCTCTTCCCTCTAAAAACATTTAAAAAGTCAAAATCCACCCAACTAACACCATGAAGTCTGAAGAGTGTCGCTGCTGCCTCCTCTACCACCCATTCAACTTCAGAAGACATCATACACTAGCATTTAGGGATTTCTCAACCACTAAGTTGCTTTTCCAGACTTAGTATTGAACATGACAGAAGTAACAACAATCCCCACTAATCCCAATTAGAAAGAATCTTTAATAATAGAATCATTCATGAGAGTCTTATTCTTCAGTAAAGAATCTTCAAAAAACACTACATATGAATTCTAGAAAGTTTTGAAAGGCTCTAGTCTAAATAAGTGAAGGCAGTAGTTGTGTGCCAGCAAGAACAGTAGCTGAACAACTGAGGAATTTTTCTTCTGTCATTTTACAAAGATGCATTTTAACACATATCCAAGCCACCATAAATACTATATAACAACTACATCCCACAATTACACTTTAAGTTAAATTATGCTTTTCTAGCACCACAAATTACCAGGAGCACTGCCCTGTATACTACACCCTGTTGTCTAGTAGAAATCCTGTACTAGGAACAAAGAAATCTTGGTTTTCTTGGTAGCCAACAGAAAGTCCTGTCTTTGGAATGTCCAAGGACCTTGCCATGAGAACCATTCTGAAAAGGGAAGGAAAATCATACTGTATCAAATTCTATCAAATTCTTCTACCAACAAATGACTTTATTTGCAAGAATTCTCTCCTAAACTTCATGTTTCTACCAAGAAAAACTCTTAATATTTCTATTAGCCAAAAGATTTCCTCTTTCCTGGAGGGTAGGACCAAACTCCACAGTGGGATTTGACATTGGCAAATATCAGTTTTACACATGGTAGTGATGATGAAGAAGCTTCCAGTTGCTAGATCCAGAAACTACTACACAGCACCCTCCAATCCTAAGTAAGGATTGACTAGCCAGCTTGGAAATACTTCAGCATAACCAGTAACTTAAGAAAATTGTATTTGGTCCTGGTTCTCTCACTGTACTGATACAGTAAGCCAGATCTTATCCCCATAATAACATGTTCCTTAAGGTAATCAGTCTCCACGTACAGAACAAACTCAACATGAAAGACAGCCAAAAGCATGACACAACAACTAATAACCACTCTTTACCCTTGATGCTTTCTCCAGTACCTGCAATTCCTGTTCCACTGGTAACCCAGTGGTAACAAGAACTACATGAAAACTCTTCTCTGAGACACACTATTTTAAATGAAATGGATATTTTAAAAGTCTACTTACAAGTCAGCTGTCAGCTTTGATTTGCAGCACAGTTTCCAAAAACAAAACCTCTTCTGATTCCTGCTTGTTTTCAGCCAGATTTTAAGCTTGCTAACAGAGCCTCAGTTAATTTCTGTCTACTTAAAACAAACAAACAAACAAACAAAAAAACTTGGGAGGCCCCTCCCACACTTTTTTTTTTTTTCCCGCTGATGCGCAACACAAGAGAAGATTGTATTTAGATGTCAATAATGATTTCTTAACATTCAAAGGTGTTTCCAAAAACACACCTGTGTTTTAAACTCTTTGATTTCTCAGTCTATGTGTGATCTTCAGGTCATGGAGCACAACAAACCACCTTCCAGAAACAGTAATTCATCTGTCATTTCTCATCACATGCTTTCATCTACGCAGGAGGTACTGTATGAAGTTGGGAAGTCAATCTGCACAAGATCAATTAAGGGTAATTAAGAGTAAGATATAGTCCTGTGATCACAAAGCAGTTTAAACTAGGAAGTCAGTCTATGGATAAGGGTACAGATCAACAACATCTGAGGCTACGAACAGCTGTGGCTGAGCAAGCAACTAATAATTCTACAGTATAGTTCAAGCATGAAACAAAAGCACAGGGCTGAGCTTAAATGAAGACACTTGGTAAATGGGAAGGGGCGTGGGACAGCTGCTCTAGGTGAGACAGGTCAGGATCATTAGTGCTGTTAGGGAACTCAAGGCTCTGATATGTTTTTTCTTGAACACCTATTTGCTTGATTGGGCTACTTGCATTTATTGTAGTTATAATCATTTACCTGCTTCTCCAATGCACCTAGCTGAAGATAATCGGTGTATACATACTGATTTGGATGTAAAGTAACAATCAGCAGTAACTACACAGATAGTCCATCAGTGAAAAAATAGATGCTCCAGTCTATGCTTCCCTGACTGAGATGTCTCCCTCAAGTTAGTGATACAAATACAGATACAATTGTACTTATCTTGACTATTCATAGAAGAACACAATCAGAGCAATATTCAATTAAATCCTAAATGTTTGGTTGTTGTTTTTTAAATTATTTATAATTTAATTTAAAACATAAAGCACATTTATTCTGTAGTTCTAGCTGTGCAAATATACCACAGAAAGTAGGATCTTAGTAGAATTCAGATAAGTATTAATCTTAATATGCTTAATGTGAATATGTGTAATAGGATAATTTCTGGGATACAAATCCGCAAGCTGCAAGGCACAAGCCAACTAGGAAATGAGAGAAGCTAAAAAGTCCATTCCATCATTATCCGTTTTTTGAAATAGGCATCATCAGAGATCAACATAGTATTTTGATCACAGGTTTGATCTAGCATGAAATCTTTAATTATTTAAATTTATTATACCTTTATTAATGTATAAGACATCAGGACAAATTCAAACCTAAAAATGTATGTGTAGCTCTTTACATTTTCAACTTTAACTAGAAATGATTAAAAATTAAAGATTAAAATTAAAATATTTTATAGAAAATAAAAGAGTGCAGAAAAGTTTCCACCTAAGAAAAAATCAGAAAGTGTGACAGGGCATATGTTTTTGTGTGTACACAAAACATAATGGCAATTAAAGTCAAAGCCTGAACCTTGCAAATAAGCTTGATGTCTCGTAAGTAGCATCTGAAGTTCATAGTCTGTGGATTTGGTTCTATTACATAACCAGGATAAATTTCCTTTATAGGTCTGTATTGCTTTTCAAAGGATTTCTCAAACCATTTTGTGAACCTTAGCAAGTTTCATAGCACTTCCTTTGAAATAAAGAACAAAAACTTTTATATCTGTACTTGACAGATGGGTAAACTGATGCACTGTAAAGTGAAGACACTTGCCTGTGAAAGACAATTGTTTGGAAAAGTTATACAGTAATAAGGGTTATGTTGGATTTAGGATACATAGATCCAATTTTCTCCTCAGCATAGGCACATAAGCCAAACACTAAGAAGTCAGTTACAGTTCTTATCACGTGTGCCAGGTACTAGACTTTTTAACACTGGACACAGGTGTTGTTTTGTTTGTTTGTTTGTTTGTTTTTGTTTTTCTGCAACACAACAATGTTTGTATTATATCATAACAGAAAACATTTATCTTTCATGCACAAATGAGGTATTTTTTTCAGTGTATCATCTGTGAGACTTCAAACTGAAAACAAATGCTCAGAGTGTGCCTCAAATACCTACAGAATTAAGGTTAAAAGAAAACAATTATATTCACCCACTTCATGTGAAGGAGAGGAGCTTTCCCTCTTTATTAATGGTTACTAGGCTTATAGAAGGGCTGGTTCCTCTTCCTCCTGTCTTTTCAGAGAAACCTAAGAGCTCTCTTCAGTTTGTAAAAGGAACAATTAATTTCCAGTACATCTGTTTACAGATTGGAGGGCTTTTATAGTTCCTTTCTTGTAATTATTGTCATCATAACTATAGTTACTGCGTAGATAGATGATATAGAGAATCATAGAATCATGGAGTCATTAAATTTGGAAACACCACTACATTCATCTAGTCCAACTATCAACCCATGCCTGTGACTGCCCTAGACCATGTCACCTATTGCAATGTCTACCCTTATCTTGGACGCCTCCAGGGACAATGATTTCACCTCCTCCCTGGGCATCCTGTTCTTCATTCTGAGAATAATTTTTTTCCTAATATCTAACCTGAACCTCCCCTGGTGCAATTTAAGATACTCTGCACGTCATGGGTAGTATGGCTGCTATTCTAAAAGTAAAGATTTTTCTCTTGGGGATCTGGAATTCAGTTTGTCCCTCGTTTCCTCATTTGTACAACAATATTAATATGACCATTCTTGTTCACAGTATAAGGAACATATTGAAGATTGTAAGGCATACAGATATGAGAAAAATTAGGTCAGACAGTAAGTTAGAGTTTGGTTAGGATTCAGCAAAGCACAGGTAGACTGCCAGAGATCAACTTTCAACTATTATCTTACTTATGTCTTTCCATCTACAAAACAGAAAGCTTATCTTTTCTCAGAAACAGGACAAGATCAGGAAATTCTGAAGTACTCAAGCTTAAGGAGTTACCATGTACCTGGACATGAATGCACTATACATATAACAAAGTGGTCTTGATCCTGTGTTGACCTCAGCTGGTTGTTGGCATTTTAATCAGCTCCTTGACTCATTTCATAATCTACACCCTTGCAAAAATACACCTCATATTTTCCTGGCATGCCTCCCATAAACTGTTAAAATAGAGTTCAGAAGAATTTGCACTGGATTTTGCTCATATTTCCATACTTGGAGTTAAGCTTTCTCAGGGCTGACCTCTTTAACTGTAAGGAAAAAAAAGTCAGTGTTTTTGCAACACATTTGCAGAAAGGACCCCTGAGTGGCCTGCCTGCCTCCACACTAACTGGCAGTCATATTTTCATAAGTAGAGAAGCAGGAAGTACAAGGAAACAGATGGGTGAATATTGATTAATATTTATCAGGCTGGGGGAAAAAAAAGTGATTAAAAATTTCTAAATCCCACTTCCCAAACAACTTTTCCTTATTTACATTGCCATTTAATGTTAGCAGACAGAATGTACTAAACGCATAAGGAGTTACAAGCTTTACATTAAGTATTTCTTGAAAGATATTCACAAAGGGACACAGAGCTAAGGCTATTTCATTGCTGCTCCTCCAGACACTGGCAGAGGGTAAAAATGATTATATACATAGTAGAAAACTGTTATAATTAGAAATTATGTAATTTGATAGCAATGTTAGCTGAATATTCCAACCCAAATTCACAAATAAATAGAACTGTAATAGTATTACTGAAAGTCCAGTTTGATTCTTAACTAAATATTACAAATATAGTTAAGTATACCAAAGGTTTAGATGTCAGTATAAAGCCTTACTCTCCTTGGTTTCTGAAATGCAAGCCACATATGATATATCATCTTTATGACAAAAAATCACCATCACTGAGAACACCCTTTCTCACTGCCAGATTAAGAACAGCAGCTTTTATGTTGAACATACTCCATGCAGTATCTCAGAAAACTTCTGCTTCAAGATCAGGTACATCCAAACATTTACAACTACTTCAGTTCTGAAATCTGGAGTCTCCCCCTAAACAGGGCTAATATGTTATTGAATATGCTGTGCTAAGAACATGGTTATGTTTCTCTACTAAGTCAATACATGTGCTGTTGAATATGTCCATGTACAACAACCACTGTACTACTGTGTGCACAAGATACTGGCGCACAAATGTTTTAAAATGTTTTAATGACATTACTGCATTCTGGAACTGGCTTATTTTTTTAATTTTTTTTTTTTTTGTAAGCCTCCGTTAAATACCCTCTTATCTTACTTCTGTATGAAAAGGGCATCTAGCTTTTGCATTATTTGAAGCTGATGGTGGTATAATAAGTCAGATGAAAGAACAGCACTAAA
The DNA here is from genome assembly GCA_013399175.1 of Odontophorus gujanensis. Lineage (NCBI taxonomy): Eukaryota > Metazoa > Chordata > Aves > Galliformes > Odontophoridae > Odontophorus > Odontophorus gujanensis. Next base: position 281,470 of record VXAB01002896.1, read on the forward strand.
ATGAGAACATATTTCTCATTGTTTTCAGGCTTCATTTACTTTTTAGATAAAAAGAATTGGACCTAAATTGTATCACTAGATTAACAAAAAAAAAAAAAAAGGTATGTCACAGATAAGCATTTGGATACTATTTTACTCACTCCCATTGTATGGACCTATTCATATGTAAATGAGTAAATTCTTTAGTTTTATTAATTTTGCTGTGAATTCATTCACAGTATCCCTGGTAATGACTCTGAAAAGTTGAGAAAAAAAATATATTAACATCCAGAAACACTTGCAGATCATTTTTCAATTTTTCTTTTTTTAGAATCTGAGCAAAAATACATTCAGTTAATCAGCATACACTTAGCAACTTTCCCATATACTGAAAGCAAAGTATTTCATAGGAATTAGATCATAACCAGAAGAAAGGCAGCCAGAAGTGGGACAAAACACATGAGATCTTCAAGGGACCACATACTTTCTCTGTAGAGAGCGGCCATTGCCTTTAGCAGAAACAAGATTAAGCATTAAAAAAGGAAGAAGAATAAAGAGACAGTATTTTATTGCAGAAGTTCAGCAGTTAGGCAGACCATTAACCTGAAGGAAATCATTAGAAATATTTGAATTCACAGTAACCAGTTCAGAAATCTGAGCTCTATCTGTCGTGATTATAATTCTTGGCACAAAATTGCTGGGCAAAAGCTTTTAGAGATGCCTTCTTATTTAACTTCTTTCCTTTCTATTTCTTTATAAACTTTTTAGCATTTCCATTAGACTAAAACATTTAATTTCCTTTAAAGAGCAGGGGGAAATGTTTTATCTTGTAAGAATGGACAGAGAATATCTGTGTACATACGAGGACTCCAAAACTTTATAAATAGTGTTGCAATAAAGAATTTTTGACAGTTTTAGCATGATTACTGTTGGTCTATGAACTTTAGCAAGTTATACTCAGATCCAACTAGCCACAAAATAAAACAGTAAGAACAGAAAATAATTCTACTCCTGAGCCACAATAGTTTCCTTGAAATCCCAAGGAGGTCTTATTGAAGTAAAAATTTTATCCAGCTTCATCAACAATTTTAGCTTAAGAACAGATGAGACAGAGCTACTAAACAGCTGCCTGACTTCCTATTCTAGTCCCTCTCCTTCATACTTGGGAGAACACACAGAAAATGGCTGCTGGTACAGTGCACCCAGGAAACAAGATCCCAGAGAAAACTCACAAAAATGCTAGGATGTGTTTTCTTAAACATTCACTGACCTGAAGGTGATTTCATGAAACAATTTAAAATTTCAGTCTGCAGAGGTTCCCAGATACAAAATAATGACAGAAGTCTAAATGATGAACCAAAAAGATTTTGCCAGTTTAAACATCCTGCTTTTCCTGAATTGTAGACCTGTGGATATCTGTGTTTCTAGCATAAGGTCTACATCATAAACCCTATGGCAGAAATTATAACAAGGAAAGAGGGTGTTGTGGTAAAGGCAAGCAGCTAAATACCATACAGCTGTTCACTCACTAACTCCTTTCCCAGTGGGACAGGGGATAGAATTGCACAAAAACAACTGAAGCAGAACTTGTGGGCTGAGATAAAAACTATTTACGAACACAGAAAAGGAATTTAAAAAAAATAGTAATGTTAATTGCTATATATATTTATAATTTATATAGTGTGTGTGTATATATATATGTATATACATATATATATATATCTACACACATACAAAACAAGTGATACACAATACAATTGCTCACTATCTGCCAAATGATGCCCAGCCAGTCCCTGAGAAGCAGCTTAGCTCCTCTGCCAATTCCTCTCAGTTTAATTTTTTTTTTTTTTTCGCATGACGTTATATGGTATGGAATATCTCTGGGCCATTTTAGGTCAGCTGTCCCGGTTCTATCCCTGTCTAGCTTCTTGTACAAAAACCTGAAACACACTTGGATTTGTACAGTGCCATTCAGCAATAACTAAACCATCAGTGTGTTAGCAGCATTGTTTTTCTCCCAGAACAAAAACATAGTATCATGCCAGACAGAATTAAGACAAAATCAACTCTGTCCTAGCTCAAACTAGGACAGAGGAATAGACTTTGTAAACATTTTCTAAAACAAAGCACCTTTAACTTTTAAAATACATAGGCCTTTTACTTATCAAGATAAAATACTAACTTTTTACATGCTATTTCTTGCCTCATTTTCCTTACTGCAATTTAGCTACCTATGGCATTATAATCCCATTCTTACTTTATGCATGAATTCTCAGATCAAAGTCGTCTCTAACCTTTGTAGTTTTCCTTATTAGCTGTAGTTAATCCTACTCTTAACACATCTTCTTATCTCCTGTTTTATTTCTTCAGTCTTTTTCTTGTCCAGCTAAGCAAACCTTAACTATTGGAGTTTCAGATTCCAACATCAGCAACATCTCTCCCTTTTCTGAAATACTGTTTTCTGCTTTTAAACAGTAATTCTATGCATTTAATATGGATAAAATTAGTTTGCATACAGTCAAGTCATTGTTCTACTTTGGCAACAGCTCTTAAGCTTCTGACTGCCTTCAATGTTTCTTCAATTTCAGATACGTAACCTGTTTTCTGTTTTCAAACTGCAAGGTTAAAGAATATGACAAAATAATAATAGTGGATTGAGCGCATCTCAGATAATATTCACTAACTGTTCACAGATAGGTTCCCAATTCATGACATAAATCTATATCTCAATATAGAAATAGGATGATACTGATAAAAAATTAATATACATTTTATATTTCTCCTACATATCCAGAAGAAAAAGCCAATTAATTTCAGAATTATAGAAGTTATTGTTCTTAATGTAACATCAGGTCACATTTCTACTTTATTAAATTTCAAGACTCTGAGAACACAATAGCTGAGTTATATACCCTCCCCAGATGAGTTTGCTGGTGTTAAAATTGAATCAAATATCACTCAATCCAGAAGGACTATCAGTCAAATCTTCATATGACCTATTTCTTCTAAAAATACTGAGAAGATTGAGATTTTTCATAGTAAGCAGTAGAACTAAAAAGAAGAGTGGTGATGATGGAGTAAAATAATAAATTAAATTGCCATTCGCTCACTGGAGTACAAAGCACAGATGACCTAGTATCAGAAGCATTACCAGGTGTTTATCTGTCTCAGATGGTATCAAAGACACATAAAAGCACATTTTGCATATGCCTTTGATGATAGTGCAGCCAAATTGATCCCCTAGCTGCTGTAGTGCCTGTGAGTGTAAATCACAGGATGTCCAGTGAAGCTGGGATTTGAAGCTGAGCCAGAGTAGTTTAGCAAAGAATATTCTTGTCCCCTGTAAGGTGTATTAATCTGCATGAGTAGCATGGGGGTAGAGAAGGGGAATACAAAAAAGGATGAAGAATGGAAATAAAATCAAACCAGAATGTTACAGACTTTAAATCCTAAGATCTGGATTTGCAGACTAATCCAAAACACACAGACAGGAGCTGCTTTTCCCTCTATGGCCCATTTATAATTAATGCAAATGAGAACTTTGATTAACAATATTGTTAGATCCATTGTTACTACAATGAAGCTCAGGGAGCTTCATTCAGATTTCTCCCTGTATAATTGACACGGAAGCTGGACGAAGTGAGCTCACCGTCTCACAAGATGGATAGTAATGAGCACTCCTGGACCACATTGCATCATTGGCACATGTGCTGGACAAACATATTAGTGCAGGACACAACACATAGTTTTGAGAGTGTCCAGAATTATTCTCTAACCTCATATAGTTTAAATATAATGACAGATACTTCTCAGATACACAGTAGCTAAACACAGGTAAAGCTGAAAAATAAGACACCATGAATTGCCAACAAGCTGTTAGAAGTCAACTTAATTAGCAACTCTAAAATATCGGAAGTTCTAGAGCTGAAAAAGGCCACAAGAAAACAAATAGTTATTTTGCATCAATTTCTCCAAGAGATGCAGAGACTGCAGGTTTTCAGTACTGGGATAGCTTGGAGATGGCTTTTAGAAAAGACTGCTTTCTCATTATAGAGGAAATCCTCTCTACAGACCCACTATCATCTAGAAAGAGTAAGAAATTTTGAGCCTGTAAGCATGTCACTTTGTTCCATCCCAGAGCTGAAAGTGTATCTGAAGGTAAAACAACTTATTTTATTTTAGATGTCAAATCTACAGCCTTTAAGCACCTTCAAGGAATAAAAAATTCGGTATGAAAGTACGGGACTATTTTATTTGTTTGAAATGATCTAAGAAAAGCTAATGACTGGTCCCATTTAGAAAATGAGATGCTAATGACTGAGAGACGCTTTGGATCATGTGAGTTCTAATGCTTCTGCTATCACAACCATTTATGATTGAAGCACTACTGCTTGATGAAGCATTTTCTTCTAAATGACACCACTGAAGGCATAAATGAAGCAGAAGATCAAGTGAGTTAAATTAACATTTTTAACTTCAAGAAGTTATCTTGATTAATCAAGACATAGCAAATCTAACAGGTAATATTAAAGAAATCAGAATACTCAAGAGAGCCCATTATTTAATAGTAGTTTATTTGACTGATGGCAAAGCAATATTTATTGGTATTAAAATGGGTATTTATTCATGGCTAGTTAATCAGCATTATGGCAAATTTTAGTTACTCCTTTTATACCAAATATTGGCTGACACATTCAACTGTAAAACTAAAGGTGAAGTATTAAAATTAAAATAAACTGCCCCTACCTTTATAGAAAAACAAGCAAACAAATAAATAAAAAATATTTGAAAAAAAAAAAAAACCCACAAAGAAATGCTAATACTCTGAGTGAACAAAGAATCTGCATTTCATGGGTCTAAATGTGATTTTCAGACAGGTATGCACAGTTAGTGATCATCTGAAAACTCAGTTAAATTGAGGAATTGTTAAAAATTAGTTTTTTTAAACAAAAGGATACAAAATGGTATTATTAGACTTTTCAGAATGGATTTTTATTTTGCCAGTATCATCTCCAAGATAGCTCTTTTTCTAGCCTTAACGTGGTAGGTTATTATATATATTTGTGGCCACTACTAAAGTCTAAGACTTTCTCCTCTGAAGAAGAAACAGATATTTGATACAACTTAAAAACTCAAATGATCACAGCCCCATGTATGCCAGATGGTGATATGGGGGGGATGGATCATTTATCAGAGTTTTTTTCTCTTCCCATAATAATCTGCTACTGGTCACTAAACAGTCAAGTTACTTTGGTTTTCTTCATAGCGACATTTTCATATATTACATACTTAAACTGCTCTGCCTTAATAAATTCATTGTCATTGACATCAGCTTCACATTAGTGCTCATTTAGGTTAAAGGTGTTTTTCAAAATATCTTTTGGACAAGAACAACATAGGACTAGATATGGTTTCCGTTCATTAAAGTGCCACTACTCTTCTGAAAAATAAAAGATAAAAAAAATTTAGAAATTTTGCTCAGGGAACAATACAATCGTCTTCACAAGGAGAGAGATTTAAAAAAAAAAAAAAAAGCTTTAAAAACCACTATATACTTTAGTAAACTTCTGAATCTTGACCATCTTGAGATTCATACATGAATGAAGGATAACATTTTTTAAATGCATCTTGTTTGCCAAACGTTCTTAGCATTTGATTTAATTCATACACAGATTCTGAATTATAATTTTCTTTCATTCTCTTAATGACCACTTGTTTGTTTAATGCATGAAGTAAAATTTTATCTCTTTATTTTTAACCAACTCAATTATCCTGTGTTGCAGCTCACCCAAAATACCTCATGCAAAGACATACCTCAAGTAAAAAACACATGAATACTTCAAAAGTTAACAGACATTAATGTCTTCTAATTGTAAATCCAATGCAAATAATTGCCATTTCAAAACCATGAATGAAAATATTCACCAACAGTTATTTTAAATCAGTATTTGTTTGTCCAACTACTGTAATACCACATCACCTTTAATGCTAGATGCTACAAAAACATAAACACCTAGAAAGTCATAATTACTTGTGCAGAGATTTAGTTATTTAAGACAACAGTGATATCAAATGGGCAGACACATTCACACACATGTACATTTGCATGTGTAAGGTTTACATTTCATTACATATGCACTTACAAGATAGGTTTTAAATACGGTGGGTAGATTTGTTGCCATCACTATAAACTTTTCTGTCCCAGAAAAATCCAAGTAATCTTATATTCAAACTCTGAGATTGTGCTAAGACAACCAATTACTGTTTTAATACACAGAAATCCATCTCAAATTTCAAAAATCTCAGTGTATTGTGAAGATAAAAACTAAGGGAGTACATTAATTGATTACTTCTAGATTTTGATGAGGGTGAGCTCATATTATAAACAAAAATTATTTCAACTATAAGAAAATTCAAGAGAAGCTCTATATATGTCAGACAAATCAGGTACATTTGATATAAAACTCCATGCTTTTGCTCTGCAGTCCTAATTACAAGGTGTCTGAGCATACTACATAAAAGTTAGGTCCATCATTCACTTAAGATGCCTTAAAATGCTATTGAAGGCTATAGGATCTTAAATTGCAGTACAGCATAAGCATCTGACATATGAATTTTATCCCAAGCTATTCTCACACCTTACATGATCATACCGGAGCCTTCTTGAGATACTTCTAGGTCAAGTCAATTACTTACTCTCAGATTATAGAACCCTGAGAAACCACAGCTGAAGTTGGATCTAGAGAGTGTACTTGTTATTAAACTAGCACTAATCCACTGTTGGGTTGTCAGATGTGAGCTTTATCAAGAGCTTCATAGTTTCATGCCTCCCAGATATACAGGTCTTTTCTCTTTGAACAAGAAGAATTCCCAAGGGAAACTCAAATCTAATCCATGAATCAGATTGGAAACTATGAGCATCTAGAATTTGCCATTATCTAAGCACAAGACTTTGCATGTACAAGCAGCTGTTATTGTTTGATTAGACAAATTCTAAATGAGAGTTCCACAAGCAGATATTTCTCTATCAAATAGTGTATTGTGCTTGCTGTATCTATCATAGTTTCCATTAAAATAAATAGGGGGCAATATTTTCAGAGCAACCTATATATGTATACATATACATTATAAGCTGTAGTTATGTAATATACTTTTACAATTAGGCAGAGGCAATATTTGCCCATTATACGGCCAATATGTATGTCAAGTTACCGAATAAATATTTATGAATGTGTGCAACATTTCTGTATACAAGACAGACCAGTCAGAGGATACATTTGGCATGAACACTAACACGACGGAAGAGAAGACAAAATCAGTACCTTTTTTTCTTCTAGAACAGAGACTTATTTTTCAGAAGAAAAGCAATAAGGGGAGAGAGATTTTTCTTCATTTTCTCTTGTACAAAAGCTTTATACAATGGAAAGGACAAGACTGCCCTCCTTTTCAGGCCCCATACAATAGGACACTGACAAAAAGGCAAATAATAACAATCTTGTCTACAAGGCAATTTTTCAAAGCTGAACAGTGTGTGTAAGTCACAGCATCTATTGCAATTTCATTTCCAATAAAGTATTCCAAAAAAAGGTCTAAGCAATATAGCTTCAAACAGGGGTTCAAATTAAAACAAACAAACAAACAAAATACTAAAAATGAAATAGAATAGAATATTCTGCCAGAAATGAAGCCCCTACTTGCACATTTTTAAAAACAGATATTGGTGAAATTATTTTGATCTTTCCAAAATAAAACTTGATTCAAGTTCAATTTGATTTCTGTTTTCAACCTCCATTCCTGTTCTAAAATCAGTTACAAGTATTTTAGAACTGTCATTTTCTTCTGATACAAAAACATACTTTTAGGTCAAATGAAATGCATATTTTGGCTCTTGTTTATATGTTTTTTGTGTCATTTTGTTACATTGAAGGGCTCTCCTTCAATATATATTCTATTTTTGTTCTGGAAAAAAATGTAGGATTGTGCTTTATTTTGTTGTTTTTTCATTTGTTTCTACAGTGAATGCTTCAGAACAGAACCATTTTTTATATGTCTGAATGTATCTGGCATGATTGTGTTATTAATTTATCTATATTTTCAATAACTCTTTTCAATGAAAAAAAATCATTTCAAAAGTAATCAGTTCTACAAACTATTTAATGGAAATACATTTAGAACCACTGCAAACTAATCAATCAGCCTGAGTGCATAGAAAAATGACATGCTACATGATTTTGACACAGATGACGCTGCTTCATGAACAAAGTAATTCAATATGCTTAACCTAGCAGATGACAATGGGAGACCGGCTGCTCTTTAATCTGCTGTTAAATCTGGCAAACGTCCAAACAGAAAACATATTCCCGTGACATTTGTTGAAGAGACATTGTTAGCAGGTTCTTCAGTCAGAAAAATACTTGCAGAAGAACTAAATTTCCACAACTGTTATATGCATGATCTGAAATGCCAATGGTTATTTTGTACCAGACTCCCAGTGCTCATCGCATCCTCCTCTGACGAATCAGGTTCATAATGCATAACTTTTTATTACTCTCAAGAGTCTTATCAAATGGGCTACAATGTTTGAATGAAAGTGGGGTGCTGAATGTGTGCCAGGTAAGGCAGAAAAAGAGCTACTTTATCATGGCAGCATTTCAGCCTTCTATTGTGACTGCACTGGCACCTTTCCTAATGTCTAAGTGAGTTTAATTTTCAGCAGGAAAGCGTGCTGTATGAACTTTGAATTTTAATGCAAAATATTCTGGATAATTTTCAACAGACTATATAGAATTTAGTGAAGTTCATGCACTTGGATGCTTCTAAATCTGAAAGTGCAACAGATCTGCATGAAGAATTGCACAAATTCAGAAGATGAATGATTCTCCTGTGGACAATGGAATGTCCCAGTGAGTTAGTGACTTCACGTATGAAAGGTTTGATGCTTGCAAATTTGCAGCAGCTTTTCAAAATCACCTATCACATAATCCTCCAAAGAAGAAATACAGAATAACTACAAAATTCTTTCATATTTCCTTACTTTATTCATCTCATACTTTATTCACTGTATTCCCACACACTAATCACTAGAATGCCAAGTCATGTGGTCAGTGACATAACTCTCACCTGTCTTTATGAGTCTGTCTGTATCACTTGTTTATAGCTTGTCCTCTCTTCTTAGGGAGACTGGAAGGGCATAAAGAGTTAGCACTTCCAAAACATTTACACAGTTGTAGTCTTCTTCATTTTACAGTCTCCACACTTTTCTTTCTCTCTGCTCTCATCACATTCTTCACTTTTCCAATCAGTCTCCCTTACTTCTCCCTTAAATGCTGTCACCAATGCATTAAGATATACGATAGGCCTATGAGGCAGAAAATATCTTAACACTTGAAATACATTGAGAACCGGTCTTTCTACTCTAGCACCCTAACTCACTTCACCCTGAAGATATTAAAAGCTATTAATAGAACACTTGATGTAATAACACTTTCCAGCACACTAGAAAGTTAGGTAAAATACTAGTAAAATATCTAGTACCTTCCTGTAATCAAATGATATAACGGTATCCCAAAGCAGATCAGCTTTCCTGATGTTTCAGTCTCATATTGCCCTGTCAACAATCCAGCCTGCATCTGTTTTGCTATGCATATTCTTTTCAAACTGCCACACCTCCAGTTTTGTAAAACATTGTCTCCGCAGTTCTTGTTCAGCTGTAACATTAAGGAAATCTGTCTTGAAAGTAGGCCTTGTGAAAATACCACTGGTATCTAATACTACTGTCATATATTCAGGGATGGATCATCAGCAGAGTAACTTACTGCATCACCCTTAACTCCAAGACAATCAGTCCACCCAAACAGAACAGATTGCATAGCAGGGTTACATCCCTTCTATTACTCACTTAATCCTAAACAAAACTCACTTCTGAAAGACTAATCAACTTCCATAGCAGATGATGACTGTGATACTTGAGCTGCATTATAGCCTGTTAAGCCTGTCCAGCCTCATAGATCAGTCTCTTCATTTCACAGGCACATCATTAAATATTTCAGCAACAAAGGAAAAAAATGATATTTTTATTTCATCATGGAAGAACCAGCATTTTAACAGTAAGAGTCAGCAGGAAAAGGACAGTACTAAAAGATGTGTATGTGACTGTATTTAAAATAAAGGATATGGTAGGTTATTGGCTTGGACATGTCACGCTTCATCTGATCATTGCTAGATGTGAGCAATGAAAGCAGAGTTAATGTTCCATAGTGAAAGCAGAAGTGACAGTAATGCCCAGGAATGGACTTCTACACAAAGAACTCACTGGAAAAGCTCAAATGTCAAGTGTAACAGAAGTTTACATTACTTCAGGTTTTTGACTTGTGCCCCATGTTTTTTTTCCATCCATACATCCATACACAGTAATACAATTTACACTCTGGTTTTAGCCTAGCACTTTATTTCTAGTGATAATCTCTACACTGAATTAGTATGATTCCCAATGTGTATGATAACTCCTTGAAGTTGGAGAAAACAATTGCTATTCTGTCACTTTCGTGGGCAATGTGCGCCTCGAGGATGGACAGATCATAGCACAGGCAAAATTCAATTGAATCTGACATTTGTTAGTGCTACTTGCCTGGACTATAAAGGGGTAAGTTCCAAAATAGTTTAGCCTTTGTTTACTCTCTACTGGAAAGTAATTGGTATTTAAAGTTTTACTGAGTACTTGTGACAAATATGATACTCAGTTTCCCCAAGCATTTCACAGGCATTACTCAGCCTCTTCCATCAATCCTAAGGAACTGCATTTCTTTACCAGATTCATCAACTTATTTTCAAAAACTGGAACTTCTGAAGAACTTGGTGGATCATAAAGAAAAAAATGTGCTTGGAAGCAAATGTTTTCACAATAAAACAACAAATCAGACACACTTTACAAAAACAACCACCACCACCAATAAACAGAGGATTCTCCATAATCTGTATTATACTTGCATACCTTTCAGAACTGTGCTACTATAGCTAACCTTAGTGGGCTTGCAGACGACAGGGTAGAGTAGCATTCAGTCTTCTATTTATAAACACCTATGACCTATTAGAAATCATAGAACTAATTTTCAGAGATACCCAGTTAGTCTCTTCCAGTTACATTTGTTTTGACAGTGTTTCCTCTGTCAGCTCTCCTGGAAATCAAACCCCAGTAACTTTACGTGATATTAATGGCTAGATTCCCAGCCTTCAAAGGAGCTTCACTGATTTATACCCATAGAGACTGTGTTTCATTCTGTGATTCTGGGTTCTACAGTCTCTCTGTTGAAAATATAACTTAAAAGTAAGATATATAAGATAAGCAACTGAGATAAATTACACAATAAGAAAAAAAAATGATATTATTCCCAAGTTCTGGCTTTGCCCAAAACTGTATAAATGCAGTGAAAAATATAGCAAAAAGAGCATTACTATGTTGCAAAGCATCTCCTGGCAAGGATCACTTTGCAAAATACAAACTGCATACATGCAGCACGTGTAAATCATTCTTTCATTTTATTGGCAAGAACTGAAGTAAAAGGAATACCTTATTACAGATTGCTGGACCAATTACTATGATATAACCATCAAATCAATATTGGAACATAATGTATAAAATCACTTTTCTTGAAACTGGTCTAAATTTATCACTGAAAAAAGGTTAAAATGATATTCTGGTGAAAAAAATCACAACATTTAATAAACAAGTTACTGGAAGAAGTAGTTGCTAATTTTTTTACCTATCAGAGCCTGACCTCAGCTGGCTGTAAGTATCAGTATAAATGCCATCTAAGCCATTGAACCATTTTTCCTAGGGTAAAAGGTCAGAGGTAGCACCTTTCCTCATTCCCCACTGCAAGGAGTGGATGGGACAGGAAGCACCTCCCCTTTCAAGAAAAAGGAAGGAAAGAAGCATTGTTTTTGACTAAATCTTGGCTATGAACTTAGGATAATTAAATAAGTGCCTAATGTATGCTTATGAGGGGAGGTGCTATCGAAACTGACATTTAAGGTCGCATGTGACCCAAGGCTGCCCCAGTCTGCAGGGGAATGAGACTGGAAGCCTCTGCCTTGTTTCACTGCAATCTTTGCCACATTTGTCTCAAACCAGTATAGCATGATGTGGAATCAATGAACTCTTTGAACATCTACAGAGGTTTTTCATCATCCAATAATGAGGGGATGTGATTGAATGACTGCAATAGATTATTAGGGCATGCAATTTGGATGTAATATACTTTGATCGCAAACTGATAGTTTGGGAAATTCCACAGATTCACAAGGGACAGTATTTTGTACAGATGTGATCACACACAAAAGCCATTCCTGTACTATTAAGAATTTTCAAATTCCTCAAAGGTAAGGCAATGATTTCTAGAAATACAATGTTTTGGTTGTGGAAGTTGGAATTCTTAGTCTCAGTTCAGATTTATTTCACTGCCTTCTGCAAATAAGACAGACAGATACACAAACTCCTGTCAAAACTATGTCAAAAAAAGATGTTTCTCCTACACTCTAGAACATGAGCATGTTTGTGTACTAGCTTAAGATTAGTTTTCACTGGTTGGATGTTCCAGTTTCAGTTGGAATAGAGTCAACTTTCTTCCTAGTAGCTGCTTTTGTGCTATGTCTTGGATTTAGGACACAATAATATTGATAACACATGGATATTTTAATTGTTTCTGAACAGCAATTACACAAAGTTAAGGACTTTTCAGTTTTTCATGCTGCCCTGTCAGCACAGAGGGTTGGGGTGCACAAGGAGCTGGAAGGAGACAGAACAAAGACAGTTGACCCAAACTGTCCAAAGGGATATCCCAAATCATATGGCATTGCTCAACAAGAAAACTGACAGGCCAGTGAGGTCTTTCATTGCTCAAGGACTGGCCGTGAAATGCTGGGCATTGGTCAGCAGGTGGTGAGCAATTTCACTGCAAATCACTCATTTTGTACACATATTTTTAATTGTTATTATTATTATCATCATTATTATCATTATTTTCCCCTTCTTTTCTTTCCTATGGAACTGTCTTCATCTCAACCCATGAGTTTTACTTTTTAAACCAGTTCTACTCCATCCCACAAAGCTGAATGAGTGAAGGGCGGTGTGGTGCTGAACTGCCTGCTGGGTTAAACCACAATACCAGGCATTATTTACTCACTAGATCAATTCTTCATGGACGCACAGGAACTGTGTGTGGCAATGACATATAAAGTTGCCTTGTGCAAAGAATATTTTTAGAACAGGGTGTCTATATTTCACTGAATGGGAAAGAGAAAACAAGGTTTTATGCTTTCCTTCCCTTTATACTCTTGATCAGCAAAGTAAACATCACTTTATCGACTATGTAGAACTGTTACCCATTAACTGTAAAGAAATATATACAGAATTAGAAAAATTCCATGCTTGACTAATCAACTCTGAATTCCCTGCCTTTTCTTTTCTACACCTCTTACTCATGCAGGTTTTCCTGGAAGAAATTCCACATTAAGAGATACATGACTATACTCTCTGAGAGATGCACTCTGTCCAGCTCTTCTAGAAATAAATGTCTGCTCATTATAGATTTCAGATTCCAGTGACCACTCTTCTCACCAGCTTCAAAAATTATCCTCAGGCAGCACAACTAACCAGTAGGTAGACACCATAATTCTATCCACTATACCTTTGATACCTGCTATTATCCACCACCAATATCTCTATGCCACTTATTCATCATCTAGATTCAAGCCTTCACCAATCTCTTCATTTTCCCATTTCCTCCCATTTCACTCCCCTGCAGTGCATGTTTATATTCAGAAGCATTTAAATTGGTCGAATCTGCTCAGGTAATTTCTTTTGGGTTTGGGTACTATCTATCTATTTACCACACACAGTCATAAAATGAATGTTTTAACTACATAAACAAAGAAAAAAAATCTTCAAGCAAAAGGTATATTCTTGGTTCAGCTACTTTCACTGTTCTGTAAATAGAAAGGTTTTCTCTTCATACACAACATGAAATTAAAAAAAAAAAAACTCATTTAAGAGTTTAACAATTTTCTTTCCATGTTCAAGACTTAAAAACTAAATTCATCTCAGAAACGACTTTAACCCTTTTTAAGTCTGCCGTGATATCAATTTTAACAACTTGAAATTACAGTCTAGGGAACATATCTATTCTAAGCACGGATATACATATAGCCATGTGAGTCTTACCACTTGGTCTTTAGTGCTGTTTCTGTTGATGATTCACTTATTCTGTAGGTAGAAATAAGTATAGCTAATGAGATCACAGAAACCTTCTGACAGCTTTGATGTGAATACAATTCCTATATTAAGAACACTGCGTGGAGGAGTAAAGAGTAGGGATGTTCTCACTTCTTATTCGAAAAAAGTTTGGTGGATCTCAGCACAGTGCATACCACTCTGATGTTCAAAAAAATCACTGTCAACAGTCAATTTAAAACTTGGCAATACCAGAAAAAAAAAAAAAAAAAAAAAAAAAAAAAGATCAGAACAGATCTGCAATGCATTTGCTGAGGGAAAGTATCCTGAGAAACTTGCTGTCAATTCCATCCGTGCAACTAAACTGTGGTCAATCAAACATTTTAAATTCCACATAATTTTATTTTTTTTTAAATGTATGATGCACATATTCAGCTGGCTCAGACCTGTAATCTGCTACTGACTTCAAGAAAGCTGAAAATTCACCTCTAATTTTTCAGAACTTCTTGTGATACTCCTTAATAAATATCTAACTAACAACCACCTTCTCTTTGTATTTGTTCCTATAAGACTGTGCTAACCGTTTGGTGCCTTTTTCTCAGAACAGGCAATTGTAAGGATTCCACTGAGAAAACCAATATGGAAGTGAATACTGAAGTTTAATTATATGGAAGAAAAACTACTGGTCTAAACTATTTTCTGGACAGCCTTTATTATTGACACAGACAGGTGCCTTTCCAGGGAGCTATTCAGTCCGTCAAAGCCACTTGATCTCTCCTGTCCAGAAAGAGATCCCAGGCAGCAGAAATGTCATGGAGTGGGTACTACACAGCAGTATGCATCTCTGTAGTAGGAGCTGTGAAACTAACATCAGTGGATTGCTCAGGGGCTCAGCTACACTTCTAGGCTAACCACATCACCTAACAGGGAACTGATAACCTCTAAGTTCCACACCTATGAATTACTTTGCTAATGCCAGTTTTTCAATGAATTTTTCAGAGTATGTATTTTATGCTACCAGTATCTACCACCACAAAATAACAATTATTGCTGCATGTGATAGAAGCTCCTCCTTATGTCTGAAAGTAAATGGAAGCTAAAAGTACATAAAGTATTCAGTTCTGTTCTCCATGATGTTCAAAATGTTTTTTAAAAAACAGTAATAAAGTGAAAATTTTCATGTAATGCAAGTCAAGCCACAATGCGCATTGAGCCGCATTAATCCTATTTTCCTCCTCTAAGCTGGTACCCTTCCTTATTTCTGTCAGCAGCAGTGGAAAAAAGAGAGAAATGACTTTTTCTTGTGTACAGAACCTTGGAGTTTTTTAAATCATCTTTATTTTTCTCTATAAATACTAAGGAAAAATAAGTCAAAAATACTTTACATCATCAACAAGAAGCTCAGAGGAAGAAAATTTCTAAGCTCTCCCTGGAACAACAGAAATGGGAATAGGATTGAAGGTACCTTGGGCAAATAAAACAGGAAGACTGACCAGCTCTAGATAAGATGCTGCTAAAACTCATCTCTCCCTTCCTTACATTTGGATCAACTTTGAAAGCATGATATCTAAAAGCCATTACACAGTCTGCACCATGAAAACACTTGCACATTTTTCTTTTCCCTTCATGCTTTGGCTTTTCCTTCAGAGCAACCCAATTCACCATCATTCCAAAAACAAGAACTGTACACTGTCAACATAAAAGTTCAGTGAAAATTGACTTAATTTGGCCTAGATAAGAGATCTGACCAGTATTTATGAAACAAAGGTAAAAAAAACACAGTTGAAAGAAATGTAACAGTCTTCAA
Source organism: Odontophorus gujanensis (assembly GCA_013399175.1). Classification (NCBI taxonomy): domain Eukaryota; kingdom Metazoa; phylum Chordata; class Aves; order Galliformes; family Odontophoridae; genus Odontophorus; species Odontophorus gujanensis. Next base: position 297,483 of record VXAB01002896.1, read on the forward strand.
TCTTGCATTCATGTTACTTGTAAAGATGTTAACAGTATTTAGGAAGCACAGGTTGTTTCTTGAGCAAACTCCATACAGTGAATCTTGATTTACATCTACATGTGTTTGGTTTTTTTTTTACTTTTTTTTTCCTACATTTTTTACGTTTACATTTCTAAGACATAAAAACATGGAAATGCAAAAGCTGACAGAAACCATTCCTTCCTCCTGATCACATCTGCTTGTTACTATAGAAGGAGCGCTAAAATTAACATACTTTTGCACATGCAAATGTGGACAAACACACAGAGTAATTACACCCAATTTCACACTGAGCCCTCTTTTCCTTTTATCAGTGGGGATCAGAGAATGGACAGCTCCTCAAAGCACTAAAGTCATACTAATGAAAGAATACTAACTTTGCTCCTTTTGGAGAAGTGCAGGAGGATGTCTTTTTATCTAATCCATCTGAATAACTAATTTAACAAACAGTTTCAAAAATGAACTAATTGCCTTTGGTGAACTTTTATTCTGCATTTTTCCTGCTTTACCAAGTTTAGCTCAAGCTGATTCTGTCAGTCTTACCCAGTCTCAAAACCTCAAAGAAATTAGAGAAACAATATATGAGTAGTAGAAGAATCAACTCCTTGCCCTGTCCCAATCTCAAACTTCCATGAGTTAATAAGGCTAACTGCAGAGGATGAGGCATATTCTCAGATTATTCCTTGCCTTCAGCACAACCGGTCTGAAGTTAGTCACAACTTGAAGTTAGTGTGTCCTGAAACTTAATCTAAAAACCACTCTTACCACAAAACTATAGATTCAACAAAACAAACTGTTTTATTCATTCTCTTTCTAGAACACTTCTTTACCTAGACTGTCTCCTCTCTAGTTATTGGCTATCTATCCAGCAAGTCCTGTTACAGTTTTATAACACAAAACAAAAACCTTTACATTTCTGACTCCTGAGGGCTGCTTCGTACGAGAAGTAACAATTAGGCTTGGGAAACTGTACTGGTGGAGTATACAGGTATTATATTTTAAGTTTTTGACAAGGTGATGGATGAAGTTAGATCATCTCTCTGATGCTGTCCTCATTTCATTTACCATAAATGTTCATCAGGAACTTCATATATAAACATTATATGGCTTGTAGTCTAAACTATGGAACTCAAATACCTCATTCATATGATGAAGAATGGCTGCACTGGAAGTGTGTTTTTCCAAGCAGCCTTCTACCTCAGCTAATAATGGTCTCTCCCTAAAAATAACAAATAAATAAATAAGCATACTGATTCTCTTAGCTCCCTGAGAATCTAACAAATATGCTGTTTACTGATGCACACCATCTAGTATCAAATTAACTTTTCAGTAACATCATAGTATTTACTCCACACCTAACAACTAATCTTGTCCTTATCAACTGAAAGTTTTCACTGTTAGAAGGTAGCAGACATTTCCACAAGTTACTGCTTCCTAGTGTATTAGATATAATAGTTTTAAGACTAGAACAACTCACAAACAAAACCAAGCATATCATTTCATTTGCATGTAAACAAGGAAATGTTAGTGAGTTATTCTTTCAAATATGCTTTTATACTTAAAAAAACAGTCAAAACCAAAAGGGGTTTTGACTCCGCCTGATCTGGGCAAATGCCTGCATGACAATGGTTGGATTGAGTCTATGCATTCTTTTCATAAATCACATAACTCTGGTGTGATGGATAGGTGAGAAAGAAAACAAGGACCTGGATGCTATATAATCAAATATAATGAATATAGTGAATTTGATTAAAAAATGGCTAAATTACTCTCCTCCATTCTTCTTCCCTCATTATTTTTGTTCTTCAGTTATACAAAGTAAGCATTTTACTTGATCTATAGGCTTATCTCATGAGTAATCTTCCCAGTCATATTGGCAGTATTCCAGAAAAGAGAAAAAATTATAGAAAACATGATTTGCACTTATCTATTTATTTTTACAAACCTGTGTACAATTCTAGATTTCTAATGGCCCAAATCTGCAAGCTTATAGCATCTGAGAATTTCCTGTTAATGCAATTCCTGAAGAATCATAGACTTATCTAAAGCTATTGGCTATTGCCAATACTGGATCTAAAGCAATACTGAATAGAAATAACTCTCATTTTCCAAGGAACAGAGGGAATCAGATTAATGGTAATACTTGGGAATAATGAAGCAATGTATTTTGATAGTAGAAGAAAATACAAAAACAGCATTCTTGGGGAGCATTCAATAACCTGGTGGCATATTCTTTAGATTCAAAAAGCATAGTAGAGTAAAACCTTACATCTGGAAGAAGAACAAAAGGAACAGTGGATAATATAAATATTTCCATAAAGTTAAAGTTCATTAATTTTTCAGACTGACAGAACTCACTGAATTTAAATCAGTAATGTGTTATTTTGTTGCTGATATTCAATTTACTAATGTAATCTTTCTGCTAAAATAACTGTGGTTTTCATGTACACTGCATCCCATAATGGTAGATTAAAAGTGGTTTTAAAGTAAATATTTAAAGTTAATTCAATATCCATACTTGTTCTCAAATATCCTCTTTTTATATGTACCAAATTTCTGCAAATGGAAGGCAAGTCTAAATTCGCACTAAGAATCAACTGAATAAATTTGTTCAAAATGTCTGTATGTTTTCTGCATTGTTACATTTTATCCTGTACTATTTCTGTTATATCTTGGAGGGAAATTGCACAATAGTGACACAGTCTTCAGCTTTGAAGGGTCCATACAGGTCATAGCTAACCCAAAACTGTGGGAGTCAGCAAGATACTTCTTGTTGAGTATGTCACAGTAATCATTCTAACATGGTGGATTATTCTAAAAATAATTCTAAATAAAGCCTAGTCTGAACAGATTAGTGAGTTACACTGGAATATAAACAAACTGAATAGAGAAGGTGTATGTTGAAAAGGAAGTATCTATAAGATTACATATCATGGAATCATTAAATTTCCCACATTAGGCAGCCTGAGCAGTTTATATTAAATTTAGAAGTATACTGCTCCATCAGCAACAATAAAAAATAATTCTTACACTAGTTCTTATGATGACCATGGCAACAAGTTGTTCCCATGGTTCAGGATACTTACAAGAGCTATAAATACAAATTAACTGAATGGTAAATTCTGAAGAACAAGAACACAGCAATAGAGCAAATAAAGAAAAAGAGGCTACTGAGTCAGAGGAATGTTGATCTCAGTACAACAGCAGTTTACACACAGTGAGAAATCTATTACAGGCACCATGGAAGGAAAAGCTGTAAAGAAAGCTTTTAAAGAAGACAGCTCTGCAGAGATTTGTAAGGAACTTGTTACCAGCATAAAGGTTGGTCTGGAAGAAAAAATTCTAAGAAGCAATCTCATGCTAACAAAAAGAGTATACTTTTCAAAAGTAGTGATTTATAAATTGTTTAGATAGTGGTAAATATATATATATATTTTTTTTAAAGACAAGCTGATATTTAAAAGACAAATAGAATGAAGTAGCAACATTACAAATAAAGGAGAGTATGGAAAATTAAGTAATTTGCAGTATTATTTTACCACATTACTTCTTTTTTCTTTTTTTTTCCGTGAAACTCTCTGCATACCATAACGATAAAGTGGAACAGTCTCATACTTCTCTATATGAATGCATTAACTACATATTGATTAATATTTCAAAAATCTATTACAANACTAGACTGGCAAAATTAGTCCTTGAATATTGAAAATATTTTCCCACATACATTAATAGTTAACGGTTATGCTTACTTCTGCTGTACTCCTTCTGCCTACATGTCTTAACACTTATCTGGCTGCATCAACAACATCACTTTATTTCCATTCCTACCTTCTGAACACACTCCTAAAAGCTAAGCATATGACAGTTCTACTTAGAGATAACTTGTGCATAAAAATAACTTCTGCCATATGAATATCCATAATATCCATCATTCAGAAACTGGAGTGATCACCACTATCCTTTAAAAAAAAAAAAAAAGGAAAAAAACCCAACCCCTACAT
>VXAB01002896.1:303952-331932 GCA_013399175.1 Odontophorus gujanensis
AATTGTTTAGATAGTGGTAAATATATATATATATTTTTTTTAAAGACAAGCTGATATTTAAAAGACAAATAGAATGAAGTAGCAACATTACAAATAAAGGAGAGTATGGAAAATTAAGTAATTTGCAGTATTATTTTACCACATTACTTCTTTTTTCTTTTTTTTTCNCCTACATTTCATAATTTTTTATATGAAATAAAATCTTGATAGAGAAAGGGAAGCTTCTGGATACTGAATAACTCAAGCAATCTTTTAACACAGAATATTCCTAAAAATATGATTATTTAAACTAAACATTTTCAGAAATAATTGTATCTATTGTGCTATCCTCATATGAAAAAATAGGAACTAAACTCCTGAAATGTTTAGTGTCCTAACTTCTATTTTCTTTGAATTTCCAAGTCTTTAGCAGTTTTGAAAATCAGGTCAGTTGCACAAAATTCTCATTGGTTTTGGTTCAGAATCTTTACACTAATCTTTAAACCAATATATTCTCCTAGAAATAAACACTGGTTCAAGCTAACAAAAAATTATTTTCTACTTCACTCACAAATCCTTGTATTTTCTGATCCAAATGGAATCTCGTTTTACAGTTAAAGAAATACATGAGCCTACTGAGGTTTTACTGGCCCAAAAGGCTCTAATAATATCTGATGATTTCTTGGCATTTGCTCTCACTTATGACCTTTGTTTTCTAGGAAGGATTATTATTACCTCTCAGCACTGAACATTTCCCTACAGGATATCACAAGCCATATGTCACTCTTGCTTAGGGGGTTCTCATATTCAGCTTGAATAATTCTTCACATACTTCTAGTGTTCACTGTAAATTAAGTAACGATTATTTTGGTAGTTACTCCTAGTTTATTTCAGTGTAAAGTTATAACATGCAGTTAAACACATACTAATATATATAAAATACAGTGATTTACTTGTATCAATAATTTAAGAGCAGTTAACTTTTATTAAACCACACGTACTAAGGCAAATATGTGATTCAAGGCAGTAAAAGACAATATCTTTAAGACCTTTCTAGCCTTGCAACTAATCATTTTACTACATAGCATCTTGTGTGATATTCCTGTGATAGCACACTTGACTTTACTGTGAACCTTTGAGCTTCACTCCTCCCCTGCACTTAGCACATTAATTAATCTTCACATTCTATACTTCTGCCTCATAAGTCAATGTAGAACCTCATTTTGTTTATTTTATTTCACTCTCTGTTCCACCACGTGGGAAATATTAATTTCTGAATGTGTAAGTTTTTATATCCGATAGTTTTGAAGACATAGAAGCTTGAGAATGTGGGGGAAATAGGTAAGAAATAAAAAAGATTAGAAGAAAAAAGATTAAAAAAAAGTTGTCATTAATTTCAAGTGATTTATCAAGGATCTAAAACGACAAAAGATTTATATGCAGAGAGATAAAAGAAACAATGTTCATAAGATTATTTTTCTTGCATACTTTGTTATGTGCAAGTAAATCAGTAAGCTGATCTTCAAGTGGAAAGCAGCTCAAAAGATAACTATGGCTAGTATAGATAGTGTCATATATGCCATTTGCACTTCCACAGCAATGTGAAAGGCATACATTTCAAGCAGAAGTTTATGGAATCCTTTACTCCTACAGTTCCTACCATTAATTCCTATTGTGCAATTCTGTTCTGCAATACAATAAAATAATCCTATATTGTATCTTTAAAAACTATTTCCAGTCTAAAACAGACAATAACATACCACCTGTACCAAAACATAGAATTTGTTGACATATTAGCAAAAAAAACAAAACAAAACAAAACAAAACAAAAACAACAACAAGAAACATCAGTGATAATATTATGCCAAAAATTTCAAAATCACACCTGCAGCCCTAAGTCAGAAGTCTCAAAAATGAGCTATGAATGTATGAATGAGGAGAATTTCACCCAGTAGGAGGTATACAGAATAGAGAGAGGAGTTCTTGCTGAGAAGTAGTGATAATAGTAGAAATATCTACACTACAGACCTAGTTGTGACTCTTTTTTTTCCAAAGGAAATTCATTTAGAATTCCTATCATTCTTTCAAATATTCAACAAGTTAATACAAACCAATACAAATTTATTCAATTTTACTTCATCACCATCTCTGAAAGTCTCCAGCTGTATTGCATCAACACACCAAAAGCTTTTTAAAAAACCTCTCAGCATACTCCAACACACACTATTCATCATGGTTCATTGATTTCTACTATTCTACTATATGGCACACTAAAAAAAACATTCTTCATTAAAATGATTTTCCATACATTTGAAGGGTAAACATAATTAAGACTGATTCTTCAGTACCATGTAATTATTTGAAAACAATGCAAAATGCCTATTCCAATGTTGTCACAATCAGAATACAATTTTCACAATTACGACAGTACAAAGCTGCAAAGAAGTGAAAAATCAGCCCTACAGTACTGAAAGATCTTCTGTACCCCAGACTCATCCCATGACTCTGTAGCTCCCAGTGTAAATACAAAATAAAACATTGTACTCACACCAACATATTTTTGCTCCCCTCAACTCTTGAACCTCATACAAATCTTTCTAAATATTATTCAAAAATACTTATGTTTTCTAGATGCTTTACTAAATAATGCATTACTAAACATATTACAAAATCTATTACATTTAAATTACTATCTATTACAGTATTTGACTATGTAACATTACTTGCTGTAATCTTGTTATCTCACATAATTAACAGAATACATTCAGAAATTTTGTCTGCTATGGGGATGACTGAGTTAGTACAATCCTCAACTACTACACTTAGGAATATATTTTTAATATCAACAGGAACAAGAGAGGAGGATGTGCCATTTTAAAATTCATACAATGTTGCTAAATATTTTTTTTCTCTAGCTAAGAGTTAAATAGCATACATTCGTGGTTTCATTTAACTGCTTTATGAAGATGCAAACATCAGAAACAAGATCTCATAAAAGTTGTCCTTATATTTTCTTCATTGCTGTTACAAGTGGTAGTAAGAACTAGAATATGTTTTAATCACAAACGTGACTGCAAGAACACAGATGCCAAGAACACTATTCCCTAGAATTTCCTTCCACTACCAATTCATAGCCTACAGTTACCAATTTAAAAGTGAGTTTGAGATCTGTCCTAAAAACTTAACACACGCTATTCCTTTAAATGGGGGTCATTGTTTTTTGTGTTTGTTTGTTTCATATGATTATATGTGATTTGTAAAAAGGTAAAGGTGAAACAGCAAAGAATGAAGTTGGGTAAAAAGGTAGCTGATCTAAGGCAGACAACATTATTGAATGCAATAAGTAAGACAAGTTTACTGGTCCTTAGTAATTCATAGTCCAATTAATTATTATCCAAGTCAAAATAAATTGCATTTATTTTCTCAGATGTCACGTCAAATCTTAGGATATTTCCAAATTAATAATCTCCATTGGACGTTCCTTTTCTTTCTGGCAACCTCTGTGTGTTGGGGATGAAAAAATAACATTTTATGGTGTACTGTGTCTCATGATAGAGAGTCAGATTATATAACGTGATTTATAGCATATGTATTTTAAAATATCAGTAATGAAAATGAAACAACTCTGAAGTAGAAGTACTTTATAATTCTTAGGTAGAACATCAAAAATATATGATTTATAAATGTAGGAGTATGAAAGAGAATTCATTTGGTTTTCACTTGAAGTTATATTCTGTTACGGCTAACTTCATCAATAATAAGAGTAATAATAATGAAGAACTTGTTCTTAAGTACAGCAGGCTAGAGCACATTCATTTTCCATTTTTCCATTTACCAGACTAAATATGCAACTACTGTAGCACCAGTTTACATCATAACTAAGAAAAGTCATCATCTTCTTCAGAACTGTATACATTGAAATGTTGGATATTTGGTTGTGTTTTCAGGATTTATAGCATTTTGTTGCACTTGCCAGGAACTTTATGTTCAAAAGTGATAAATGCTTAATGCCAAGAAGCACCTGTGAGCTTAGGTACTCTGCAGAAACCATCTCTGACACAATAGAACTATTTCCTGACACAAGTTACAAGCTAGCTATCCCCACAGCATGGATAAATTTTCCCTATTAACTGAAGATCTGAACTATGCCTGTAGGACAATCTTTTCATCAGTCTGCTTCCATTGTAGTTTTATAGATGTATGACAGTTGTTAATGGCTACCTAAATATTTTATTCATATGAAACTACTTCATGTAATTCCACTGTAGAACACCAAAATTCTAAAGCAGGCATATACTGTATAAACCTATGTCAGTTTTGCACATGATGCAGCTTCAAAAACCTCTACCTGGCAATTTAATTTGTCTTTTGAAGCAAAAATAATCTGGTAATGAAGAATGGCAAAATAATGAAATGGCAAATCCTAGTTAACCAACAGATCACAGCTGCATGACATCTGACAAATGCCTGTCAAAACTTAAATATTTCCAGAAAAAGGTGATCAGACTTGAATTCCAGGAAGTTAATTTCTCCTACATTTGAAATCAACTTCTGAAGGAAAACTCAGAAGGAACAACGTCAGTATTCCTAAGTATCACTGAGGTTATTTTTGGATTTCATAAAATTTGCAGTTTTGCTTTGATATTTCAAGAATTATGACAGTGAACATTACTAGGTACTCTGTATCATTTCACATCAATTATATATAGTCCTGAGAAACTGGAAAGTACATGTCTAGGTAACATATAATATAGAAATATAAGCAGGAAAAAAAATCCTTACATTTATGCCTATACCACTGCCATATTATTCACCTTCCATAACAAATGAGAATAGTGAAGAGATAAAAATAGATGAAAAATATATAAATGCATCAGACATATCTGCAGTTACAGTTTAACTTATACTGTATATGGAAAAAGACTCTGGCTTAACTTTAGCACTAGAATTATGACAGATGTAGGAGAACAGGAGGTATTTTTCATCTTGTAATAATGCTCCACTAAATTTCAAATGAACTTCAGATATTTCATCTGCCATTTATTTTATCTATTACAGGATGTTATGAACTACTTTTGGCAGCTGCACAGAAATGGATCCCATCTCCATACTAGGTCCTTCTTTATAAAAAGATGGTGAATATTTTGTTTAACTACAGAAACCTTCGCCAGTGGTATTAAAAGTATTAAGTTACTGCTTCAATTGAAAACTTTCTTAATCTGTTCTGTCTACTTTAATATAAATAAAATAAGTCACAACATAATTTCAATTAAAATAATCATAACATTTGCACTCATGCATGCCCTGCATATAGTAGTAACTGCTGTCATTGTTCATTTCCTATAGTGCATTCAAAAAAAAATTCAAGGAAAAGATGGTGTAATGGTTACATATGAGCCTGGGATCAGAGCTCTCTGAAGTTCTGTTTCTCATTCAGCCGTATGTTCAAAATGGGTCACCAGCCGTAGTAATGGGCATTATGCATAGAAAAGCACTGATTTGTAAAATTTACACATCTGTAAAATTGCAACAGTAATGCGTTGTATTATTTATCTTTTTACTTTTAAGCAACAGATAACTCTGCACAATTGTTTGCACAGTGATAACTTGACAGTGATACTTTCATAATAAAAACAATATGAGCAATAATCTTTTTTATAGTTAAAAAAGAATTTCTTTGTAATTGCAGTTGAACCACCTGCCATATAAATAAAATTATAAATATGTTTAATTAGTAAACAACTTTAATTCCATATTTGGGAATCACTGAATCATAAGAATCTCTGAAGAACGTCAGAAGGTCATCTAATACAACCTCCCCTGCTTAAAGCAGTTCTGAGTCGCAGGGAAAGATCACCTTCCTCTGCTTGGTTACAACATTCATTAATGCAGACCAGGATGTGACTGTCCTTGCCACAAGGTTCATTCTCATAACATGTTGGCTCATGTTAAACTTGGTATCCGTCAGAAATCCTCAGGTTCCCTTCAGCAAAACTGCATTGCAACCTGGTCTGCAGCCTGTACTTCTGCATGGGTTTATTCATCCCAAGATACAGTACTTTCATTTTCAGCTGTTAAATTTCACAAGATTCCCACTAGCCCACTTCTCCAGTCTGTTCAGATCCCCCTGAATGACAACACAAGCCATACATAATCACTCCTCCTAGTTCAGCACCACCTACAAACTTTCTGAGGGTGCATTCTGTCCCATCATCCTGATCACTGATGATGTTAGTTTGCACTGGACCCAGAACTGGCCTCTAGGGTATATCACTAGTGACTGGTCTCCACCTGGACTTGTGTTCATGTTTCCCAGGCTGATACTCCTCCACTGACATTAAGCCTTTCTTCAGATCTTTCCAATTGTCTCAGAGGCCTAGTATTCTAAGCAAAATTACTTCTAATTTAAGCCCATAAATCCACTAAACATCTACTAAAAGCATCTACATCAGGATATATCCAGGCAATTGGACATATGTACACATGGTAAAAACAGAAAGAAAAAAAAAAAAGGAAAAAGAAATTAATTCTAAAATAATTCATAAAATACGTCCAAAGAATCACATTTTCTGTCTCTACCTTCTACTGCTTCCCAATTCCTTTATAAATGCCTTCAGCCTCAAGATCAAATACCAGAACTGCTGCTATCCAAGATCAATCATTAAACTGCTACCACTGAGTTGCCATACTAATTTTCAAAAGCAGTTTTTTTGATTTACACAGAAGAAAGATAACTGAATGTTGAACACTCTAGAGCAAATTCCCTGAAGCCAGGTTTCAAAGGCATTTATAATAATCTAAGGAAGTGCTATTAAAATTAGATTTTGTTTGTTTGTTTGTTTCTCCTACTCTCCCTAACATCACAGAATCCTATTTCCTGATATACAACAACAACATCTGAAGACTGGTCTTACATCCAGCAAGAGCACAATACTTTCTTGTTAAACACTGTACTTCTACACTATTCCAACAGCCCGTTGGTGTCTAAAACATTTAGTTTTTTGACCGTTTAATTTCTAATTCTGGTTTAGCTCTGCTTTTTTGGTATTTTTAAAAGATGTGTCACTACATTCTATTTTCTGCTTTATAAATGTTATGTCTCAGTCTGATGAGATCATCTTTCCACCATCTCTACAGCAAAGACTGCATGACTAAGGAAAAATGCTCTCATCCATCTTATTTATTTATTTATTTATTTAAATTAAACTAGATGCTTTATTTTCACAGTTCTTCTCATCCCTCACAAAAATAATGAGGCTCAATTATTTTGGGCTATATATTTTCATGAAAAAAATCAGAAAAACAAAAAACAAAATAAAACTAAGGAGTTGTGACTGAGATGAATCTTTTGGATTCTCCTTGTATATCATAATGTAAATGAGTAGTCGTGGGGAAAGAAAAAAAGCAAAACAAACAAACAAAGAAAAAAAACAACAAAGATTCTTTAAATTCATGTAATTATCCAGAATTTTCTTAATAACAAATTTTTAGCACTTTGTGAATGGCAGATGCCTTGTTTTATGATTATTCTATTCTGGAAAGAGTTGAACTACTAAACACTAGGTCGAAATACTGTATTAGAGGAGAGTTGGCTGGGTTTATACTTCATATTTTTATGAAAATCACTCCACTGTTCTTACTAAGCTAATACATCTTGCAAGTTGTTGGCATAGTCATGGTTACAGTACATGGCATAAAATGTGTACAGTTTTTTCTTTATACGTGAGGAGGGAATAGGATCAAAATTTGTTTACTATACTGCAGTTCTAAGAAGCACTTTTAGTACATTCACTGAAGTTCACTCAGCACTCTGTAAGAATTTTTTAAAATGTTTTAGATTACTATTTTTTTCTTTTAATCACGACATTCCAGCACTTACACAAAGAAATGCCACGCTATATCGACCTCTGTATAGCTTTTAGAGACAAAGTTTTCAGCTATGTAGAAGTGACTAATTAAAGACAGTTTGATATAACATTTGTACAGGTTACAGCCCAAAGTTAAGTAGTATTTTCAATAATGCTTTTTTTAGTTTCTAATTGCTTTAAGCTTACCTGACATTTTATTTTGCTTTTTAAGGAGGTGAGGACTATTTCTTCATTCATTTCATTTCCTTCCTATATAAAATCTCATCTGTAACTCTAATAAAAAGTAATGACACCATAATGGCAGTTAACTGCTATGAACTACCCCTCTTCAGTTAATTCTCTACTGCCTGGCTTTTGGTGGAATTAATAAAACCATTGCAGAACAAGGTATACACTTCACCCAAATTTGGGTAACATTTTAAACCTCCCCTATTCAGGTGTAAAAGATGTTAGAAGGTAAAGCAGAAATTGATATATTGAATTATGCACAGGGATGCATTTGATTCCAGAAGATGACAGCAGCAGGAGACTGTTCCCCTCATCCTTGCTGTGGAAATCACATGGTCCAAATGAATGGGAAGGGTCACCACCAGCTGATTCAGAGTGCCCTCTCCTAGGCACAAAAGGTATCCTCAGAGGAAATCTTTCTTACATCATGTTCAAATTGTCCCTTCATCTCCTAAATATAATAAGAACAGCTTGATATGCCATGGCTTAGCAACAGACTGGGGAAAAGGATAGTGCAGCAAAGCTTCTTACTTTTAAAAAATGTTCTACATATACACTTTGCATGAAATTCTAATGTTTAGACTATTGTTATTTTAAGTCTGTGTGAATGTTCATAACTTTAACACTGCATCATGTAGTTTTAAACCATTTCAAGTCATGCATTTAAGTCATGTTTAGCTGGCTGAAGCCAAATCAAAATATGGCACTTGCTCTGAAATACAAATATCTACACTTGTGCTTACATTGAGATAACTGAAGATATGAGTCATTACTGGGTTTCGTACAGATTTATATCTGGCCCTAAGTTATCCTCACATACTCTATGACAGATGCTATCCATTTCTGAGAGGCAATACAGATGAATCTATACCATGAAGAAAGAAAGTAACTTCTAGATACAGTAAACAGACGTTGTAATTACTATTCATATATACAGAAACATAAATTATTTTCCACACTGTTGTGGTTTACAAATTCTAATTATTTCATTTATCAGACAGAACAATATTTAGCTTTATCCAGAATGCACTGAAAACAAAAAAAGCTTGCAAAGTCAGATTTTATATTTAAGAGGCTTAAATAAGCCGCACATTTATTCTTTAACAATGCATCAGTCTAAGTCATAAGTTATATTTATGCACTTAGAATTCACAAGCATCTAAAACCTTAGTCCATAACTAATGCATAGAAGAAAGATAATTATTCATATCATAAATATATATATATGGATAAATTATATTTATATATCCCGCAGCCAGATTATCCAGAGGCTGTAATAATTGCTATTATATTTCATCAACGTCTTGAAAACAGCATTTGAATCTCATGGTAGGATGATGATGTATCAAGTATTGTGTTTCTTCTCTACCTTATCAGTACATGCTCAGGATTAAAGATGTGCTGAAACACGTTCTGTAGTTTCTGAATATAAAATAAGTTACTTTCTCTGAGGAAATCAAAAGAAATCATGCTATCATTACTACTAAGATATGACTGGGATTATAAACAAAACAAGTAAGTAAATCAGGAAACAAAAAAATTTCAAAGCCTGTAACCTAAACTTTTACATATCTTCCTAGTAACTTTTGCAAGTTTACAGAATTATTTCCTTAAAGTTCCTACAAACTTATCGATGTGTACTAGAAACAGCAGACTAAGACAGCTTCCTTGAAGAAAGTTTGACCTAGAAAGATCTCTAGCTGCATAGATTCACTATATCTTCTATATAAGCCCTTCACATGCGACATTACACAGAAAGGTGCCATGTGGTTCTGCTTACATTCAGTACAGTTTTATTTACTTCTTGTATGTACTTCTTAGTGCCATATTAAGGTATATCTTTGAAACACCATTTTAGGTCATTTCTCACTTTCCAGAGACTCATTTCAGTGAAAAGACATTCTTCACTCTTTCAGTTAAAGCAAGATAAGAGAAAAACATAGATGATATCATGGAATACTTTTAGTTAAAGGGACACATTTAGAAAAAAATCAATATTTCTTTATTTCAGCAACACAGAATCCTTGTAGGTTACAGATTAGAAAAGTGTTGTGTTTTTTTTTTTCTCCATAGAACCTACTGCTCAACTTTCCCTTGCATCTTTTTTTCTCCTCTTCCAAGATCTATCTATGAATAGAATATCACTAAAAGGGTCTAAACAAAAATCTGAGCTCCTTTTAAAAAAGAAAAAGATAACAACAACAACAACAACAAAAGAGAAAACTAATGCAAAACTCTGCACACGAACTACAACTATAACAAGGTCTACAGTAGCTTCATATATGAAAGGGAATTTTATCCACCCTTTGTCCTTGAGGTGAATTAATATTTCAACAGTTTGTCACCTCTTAATCATGATGTTTTCATGATGCAGATGAACAGAGGATTACACATGAATGCCTTGGAAAAATAAACCTGAGAAAAAGATCAGCATGAGTTACATCGATCCCCAAAGTAGTTAGCAGAAAATGAACACATATTGACCAATGAGTGGAATAATGGCTTTGTTGACAAGCTCAGTGAAGCTCCCTCTCTGCAGCTAAATAGATGGAGAGAGAAAATGACTGGCACAATGAAAATCATCTCCTTATCACTACTCATCTCTTTCCATCTTACACAATCACCCCCCGTCAGTCACACACATGACCAGCTGGCCTCATCAATTGTGAACATAATTTCTTTGCTCTTCTGGTCACAGCTGATGTGAAAGCACTTCTCTCATCAGAAAATGGTACTACAGCTTACTGTAATAATAACACCCCTCTTCGCCTCTTAATTAAGTTCAGATGCAGTCAGAAAATCTACGGTGAACACATGGGTCTAATTGATCCTTGTAAATATTATAAGGTCCCGTAAGTACTACATATATAACCACCAATTTGGAAGTTCCATGCAACACTTCTAATGGCATACAATGGGAAAAGAACAAGAAAAATAAACCACTGTGTAAGATAGCTAAAAATCAAGAGGAAGTATGGCAAGTAGATCCAAAAAGTAGATGAAATAAAAGACAGAGATAACTTTTTTTATCTTTAACTAAAATACTCTTAAATTAAACTTTGGAAAGACTTAAAAATGTATCAACTCATTACAATGTAGTAACTATGAAAGTAAATAAAAGCGGTATTTTTGCATGAATCATTCATAATAATATCACAGAGCTACAGTCTTTGTATCATTGCTGCAATGTACAGAAAATGCTATGGAGAAGGCTCAAACAGTGAAAGCAAGACAGTCTTATACTGGATAACACTTTTCAATTATACATTATTACTGTCTGTAGAGATCATTATACAGGAGTGCAGGTGTTAGGAGTATTCAGTGGTGAAGTAGCTGGGTTGTGTATTCAGGAAATCCATACAGTGAATATTATACACTGATGCTAAGAAAGGAGATCATTTTGGCCTCTTATAGATTCATAGATTCATAGATGCATTAGGTTGGAAAGGACCTACAAGATCATCTAGTCCAACCATCCTCCTATCACCATCCCTACCCACTAAACTACTAAATCAAATCCCTTAGCACCTCATCTAAACGCTTCTTGAACAGCACTAGGGATGGTGCCTCAACCACCTCCCTAGGCAGGCCATTCCAGTGCCTGACCACTCTTTCAGAGAAAAAGTTTCTCCTCAAATCTAATCTAAATCTTCCTTGGCGCAACTTGTGGCTCTTAATTTCTTCTATCCTATTATTCTTTATGGGAGCATAATTAGCTTCACAAGGAAAACAAGAACTTTCTATTCTCTCTCTCTCTCCCTATATATATATATGCGTATATATATAAGGTTTTGTTTTAAATAGCAAAAGACAAACTCTGAAAATGTTTGAAATGAAGAGGGGAAAAAAAAAGACCAAGATCTTTACATGATCTATTAGTTTAGGCATATATTTGTTGGATTACAAATTAATAAATACGTTACATTAAAGAAGTGGGAAAAATGATCCCAAGAGCTGCAGATCTGGGAATTCCAAAGAAAACTAAAAAGAAAAGAATAATCCAAGATACAGGTGAGAAATGGCACATGACACAGAATGGTTGTACTGATTCTCCAGCCCTAACCTGAGATATTTTTAATAAGAAAGCTCCAGTTTGTTTGGCATGTCTATAAATTCTACTTTGTCTTCACCTAAGCAACTGAAAACGGATGAAAGAAATGGGATTGTATTTCATAATACATCCAAGATCCTACACTCACTGACTAACGAGGATTTCAGTTATGTGGTTCAGTCCTACAAATGGCATATGGAAGGACTTGGTGAAAAGCTTAAAGCAGCTAAAAATTTATGCAACAAACAAGTAAATATAGCCATAACATATCTGGTAGTTTTATTCCATTTCTAATGCAACTAAAAATCTCATGTGGACTTCCACAGATGACCATCCTGTGCAAGAAAAATTAATGCAAGCTGTAGAAAATAACAGGATCATCAAAGAAACATAAACTCAATCTTATAAAAGGAATCAGAAAATGCCATAGCAAAATGAAGAATAAGAGAAGATATGGTTACAGTCTATAATTGTATCAGCCGGTTAAAAGTAAAGATATTCCGGGGGCTTTTAATTTAAATGACAGAAATAAAAACAAATGTGCATACCCTAGTGCATTTAAAGAAAAAATAAATAAATAAAAAGAATGCTTCTAATGCTTAAAAAGGTAAATTTCTGTAATTGCTGGTTACTCAGAGAAGTAGGGACAATCCTCCTTTTTAAATTATAGTTAACTGAATCCATAAGTTTTTGTTTCTTAAAGCAGGCTAAATTGATTTTAAGAAAGGGAAGGAATTATGTGGTAGTCATATAGAAGGGACAACCACTGTTAATAACATAAACTAGAACAATTATAACAAAGCCATAGTTTTACTTTGTACATGTGGTGCTTTATGAAAGTATATATAAAAGTAAATATTAACATTTAACTTTTGATTAAACTGAGTGAAATTATGAATTGAGTCACTCTGTATATGCTCAAATGCTTAATTCACATGTAGGAAATATATATCCATGTATACTGATACATAGTTGAAAAAGACATTTGAAACTGTTAGGAAGGAAGAGTATTTAGAAAATATATCTAAATCCATATCAAGATTTGCACACAAAGAAAGTTTGGGAGCTACTGTTTTCTGATTTTGAGACATACAGAGAAGGTCCTAAATAATTTGTTGCATTAAATATATTTTATTCTCTCTTATCATTCTTTACCACATTTCTCTGACTCATGACTCAATACGTGTGTTCATTAAGACAAAATAAAATAAAACAAAACAAAATGTCATTCCTATTTGTGCAGCAAACAAACTGCTACTGAAATTATGGAGGGTTTTAGGACTTTAGAAGTTCTCCTTTTTCCATACAGCATTGTGGGCTAGTGATTCTTTCGCTGGGCTTTTTAAGAAATCAAATCAGATATGTCTAGCTAAAGTGAATCAGCAGAACTGAGAAATGTCTCTTGATTTTCTATGAGTATGAAATGACAATAATACATTCCTACTGTATCTTTGATTTTGCTGGTGGTGGTGTTGTTGCTGTTGGTGTTTTAAATGTGAAGATAATGAGCAGAATTTAAAGTATTATTACCTAAGCTTGAATACTTAATTTTGCATACCCAGAAATATCACTACAAAATTACACAAAGACAAAAAAGAGTAAGTGTATCTCGAACACTCTGGTTAGATCTAGCCCATTATCTATATACTGCATGTATCCTTATGTATCACAGAATGACTCACGGAGCAGAAATAATAACTGTAAAAATGTCTGAATTTTATACAGGATTGACAGTGCTGGAGATTGTCTTCTCTTTATTCGCAGAGCAGAAACTGTATCAGTAACTGTACTACAAGCTCTTTTTCACCACCACCCACTTCAAGAGTCTATTGTTAAAGTTAAATAACTTCTCAGTTTTACACGATGATGCCTACAGACTTGAGTCATTTATGGCCTCTTCTGCAGGGTTGATAGGCACCTGTGTTTCACACTGACTTTTAAAGAAATTAAGTACAACTTATAACTATGGAAACTTGTACTGAACTGAGATACCACAGATTCTAGGAACATAAATTAGTAGTCTTGTACAAAATAAATCCTTAACTGAAGAAAAGAAATTCTTAACTGAGGTCAAAAAGAAAATGAAATAACTGCTGTTAGGTACTTAATACACTCAAAAGTAGTAGTACTCTGTAAGTACCAGCACAGACATACTATCAGCACTGTCTGACTAACCAATCATCTATATTAATTACTTAACATCCAGACAATTTCTTATTCTCTTGGGTAAATATTGGTATTTTATTCAAAATTGTAGAGAGATTTTTAAAGAGATCAAACAGAGTGCAATAAAACAGCAGTAAAAGCAAGTTCAAGCCCAGCTTCACTTCAGTCAACTATTATAGTAAATTCTCAGAAATGTGCTGTATCCTTTAATAATATAGATTTGAAGTGTCTTTTTTGCAGCAGTGTCAAAACTTTGTTCAGTGTTAGAGAAATTATCTCTCAGCTAAAGTTGAGGACATAATAGCATTCCAAAGAAAATATCTTCTCAATGTTTCAAAACCAGAAAATGTATCACTATTAAAATATTATTCGAGAAAATCATGCCATATTTATCTTTTTCAAGTTATGACTTCAGCTAATATATGTATTTCAAATATATACATTTATAAGGATTCAAAGATCAACATCACCTTTCTGTAAAAAGGTCTAATTAAGATTAAATTTGCCCCTGTGGTAAATGTGAGATTATTTAATTATAATCCAAATGATGTAAATTGAATAGTTTTCTATTTCAAAGACTCCCTTGCATGGTGCTGAGTTCCTTAAATTCAATTAGTAGTAATGTACGGCTGTTGTGTTTCCTTTCTGAACTACAGAATTATATTAAGGATCTTCAATTATTTCCCTGTAGAGAAGCATTAATACAACACACTATACAAAAGAAAAGCTTATAAGATTCTTAGAAAGTTCTATTTATTTTTCCCTCTTTTTAGACAGTCTCAAATAAAATAAAATAAAATAAAAAATAAGAAAAAACACTAATGGAAACATTATAATGCATTAAGTAGACCCAAAACAAAAATATGTTGTGATGAAGAACACAAACATGCAGTAATTACCAAAAAATCAAAAATCGTCAACAAATATATCAATGCCAACAATACAGCAGAATATTGTTCCACAACAAAAACAGAATCTCTGAAGATTTGTTGGCAAGAACTCACATTTTTACGATGATCACTGAGCATGAATAGGTCTCACAATGTTAAGGCATTTTAGCAATCTACATTCACTGTGCATTAACTAAATCCAACTTTGAACTAAGCTCATATGCCTCATACCAAAACTCCTTCATTTCTACTGTAGTATTGATGTTCACATAAATCTATTAAGTGTTTATATGCCTACAGACAATAGAGCTTTACATGAAAAGTTTGCATTATATCACTGCAACAAGTCTGTCTCACTGTAGAATATTAATTTGCCTTCTCCCGACATTTCTTCTTATTTAAAGTTGCACTCAGACACAGAAAAAAAAAAAAAGAGTAAATATTAAATACATCAATGCATAATTTGCATTTGATGAAAGATCTAAAGACTTGTAGGTAGATTAAAGGCACCCATTTAGCACCTCCACATTGTAATTGGCAGTGTAACATCATTCTTCTTGACATTCCAGATTCCAAGTGCAGCTGACTAGATGCTCTCTCATTGTGTGCTAAAGTGGTCTAAGAGGAAAGTATAGATTCTCTATGTATAATTCTGCACTGACATTTTTGCCTTCTCTTTTCCAATTACATGCAACAACCCAGAACATCCTATGCATTAGATCAGGATAAGTTTAGAAGTCTGAGAGAGCAATGATGGAAGGAGTATTTAGTAGAACAGACGAGTATATGGAACTATAAAGGGTCTTGAGATATATGTATACTTAATATAGCAGTCCCAAGGTTTAAATAATAAATGATAAGCAGAAGAAGAGCATCACCTGGTGAATCACATAAACTAATAACTGACAAATATTAGTTCTCTTTAAAGTGTTATTATCCAGACACTAAGCATCTTAGCACATATAAGCTATTAATGCTGGGAAACAAGACAGTATGCCTTTTTTTTTTTTTTTTTCCCAGTGTGCACATGAAGTTGATCTTCTTAAGGTTTTAGGTCAATCAGTTAACTCTCCTGCATTATTTTATAACCTTTTTGCTTCAGTTCACCATTGTAATGGATGAAAATATTGATATGTGTTAAATTTTTCTGGTGTATATAGAAACAAATTTGATGATTTTAAATATCTCAGAAATTTGTATTTCAGGTGTAAAACTTGAAATTGTGCTTTTCCTACCTTGTGTTTATAAAGAAATTGAAAAACAATGTGCTAAAAGCTCAGAAGAAGCAAACAGAGTTCTCATTATATTAAAAGAAAAGACAAGAGAAACCAAACATTCCTACTCCACTTCTGTAAATGTCCACTTGAATCAGCAGTGGAAATCAAGCATACAACAATGACGTGTTAGACATGTTTATGTTTCCATTCTCACTCACTCTTTTTTTTTTTTCCCCCCTTCCTTTTTTTTTCCCCTGAGAAACTGTAGCAATATCCCTGAGGACCTTGTTTCTTCTCCGTACAGCTTTGGATCAGTCCTCTCTGAAACTGTTGACCAAGAAAATCATCAGTACAGTGTTTATGAGGAGCATTCACTACTGTACATTAAAAGACTCATGGAGCTCTGGCAGCTGTTGCTTACAAGCTTAGGGGAAAATATCTCTGGATGGATTCCAAGAGTAAAGCTTAAAGCAATTTTTTTCTCTTTTTTTTAACCACTTCTTTTTTTCCCCTCCCCAAACAGATACACTAGTGTCAGCATATTAGGAAAAAGGGCATTTCATTGAGACAAACAGGTCA
Organism: Odontophorus gujanensis; assembly: GCA_013399175.1. Lineage (NCBI taxonomy): Eukaryota > Metazoa > Chordata > Aves > Galliformes > Odontophoridae > Odontophorus > Odontophorus gujanensis. The sequence goes on from VXAB01002896.1 coordinate 320,931, forward strand.
TGGCTGGATGGTAGGTTGAACAAGTTTTCTATGCTCTCACAAACTCTTCTGTTAAACTCCCAGTCCTCTGACTTACCATTCTCAGCCTTTTCTTTCAGTTCCTGGTGCCATTTCAAAACTGAGAAACATCAGAAGGGAATTTCCTACCCAAGGAATAAGAAATTTGAAATGGACACTCAGTGAATCCCAAAGTTAATATGAAATATAAGGAAAAATATCAATTTTAAAACCCTACCACAGCAACTGAAGGTAGAATCTGTTTCATCCTCGCTAAAAGTTATGGTAAACTTCTGCTTATTCATCCATTTTTTTAATAACCTCATTTTGTGACTATATTAGTTTCAAGAAGCTGAAATGCATTCTGAGGTCTATAATTAGAAATCAGTATGTACCTGAGACCAAATACTTCAGTAATGAGAAAAAATGCAGAAAGGTTTTAAAAGGTGTGCATTATATCTACCTCTAAAGGAGTAGTATGACATTAAACAAGTATCAAAATGAAATCACTATTATTAATTCAAAATCTAAGGAAGGAGAATTGTTGCTGAAAGGTCCTAGGAATGAGTATGAATTTTTAGATCTCCTAGTTAGACAGTGACTTCAGTATTGACTGAATGGAACAGTGACTACTTCAGTGGCAAGCCGTGAGTCAGCCCCTAAATGCCTTGTCAAAAAAATCCTCCTCACTAATTTCGCTCTAAGTCTTTACAGAGAGGTTCAGTTTTCTGTGAACCTGTACTAGTTTTAATACAACACAGATACATAATGTAGGTTAGTAATTTTTTTAAATCTCCTATGTTTCAGGAAAGAATGTAGAGAACGTTATTGTCAGCAGCAGCTCCTGTGTTCAAGGGGAAAAAAAAAAAAGAACACGGGTGAAAAAAAGGTATGATCATCTGAAGTGGAAGAAAGGGAGCCAGAATGTGATAACTCAGCAACAGGAACATCATACATCATCCCACTCCAAAGAGCAGCAGCACCTCACCCTTCCCTGCCTGACTGGTGGCTACCTAGACATCGAGTATTCACCACCTGTCTCATGAGCAGGGATAAAGTTTATTAGCAACTGGCCTAGTAGATCACTGTAGTCTTAAGATCACTATAGTCTTAGCTATGATCTATGTGTATGAACAAAAACAGCTGATGTTTTTACTTTGAACTGGAGCATATCCTGCTTGTAGTCTCTCTCTAAAGAGCAGAAAGCATTATATTGTCTCCAGAGACAAATATTTTCATCAGAAAATGTATAATAATTCAATCTTAAATAATTGGATCATGATGAAAAACTTCCTGTATTTTTACACATAAATGAATTGAATATATTATCATATAAATACATAAATGCAACTCATTATTTGAGCCAACTCCAACAAAGTGATGGAACATTAAATGTACAAGGATAACAATGTAAAAACTACAATATTGATGTACTCATCCCTTATTTTTGTTTTGGTACTGAAGTACTCGAATAAAACAATAGGAAAGAAAGAACAAAAAGTTATCTGTTCCTACTTGAAAACATATAATTTAATAGCAATTTTAATAAGTGCAGGTCTCTATGTTTTTTATGTAACTCTACACTTTCAGTGAAACTAACAAAAGACATGAAAACTCAAATTACTTTTTCTGGACAAAAAGCTATTCAAATGGTCAATAATTCTCTGTTGCCAATGAAGACAATGGCTCATAATTTTCTTCTGCATAATAGCATTTAAATTGTGAGAATGGCACTTGGAAAATGGCTGGAGAGAAACACATAATTCCAGTGCTATATTGTAGCCCTGAAATGGATTGCTGCCAACTGTAAACATACTTAATTCATGTCTTACTAGAAGAAAAAATGAAGACCAGTTGTTAGATACATTATAAGATACCATAAAATGTTAGCAGCATTTTATAGTTCTGTGAAATCTGGAAAAGTGACAACAGAAATTATGACATTTAATATAATTGCTTGCTACCTTCTCAACCATTTTTGACAATAATTTTCTGCTCCTTTAAACTCTGTATGAAAAATAACACTACTAGAGAATGAAGTATGTTGTACAAAGTGTCTTCTGAAATCATCCATGTTATTGCCATCTAAGCTGTGAAAGGAGAATCTTGCTACAGGAGGTGACAAAGAGCAGTGAACAATTCTTGTCAGAGTATTATTCCTACAATATCTAGAAGAGAAAATAAGATTTAGCCAAAATTAGAACTTCTCAATATTTCAGTGTTTCCAGCTAACTTATATTCATTCCAAAATTGGAATTATGTCCACTACTAACTATATGCCAAGGTTTTCACAGGAGTTTGACCAATTTTGCAAATGACAGAAATATACCAAATATGTCTATGTGACTGCCTGTGCTGGTCATCGTTTATAAAAGTGAAGTCTGCATGAGGAAAATCAACAACTGCTACTTTTTTATTTTAATCATAGATCACTTGACTTATGTAATTTGGAAACTGAAAATCTACTTTCTGTCCATCAGAATCCAGCTATTGCCTGTAATTTGTGCTCTAGCAACAACAATTGCATTACTGTGCCTATATGCTGTCGGTGATGAGGTCTGTATTTTAATGCATATTGTGTCTTTAAAATGAAAACCAAAGTACTCTGCCACTCAGAGAAAGAGGTAGTTTATTACTGCCACATATTTACCTGTTCCTTTCAAGTCACATTCAAGAAAATTGCTTAATAAGTAAATTTCTGTACTTCATTGGGATTTAGTTATTTATTTTCATACTGAGTGATTTAGATGTATATGCAATATGGAAAGGAGATTTCAATACTATACAAGCTTATTCCTGACTTGAACTAAATTATCAAAATTCAGCAAAATTGCCAGACTTTCTGGAAGATCAACATATTTCAGTGCTGTAGTAAAACATCTTGATAGAGAAGGTTAGAAATGTATTCATAATCTCCAAGAGAAGCACTCTTTAAAGTACAGCATAATGATGTTAGTGTGAGCTAAGGCAACATGATGTTTTCCCAAAATGAAAATTATTTGATTAAACTGTTATTAATTTTGAGAGTTACAGTGCTTTCTACTGGTCAGGAAAAGGAATTTAAGGAAATAAGAGTCTACGTAGCTTTGATTAAATTTATTCTATTTTTTCACTTGGTCTGAGCCTCCAAAATGGACTGTCATAGTAATCGAGAATTTAGAGACAGAGGAGAGACATGCAAAGGCTACTTTGAAGGTAATGCCTCCTATTTATTTCCATGGAAACTACAACATATACAAAGAGCACAATAACACTATTTGATAGTGAAAATTTTCAGCTACAAAACACTGTTTTCCAACAGTCACCACTATTTCGTATGCATTTTTACCAGTGATGAACAAGGGCATGCATGCTGCACTCATAAAAGTCTACACCAGCAGAGGTGATCCACTGTCACTGTCACTACTACTGAAACATACCACGCATTGCCTCACTGTGCTCACATCAATAGGTGTCATTTTTTCTGCATGGAGGACACAGACCTCGTATATATAAAATATGTTTTTTGAGAACAGGATATAGAATTTTTCACATACAAAAAAATAGTCAAAGGAATCCATGGGTAGGAAGACAAATTTAAGTTCTAGCTAGCGTAATGAACAGCTGAAGAAGGAAATTAAGAGGAAAAAAGTATAGACAGCACATTTCACGGGGACAGAGCAAAGAGGCAGTTTTCTTACATGGAAGGAAGAATGCACTACAAGATTCTGCTTCTTTGCTGCTTTTCTATAGTTCTAAAGCTGGGACTTGCTTCCAAGGTGGCAGCGAATTTTATGTCAGTGCTAAGCTTGACTACCATTTTACTAATCATAATTCACATAAAAGTAATGGAGTACTGTAGCATACATTCAGAATTCTGCCATCTCTCTCAACTAACATTCTCATGTGAATGTGGTGGTTCCGGGTGACTCCTTTAACTCTTTGCAATTTTCATTTCAATGCAAACTTGCATCTCAAATGAAAGTTCTCATTACACATATGTGATTCATGATTTTGATTACCATATTAATAACCACCAGCTCTCTGTATAAATTCCTGTGCCAAAAGCAGGATAAAGCTGGCACTTAGCTATATGGACAATTGTACTCATTATTTTGAAATCTGTTTCATCATTTGAGGATCTGTCCTGCATATGAATTGTCCATCTATACCACCAGATGGTAATTCGCTAACATTAACAGATGTAGAGATCTGATAGGCTTCAGTTTTTCATTTGATCTTTTCCCTGTCCTTTCTGTGAAATAATTTTGCATACATTGTATCCTCTCTTCCATGTATAACCTCCTCTCTTTCCTTCTTTATTATTTCTCTTAACTCTTTCAATTTCAGTAGAGTGACTTTTCAAGGCTTCTTTATAGCAAAATATATATTTAATCACTCTTGAAGTTGAGATCAGCGTTTTTCACAACTTGGAGAGCTTAGCAGCTTTGCTCCATACAAAGTCTACTGCCTCTGAATTTCATTCTTAATAATGTCTCAACAAAACACATCCCTGTAAATAAATAATAAAATCAGTGTGCATCAGAAGATGCTACAGTTGCAGTAAAGTCACTTTTCCTTAATGGGTGATGTTTAAATAAAGTACATAATTTCATTCTCATAGAATGAAAGGGTATTTGTTACTTTGTCCATATTTCCTTGCATCCAGTACACCACAAAATACTTTTAGAAACCTGCTAAGCTTGATCAGTGGCTTTTTCATATTATTTGCTTTAAAACTGATCAAATATCTTGTGAGTAAATCTTTTTTTTCGCTATTGAATAGATAGAGGAAGAGAGAGAAAAAGAGAAGCAACCCACATATATGACATGTACAAGTCAACACTGAATAAGACTCTTACCATTGTCAGACAACTAACTGTATCCACTCAGAAACAGGTACTGAATAAAAGACTGCACAAGGCCATCTATGTCAAACTATTCAAATACAGTATTTTTTAAGAAAGACACCAGTTTCATATATGAAAGCGCAGAAATATTTATATATTCTCATTTATTTATATCAGAACAGACAGTGAAACGAAAGTAAAAGATCAAAATGAGACTCCCTACCTTCCTAAAGGTATCAAGCAGTGCTGTAAATAATAGGAAGACATTAGGAAAAATGGCCTATTTGTTTACAGCAAATGTGAACAAAGCAATGTGAAAACAATTCTGCATATCCTTCACATTGTTAAAACTTAGTGATTACACATGTCATAGTGAACCCTGTTACCAGACATTAAGGATGACCTCTGATAAGTATCGCAAGAATATCAACCACCACCACCCTTCTTATTGTTAATGTTACCTCATATGGCTTTTGTTCTTCAAAACCCTTTCGGTATTATACCACGTTTGGTTACTAAATGACAGATACAGCCATGCAAGCAAACATTGAGCGGTAATTCCCAGTTGTATAATTCCTCTACTTTAGACAAAGTACTTTCAATACTTTAGACATTGTTAGCAGTAAATAAGTTTCATTTTCGTAGGTGAAGTATTGTTCTTTTTCTAATGCGTTTTTCTTTAGCTAGCAATGCAGTTATCAAACAGGTTCAACTTCTGATTTTCATACACTTTTCTAGTAAGCATAATAATATCACATATGACACAACACTTTATTTGTGCCCCATTGAAAAATCATGAAGATAATTTACTCAGCAGTTAGTCACAATATTTTTTTAAATAAAAACATAACATCAATCAAAAGTAAAATCACTACTACCAGTGAAAAAAAATTATTTTCAGTAACTTTAAAAATATCTATTCTCTCATGTATCATAGGAATACATAAGAGCATATAGATTAAAGATTCATGGTTTTATACCAAAATGAAATATATCTTCAGCACAGTGAACATTATAATGCACAGGAGAGGTAGCCAGGAGTGAGTTATAAGTCTCTTGATAAATGGAGATTAATGTCACAGAGCTAAGCTAGCATGTATTATAATGATATAACAATAATAATAGTTCCTGCTGCTACAGCGTCTTTTATCTATGGAGCTCAGAGCACTTTGCAAGCACTAATTGAAACCCAATACATCCCTGTTAGATAGGTGCATTTTATTTTCTGAATAGGACAAACTAGAAAATGAAGGCACAGATAATTAAAATAGCTTGCCCTAGGCCACAGAGAAAGCCAATGGTTAAAAATAACATACAACTTTTAACTTTGCCTTTGAGTGCTCAGTTTTAATTCTCCTCCTTTAATCCTATATGTATAACAGTGATATTAATTAAAACTCCAAAAACAGCACTAGTCTCATTTAAATCAATAGCAATACTGCTTATCCCATTGGTGAAAGTACAGCCGTATTACTAAACAATATGCAAGCTATGTTAACATTCTGACGTATAAGATGGCCAGTACATGTATATATGTATACTTGGATGGTCACAGGTGTGTAATTTTACTCCAAATTTTGATAAATTATGTCTCTGATGACTGATTTTCAGATGCTTGAGATCATTCTATATCAAGAAAAGAGTACAGAATAAAAGAAAGGTTGAGGTTGCCAGGGCCCTCTGGAAGTCACCTCAACCAATCCTCGACCACCTCGACCACCCAGGGCAAGGTGTCCAAGACCACATTCAGGTGCTTTTGAAGTTCTCCAAGGAGACTCCACAGTTCCTCTGCTGCTGTGATTTAAATTGGCAAGCAGCTAAGTACCATACAGTCACTTGCCCACTTCCCTCTCCCAGTGGAGAAAATTAAGAAAAGAAAAACAAAGCAGAACTCATGGATTGAAATAAAAAACTATTTTCTAAAACAGAAAAGGATGAGAAAACAAAAATAATAGTAGAAATGATGATAAAATATGTATAAAAAAAAGTGATACACAGTGCAATTGCTCAGACAGCCTGCAAGCAGCCATTGCCCATTCTGGTCAGCTTCCCAGTTTTTAAAGTTTTTCTACATTACAAGGTATGGAATATCCCTTTGACTAGCTTAGAACCTCACTCAGTCTTCTTTGCACTCACCCTTCATAGATTTGTACATTTAGATAATATCCCTAGGAGCCCCCTCTTCTACAGGCCAAATGTGTCAGCTCTCTCAGCCACTCCTCATAGGAGAAGTGCCCTGGTCCCTTTATTATTTTGGTAGCCCCACACTGGACTCCTTCCCATATATCCAGATCACTCTTGCATTGGAGAGCAGAAGGCCAGATTTGGACACAATACACCAATTGTGAAATTACAATGCTGGGCAGAATGGAAGAATTACTTCCTTTGATCTGCTGAAAGCGTTTTGCCTAATTCATCTCAAACTAATGTTATCCTTTTTTGCAAAGAGGACATTATGACTCTCCTGTTGTACCCAACAGGATCCCTAGGTTCTTTTTTGCCAGGATGCTTTCCAGCTGGATAGCTCCAAGCATATTCTGGGGCACTGTGTGATGCTCAGCTTCCTTCTGACCATATAGAGACACTTGCTGTGGATCAATTAAACCTGTTTTCTCTCAAGAAAAAAACTGAATGCATGAAGAATCTAAAACGCCAAACAGTAGCTAAGAATTTTTCTTTTAACTGAAGAAACAGAGGATTAGATGCCAAATCCCAGGATAGAGGAATCAGGCACATAAGACTCACCATTCATTAAATGTCCAAATAACTCCAATGATCTGCATGCAAACTATTTAGGCATTATCAATATGACTATCAGTACTTCCAGAAGTCAGTAGATTATTAATAAGAGATTGCCTTAGTCACTGGGGATATAAGTGACGCCACTTCCTCTAATGTTACATGGTTTTTAGTTCATCTATTGTCTATTATTAAATTGAAAAGCTATCTTGAACACAAAATGTGATTCCTATTTATTTATCATAAATAGAAATCTTAATATGATTTTTGATCATTCTTTTTTTTTTTATCCTGAGAAATAATCAAGTTACTCTTACTCTTACTCTTTGGAGTTTTAAAGTATATGCAAGAGTATAGCAGTATGCAGGAGGTACTTCAGATTGCTTCCCTAAAAAATAAATTTCAAAAGTAATAAAAGGGAAAAACTATCAGAACTGTTTTATTAGAAATGCTGACTGTAGCATTTAAGAAATCTGACAGAATAAATAAATACCTAAAGCATCTCTCTCTACAGCATTTTCTCCTATGGTGTAGTCCTGCATTGCTTTATCTTGAATACTCAAAGCATTTCTGATTCTTTCAGCTCCTAAACATCAACAACTAACAGTAGCCCAGAGTGTTATGGGAATAACGCACAGGTAAAAGGAAGAGACAGGACTAAGAAAACCACCACGCTGTTTCTTTGCTATGAAGAAAAAGTTTACTCAGATGAAACACACAGACAAACCTGTAAATGGATATGCCCGTTAAATCAGTTAGTCAGCAAGGTCCCTTTTGGAACAACACAGGGAAAACATCTTCTAAGGTTTTACTTAAGTTTCTGTTCGAAGGGTGGATGCTGAGCCTCAGGGATCAGCTAGTGACACGAAAATCTATCTTCTAAATCACTCAGGTGTTTTTCAGTAATGAGTTCCCACTTCCCTATCCCTGAAAGGCATGGCAAATAGAGTCATAGATCAAAGCAGCACAGAGCCAAGTGAATACGGCTGCAGGAAGAAAATGGCAGGGTTTTCACATGGTAATGAAAAGGGCCATCACTAAAGTTTTACACTGGAATTCAAAACTGTCACTTACAATTTGAAACAAAGGTTCCATTACCTTAGTGCCCTTTTTATTGTTATTGATTTGCAATCCTTTACTTTATTTTAATTTCAAACTGTCATTGAATGCTTAACCGTTCTTTACTTCACAGAATAAGCCCTGATGATTTTGCTTTCAACTAATTATTCTCTATCCACATTTTCTTTCTGCATCAGCTTCTCAATGAGCTTCATTAATACAGGCTTCCATTTACCTTAATTATTTTTTTGGCAGATTTGCTTTTAGCCACAACTCACCTTACTCCAATAACAGTCACATACCTTAATTAAGTGAGCAGGACCCTGAACAATCACTTATTTTCCTCAAATAGTAGAGGGGAGCAGAGGGCCCTAAAGTGCATGGACACATTTATTCAGACATAATAAAAAGAAAAATATTGCCATTCATCTTACTTGGCTAAGTAGCTACCTTTCCCTTTGCCTGATAATGGACAAACTACTTAAGATTATACAACTAAAATTTCCAGAGGAATTCTAGAAATGCAATCTTCAATAATAAAAACTAAGTCAATAACTGAGCAAAATATCAAAGCTTGGATATTATTCACACAGGTCCCTGTGGACTATTGTTATATTTGCTTCACCTCTCAGAATGGTTATTTCTTGAACACAGTTCAGCAAAGCAGAGAGTATTCCTACCCCAATCCAATGAAGCATGCATATAGATGCCTAAATTTCACTATATAACTAATTTAAGGATGTTATTCATATAAATGAAGTGCATCCTTACACACTTCATTGAGTCATCATCTTAGTACACTGCAAGTTGTTTACATTTAATTAGAAATAAATTTAGCAATACTGGAGAAAAGGACAACTTGTAAAGTTTCATCTTTGCTTCTGGATGGAAATATCAGGTTTCTCAGATATAAGCACTGACTGTGACACAAGTATACTTACTTATATACAAATATACACACATTTGTGTTTATACATATGTGCATATACATGTAAATAGCTTGCCTCGTTTTATGAGGCAGCATGTGTTGTTTTCACTGTTTGGTCAAACCAGGTTTAAGTGCGTTTTTCTCTGGCAATCCCACCTGTTGCAAATGGGTATTTTTCATTTTTGGAAGTTTTCTCCTGGACATTCTTTCTATTGTATATAACTGCACTTTCGAAACAATGTCACTAATTCTAAGCATAGCAGAAGTTTATACAAGACTGTAGGTTCACTAAGGTGATGACTCAATATTTTAAACACATATCTTATAGTTTTGCAACATAGTAAATATTTTCATTTTTTTAAATACTAGCAGAAGATGCTGTACCTTAGCTGGAGAATGACCACTGGCTATTACATGATTATCCAATATAAGATTATGTTTACTAGATTTATTAATACATTTTTCATCAAGCTACATATGCATCTAGTTACTTTAAAGATAAACTAAGACAAAAAACCCAAAAGATTTTTGTATTTCTATTGTATCCCTTTCTGTGAACTACCATCAAAATATACCTGTAACTCTTTTAATTTATCATTGCCAAACAGACAGTTGAACAGAACAGTCTGTTTTTGCTTCCTAAGCTCTTCTCTACTGGGTTTCTACAGCTGAAATTATTTCATCACAGAAATTCCTGCCATAAAAGCTGCAAATTATTTTATCTGCTCTGCAGCCAACTCAGTTGATCTCCGAAGTCTGAAGTCCATTTAATTCCAAGGCAAAACTCTTCACACTGATAATGTAGAAGAAAACTGAGACCTAAAAAATTACCTTAAAGCTGGTGCTAACCTCAAAACATCAACATTTTCACAGAATTTCTGGCTTCCTGGTCCTGAATAATACCTCAACAAACTCATTACAGTACCTTCAGACTTGAAATACATCAATGTAGCCTGTCGTGTGCCATGCTTAGAGACTTAATTGAGATATAAAAGTCAGGACACCTAAGCAGATCTCAAAATGGAATTGTATGAAATTAATTATTGCAAAGAATTATGTAATTAAATTTTCTGCTTGGGGGGAGGTGGGAGGAGGGAAGGTAGTAGAAGGCAGTAGAACTTATTCATTTAAAGACTTGAGATTTCAGGTATTTGTTTTTTATATTTTTCCATCTTCTAAGGTATCAGATAAGCATCTGTTTTTATTAAATGTGCATAATTTTTCAGCTGCAATACAATTCCTGATTCTACAGTACACTTTTGATTTGCTAGTACATAATCTTTAAAGCACTATCTTCAAGAATGATTTTATTTTGCAGAATCTTCATTTTCACACTTTTCCTGGGGACCAGATTCTGGTGCTACATACAGGGGAAAAAAAAAAAAAAATGAGAAAAAAAAAAACCAACAAAGAAGTTAAAAAAAAAATGGCAAAAAGCCCTGCTTGCCAA
>VXAB01002896.1:332808-388636 GCA_013399175.1 Odontophorus gujanensis
GAGTCTGGTGCTACATAAAGGGAAAAAAAAAAAAAAATGAGAAAAAAAAAAGCCAAAACAGTAGTTGAAAAAATAATGGCACAAAGCCCGGCTTGCTCAGGATTCGTCTCAGCTATTTTTTTGAAAAATAGTCTGAACATTTTCCTAAATTACCCCTTTGTTATGAAGATAAGCTTACTAACACCTGAGCCACACATCTTGTTCCAACATGAAGTAGGAATGAAAACCACAAGTATCAGCTCCTTCATAGATAAGAAGCTAATTTCTCTAAGTAGTTTTCTTTTAGTGTTTAACTGCTGTAAAGCCAAGCTTCAGACTTTCCAGCAGAGTTGACATCTTCATCACATCAGCCATAGATGTGTTTTCAAACAGAATACAGAGGTCAATGTCAGTAGGGAAGTCAAACATAAAGACATACCAAAGTGGTCTGTTATCTATGAGAAAGAATGGGAGACAGTTAATCAAAATTCAGAAATTCACATCTCTTACTCTTCATCAGAGAAATAACCTTGAAAATAATCAGTTTTTTAAATAATTGTCACCCTGGTTTGAGGACAATACATCCTCCATCTGCTTGCCACTTTCATTTTGACGGACCCATGAGCGCCCTCAACGGGAAATAATCTTTCTTTGTCTGCCAAAACTATTTTATTTCCTCTATATGTCTCCTTTTTCTTTTATGACTAATTCATGATCTGTGTCCTTCTTGGGTAGCACCAGCCTCATTAAAACTGAATCCTGTTGCCTTGACTGAGAGTGGCTTCAATAGAGGAGTGCAACATCTGGGTGCACTGATTGACCTGAAACTTACTCTTTAACTCCAGCCCATTCAGCAGTCAGATTTATATCAAAAAGTGGGCATGATATGAGATGTGGAAGCTTTATCTCTGCTATTTAATTAGAGATGTTTTAATAAAGACATGACCTATTCTCTCTCTTCCCACCTGCAAGCACTATAATTAAAGTTTCTCTAATAGAATAGTGAGCTATTTTTGTTCACTTGCCATTTTTAAAGGTTGAATACAATTCTGCAGGAAATTGAGAAGTTAAGAAATGAAAAGATGTCAGCCCTAAAATTTACCATGAAAAATCCATGTTTCTGTTGTGAACAAGAGTGGCCAAAGTTATGTATTTAATTCAATTAAAAAAAAAAAAAAAAGCAAACACTTAGAAATCACTTTAGAAGTTCTGAGTGTCTCTGAGGCCTTTTAATTCTAGTCAGTAGGAACATTTGTTGGGTAGCAATTCTGAATATCAACACATTTCATTTATCTACATATGGGCATTCAAAGTCTTCAGTATCAAACCCATCTGGACTGGTATGAGTTCTAAATAATGAGAGTTTATTATGGCAATATATATTCCACAAGTTTTAAAAAATAACAAATCAACAAAACTACTTACACAGGCACTTCAGTGATGGCTTTAGAACTGAACTGGTGCAGTGATTTGTTTGGTTAGATGCAGAACTGACTAAACTACTAAAATGAAAAAAACAAACTTCTATATGGATACAAACTTGACTGATTTGGAAAAAAAGCACCTTTTTCTACTCTTGAAAATAAATATCACTGAATAAAAACAAGGAAAAAAAGTTGTAAAAATCAAGAAGAAATATAATTTCTCAAATCTACTTAGTTTACCAAATTCAGTGCACATTTAGTAAGACCTCAGAATGCCCATGTTAGAAGAATAACCTATTTAGAAGAATAATCTATTCACAAGTACACACAAATTAAGGTGGATGAGCAATCTTATTCCCAGATTAAGAATCTGTGCTGCTATTTATTGCTGATAAATAGGTGACATGAATTATATCTACGAGAGTTCCTAACCAGAGGAAAAACAGTTTGCACCCTATAGAACAGGAATATAAAGATAAAGTAAGGTAATCACAAATGTTAGTTAAGTATAATGTTAAAGAGATAGTACCTAGTGTTTTTTGTTTTTCCCTCCCACAGAATAGGTAGAGAGATGAAACAAAATCTGATGTCTTTATTACAGATGGCCAATAATCTGCAGCTTTCATTAGGAAAGGCTTAGTTTTATTCTTATGATACTGATATTCAAAGAGATTAAAAGTCAAAGTTTCAAAGAAAAAGGATTGGAATGACTTCATATCCATTTACTGACATACTGCATGAATGACAATGACGGGATGAAGCTAACCAAAAGAGGCAAGGAAGTGTTACAAAAAGCCTGCAGACAGGCTGGCATGCTACCAAATACTGTGGGCATACTCAAGGAAACACATACTTAAGTCATGGAATGGTTATTTCAAACGAAGTGATGGAAGATAATGTGCCTTAGCAGACTGCCTCTAAAGGACTCAGCACAAAAACCGTGTTCACAGTGACAACCAATGTGCCACTTCAACTAAAACATTTTCCAGTAACTATTTTATGGATGGTACACTTCAATTCTCACATGTAAAAGAACTCTTTTGTATAACATTTCTGAGCATAAAAACTAATCTCACCTAAATATACCAACTGACAATACAGAATATTCACTACAGCTGAATAGTTCTGAACGTATTGCAGTCTTCTTAGTAAGGACTGACCTGTAAAGATCAGCAACAGAGTGAACACAGAGCAGATGCTGAATACAACAAAAAATCAGGAGGCTTAATGAAAAAAATAATTATCAAATCCCAAGGTATAGACTAGATATTCTGTGTGAGATGAACAATTCATTTTTCATTCTTCTGTGCCTGGTAGGGCTTTAGTTGAGCATTATCTGTCATGGGAAAGGACACTGTTAGGAAGATGCCAACCAGTCTGAGCAAGTACAAAGAGCAGTAACTGATCTAGAGCTCGTAATCCCTAGATCACAGTAAACAAAAAAAAACAATAACATTGCTCCGTTTATAGAAGACAAGGCTAAGGAACATGAAAGATCATTATGATGTAGTTGCTACAAAGACTTACAAATAATCTCTGTAAGTAGACACTGGAATACACAGCCTAGTCTGAATAACTTTTTTTTTAATCTACTTAGATAACCACATTTCAGGCATTGCACATTACTGTGTTCTCTTCTGGAATGTTCAGGGATGTGACAGGATCTGCAGGTACCCTTTCCTACTTCTTCATGCATCAGAGGAATTGTTTCTAATGTTTAAGATGTTATCCAAATGACGATTTTTATCGGACTATGTCTTATTTTCAGCAATTAGACTCAGATACAGTGAAATTCAGAGAAGTTAAACAGTGCAGACTTTCTTCTCTCATTCTCTGTTCCCCACACTATTAAACAAAACCCCCTAATTTAGGTGCTATCATACTACTCACTTTGAAATGAATACCATGTGGAAAATCTACTGTAGAATGCATTAAACATATTTTGCAAAGTAAAAGTGTGACATTTATGTTGATAAAGAAAATCATCACAGGAGATGAGATACATGCTGCTTGTGTACCTCTGCCTTGCAAACCACTTTCATTCAATGCTGCTGTCTTTTCATAGTTTCTTTCTTCCCCAAGCATTTTCCTATCTTTTAACAACCTAGCCCATTAAAAAATGCAAAAATGGGCTTTTAACTAATGCTGTCACTTCTTCAGTTTGTGAATTCAGTGTTCGAAATTCAGTTTCTTATTGCATTTTCAGATGGGCTCCATTTCTGAGTAAATTGCACTAATCCACATCTGTGACAAAAGGACAGAAGCATTAAATGCAGCACCTGCATAAAATATTAAGTGATATTTTCATGAAATGTGACTGTTTGTATGCCTCCCTACTGAACTTGCCATTCACCATTTCTCAGGAAAGGATACACTTCCATTATATCAATCCTGCTACTAATTTATGTTCAGTAATATCCCTGCTAAGTATTTGCATTACAAGAGGAAAGAAACACAGTTTCTCCTACAGGTCATGAATACACAAATACCTGCATGGTATTATACAGTAATATGCATACACGGGGTGAAACTCATCCCCATGACTGAACTGAGACAGTTAAGGTCACGTGTAACAACTCAAGGAATAGTAGAATCTATTACTTTCTACAAAAATCCCAGTTCAGACTGAATGACTCAATCAGTTTTAGGAAAGGAAATGGAAAAGTTATATGCTATTCATGTTTGCATTTTGGGTTATTCTAAGGAAGTCAAGACCTCTAACAAGTATCCAGAAGGTAACAGAGAACAGGGATGGATAGAAAATCAAAAGTAAACCAGAATCCAGAATCAGCCTTCAGCTCAGTATGGTACAGAGCTAACATGGACACATTTCTTAGTGAAATGTTTGCTGTTACCAATATCACAGCACAAAATATGCATGGATAACATTACCTGAAGATTAGCTAGAAAATCTGGTTTTGTTATTTTGGTTTGTTTTAGTAGGGCTGGATTTTTTTTTCTTTCTTTTTTTTTTTTTTTTTCACTAAGTTGCTTCCTGCTCTAGAGATGACCCCTGGCAAAAAGAAAAGGTCTAAAAGTCTGTGATCTTTTCAAATAACTGCAGTTAGGATTCTAAGTAAATGAAAGTGTCAAACGTCTTATTTACAATTATCTATCTTTTTCACTTATTGCTTTTTTGAACATTAGGTTTTCAGGTGCAGGCTGCTGAAGAATTTCCATTGCTGGTTAGAGAGAGCAGTGTCTTTTTGAAAGTTGCATCTTAGAATTCAGTTTGGCCTTCTAGCTATGATTTGGAGTGAGTGGCCATACTTCATCAACAAGGTTTTCTGTAGTGCAATGAATTACAGTGCACTAGTGGAATAAATATAAAGCAGTCACTATTTAGAGCAAGTTTGGTAGGTCACATATTTGTGTACTGGAAAGATGTGGGTGGAAAACACTTATCTCAGGTCTCTATCAGATTAGCTACTAAGATATTAGGAAGGTAGCATTGATGGTTGTAGATTATTTTTCTTACTAAATTCACTAAAAGAAAGATGAGCACCAAGCATTTTAACTAGCAAAACCTTCGGGCAAACCTTTCCGTGGAGTAAACAGTTCCACCTATATTTAAAGACAGCGCACAGAAGATATCATTATGATGACATTTTTTATTTTCTAAGATGATACATATACCTTTTAAAATGGTTTCTTTTATGGGATAATTTTACAGGGAAACCATTGACTTCTGTCATAGAATCCAAGAAAATGTCAAAGCACAGAATATTTTCACTATATTTAGGAAGTGACTCTTTCCTTAATGCTAACATTACCACAAGGAACATGGAACAATAGTAATACGAGTAGCAAGTTACACCACATCTTTAAGTACCCCTGTCAACATGCTTAAATTTCACACTACTACAAAAAGGGCCACTTTAGCTGACATGAAATCTGCATGTATCTGTGCCCAGTACAGTTCTATGCATTTTGACAGGCTGTTTCCTATGAGTGTGTTCTGAGGAGTAAAAGCTGTTTTTCTTTCACTATAGTGAAAGAAAAATGTAGTAAACACATTTTGAGCATTTAACAGCAAGAAACATGATGTTGATTCTTTATATTATTATTATTCTTCACATTTTTGTCTATGAAACTAAATATACCTTAAAATAGAAAAGTATATGAAATATACGAAAATTGTTCTGAGATCCATAAAAAGAGATAAATAGAAAAATCAAGGAAGCAGAAGGCTAAGTAATTTGCCCAAGGCCACATATGAGGAAGACACAAAGTTAGTTTAGTTTCTGTCAGAGTTGAAAAAGGAATCTTTTATTGAAATGTCATTGAAAACTCCCACTTCTGAAACTTCCCAACTAGCCTTAATTTACTATCCATTAAAGTTCTGCTGCAAGTTCAGCATCCGTTTTTGCCTTTTTCCTAATTTTTTCTTTATTGGACAAATTGGAGATAATAAGAACAGAAAAAAAAAGCTCTGTATCATGATATATTATATCATACTATCCTATCATAAATCATCTTAAAGGAATGAATTTGACCAAATAAATTCATAACCTGAATTTTCACATCCATGCCATTCTTTCATATCACAGTCTTCACGAACTTCATCTATATTTATTTCAACCAAAAGTCATGAAGTCACAATGCACTTGAGCTGTAATCTTCCCATCCAGCTTTGCAGATTCACTAAAGCTGAAGAGATCAGCATGCATTTTGATTCTAATGGATTTATGCAACTAAAACACAATATTTTGGAGTTGTTTCTATCACTCATAGTGTGAAATGTTTATGACTTGGCCCAGTGCTAGGCAGAACAATCACACAATTGTCTTCCTAGGGGGAGTGAGGGGAGGTAGATTATTGAAGCCACTTAGGGATATCATCAGCTTATTCACAAACAGGATGATTCAACAGAATGACAGACGTACTCCATTCACATCTCTCTGTCGTGTCCTTTGAGAAAGAAGCTGATAGTGCATTTTCTGTCAAATGTGCTTCATTGGAAAAGCTAAGTAAGGGAAGGTGCTAGGCCATTTGGAGGGGGTCTAAAAGCAATATAGTCCATTCAGTCAAAGAAGAAAACTTGACCCTGCAATGACCTGACTCCATTCGATGTAATAATGCACGCCACAATTCACTTGCTTAATCTCTCCAGATAGACTAACAAAAAGAATAGATTTTCTTAATGTCACTCAGGTGATTGCTCTATCTTATAATTCCTTGTGACACTAAAACCAACAGATTAAACAGGAGGAAATGACATAGCAGCCAAGTTTCAAACACTTGAAACATTTCAGCTGGGTTGCTGAACCCCTCCAGAATCACACATCTGCAATATACAAAATGTCCAAAGAAACGCTGCTAGCATTTCTCGTTTACCAATATGCCACGCTGTCTTTCTCCTATAAATTTAAATATAATAATAACAACAAAATATTTAGCAAAATAAAGTATGTGCTCAAGCAGGATGTACTGTGAACATGCAAATAGATGTCTGATCTCTGTACAAAAAAAAAGCATCTCCCAAGGAAAATCCACCCTAGTTACTAACAGTATAAAGTTTATGGAAATGAAGGTAAACAGAGACAGCATACCTTGTTAAAGTTGTCACATATGTGTAACTTCATTCAGCATTAAACAGCAAAAAACCACTGATAATTTTTCTATTCAGATGAGAATTGACCTATACATAAAGCAATAGTATAATGCTTTGGGATGCTATCCTTGTAGGTTTGTTGAAAAAATCACTGTAAGATAGCCTAAATCAGATGAGTTCTCAAGAGAAATAGTCATTGAGTATAATGAGGGGACAATAATTGTGACTATCAAGTTACATTAAGTATGTAAATTCAGGGCAAAATATTTAATAGAAGGACTGTGCTTACAAGATTCTTTCAATCATATTGCAAGATCTATGACAGAAATTGAATGATTTTTAAACAATCATAACAATCATACACACCAGAGAAAAAACTTTTTAAAAGCTATGTAAGCCTATTTCTAGATTCTACTTCAACTATCTGGTAAGTTTAAAATGCAACTGTAAGTCATGTTCTATAATGAATTCACACTCAGCATCCTTGGCAAGTTGTCTAAGCATCTCATCATACAGCATTTTCTACATTTCAGTTGGAAATCTTATAACTTGCATTGCACATCTTTTCCTATACATATTGTATTCTTTTTCTTTATCCTCAGTCCCAGTTTTAAGACTTCTCTAGTGACTATGAGATGCAGTATGAGCACAGAAAGAAGTATTGATTAGAGAAAACTACAAGGAACTGTGCAGATGATGCTTAGAAGGGTGGGAAAAGGGGAGGAAACAGATTCAAAAATATTCATTATTAGATTCTTTCATTTTCCTGTCTTTGCCCACATTGCAAAATTTCCTGTTCACTTGTACCCAGTCTATCCTTCCTTCTCTCAATCCAAGCATCACAGAAGTAATTGTTATGAAGTTTTTGAAAAGGATGGTAAAAAATAGTGGCAAAAGGGTTCAAGACAGTAAAGAGTATCACTGCTTTTATCTGAAATCTTATGTCTCATACAGAAGGTAAAAAGAAAAAAAATAAAAAATACGGCAACACAGGAAAACAAAAAATTGTACGTATTTTTTCATAGGAAAAAAAAAGTTTGGATTTAAAGTATTGGATATTCTGGCTAAAAGCCATAGCAAATATTCTAAGGGCATATTTTAATATTTCTAATCTGTTGAGCTACCCATTAAGAAAATTAATTCTACTGCATAAGACACAATGGAATGGCACATCATTTTAGCTTGTGTCTCTAAACTTCTTGATTCTACATATGTGGTTCTCCTCACCTTCTTTATCTGTTTTTTATTTTTTGAGATGAACACAATGATTTATTTTTTTCATTCAAAACCTCTTTAACCCCATTCAGAGGGCTTTTCAGTAGAATATGCTCACTAGGAAGAAGAAATCATCAATTTTCATCATTCCTAGTAGCTCACAGGAGCTGTCTCTAGATCTCACAGGTCTTCGATCCCACTTAACATGAATCTCCAAACTTGAAAATCCGTGTTTCAATATTTTCTGTATGTAGGAAAATGAGGGGAAACTGTGTTTTATGTAAACATATATTGATAATGAAACTGTAGTAAAAATACTCCTATATGGTTTTGAAAATTTCAAATGAGGCAAATTCTAAGGACTAAATTAGATCACAACAGAATAGTGTTAACTATCTCCTCAGAATCCTTTGCAAGAAAAGCCTATTACATAAAGGATTACTTATCTCTGTGCAATGCAGGTAGTGGAAACGATCCAATACTTTGGGATAAATGTGACTGTCTGCAAATATTTGATTTCCCAAGCTGACAATATGGATGTACTAAAAAGACAACTGATGCCTAGTATCACATTTAGTTTTAGAAATTAAGCTGTACGGATCTTTGGTGACTGCTGTTTTTTTTAATGATGCACACACAGTTTACTTTCTCACCATAACGCTTGTACATGATAAACAACAGTCCATTTGGAGAATTAAAGTTACTGCTAGGTAACACCAAATTCTGATCAGCAAGTCAGTTATGTGAGAAAAAAACTGAACACTTAAGTACAGCATTCCTCATCTTTTCACAGGTTCACCTTAATGCTAACACCTCCATTCTCCACTTCCTAGTCTGAGCTTTCACTACAGGTTACTGGATCCAACCCAAATCTGCAGGTAGGTGATGGGCAACACAGGATGCTGGGGTCATGTCTCAATTGCTTTTCACAAATGCTCTTTGATGCTTCCAGGTTTCCTCTACCACACTCTGCTTTCTGCCATTTTTTTCATATCTTTCTTCATATTTTCCTGCTTAGCATCCCCACCCTGGCATCCAGGCATAGTTTACCCATGGGCTGAAGACCCTTAAGGATGTCCTACTCCAGTATAGGATATCTCCTTCCAAAAGTAACTCTCCACAACAACAGAAAATACTACAGTTACTTTTGTGTCACTAGATGATTGACCCAAAAAATTAATCAGATTCATTTTCAGGAGTGCAGGAGAAAAGCTTTTCCCTACTTTATGATTCCTAAGATTGCAATTGTAATTGATTCCACAACATTCATATAAAACAGAAATCATAAGCAATGTTTCCTCTCTGATACATTGCATGTATTGCCACTGTTTTTAGTGATGACAGAGCAGTAGAATGGACATGTCCAAATTTAAGAAATTTTTGCAGGAAAAAAACACAAAATAAAGACTGCAATATATAGCTGTGGTATTTACTGAAATAAGTTCAAAACAGCTTTCTACAAGGGCTGCTCCAAAAGTAATGTCTCCTGTTTTATCATGTTGGCCTACGATGTCAGAGGTGGATGTTGATGGTATGACAGTAGAGGTTGAACCATCCTGCCAATATTCCATTGCATTTAGTTGCCATGAAACAGATGGCAGCAGAGGGGCATTCTGACAAAATGCCATCTCTCATGAAAGTGCAAATTAAGCAAAGATGTGTCATTGAATTTGTCCTTGTGGAAAAAATTGCATCCATTGACATTCATTGACACTTGCCAAATGTTTATGGAGATCAAATGTGAACACAGTGAGGCAGTGAGTGGTGCATTTCAGCACTGGTGACAGTGTGTGACCTCCACAAGTGCAAGTCTGTATGAGCACTACATGCAAGCACTTTTTCATTCCTGGCAAAATTGCAGAGCTAATGGCGGTGACTGTGTTGAAAAGTAACATTTTGTAGTTGAGAATTTGCTCTACCAAATAGTGTTACTGTGTTTTTTGCATCTACTGTAGTTCCCATGGAAATAAATAGGAGGCATTACTTTTGGAGTGACCTGCATAGCAGAAAAGCCGGAGCAGTGGTAGAAGGACACTTTTCAGAGCAATAAGGAACCCAAATTACATATGGTTTTAAAAGAAGTTTGAGTAGGGTATATGATCCCACACTAGACTATATTCCATAGGTATTTAGAACAAAATCAGAGTAAAAATTTGGAGAAATAATATTTTACAGACCTTCAAATCTATCAATTTGTTGTAGGTTGTCAACTGAAAAGACAGTTTATGTATAGACACTTCAAGGAGATTGAGGTTGGGAGGGGGAAATCAATAAAAATGCATACTGAGCATTGATGTGTGCATTTTGTAATCAAAAATGTGCATAAGTAATCACAAATCAGTGAAGATATTGCCAGCTTTATAGCTAGCACTGTCTTTGTTTCCTTGTACTAATCTCAGGGTTCTAATTGAACTGTGACCCTCATTTTATGTGCTATTCAAATCCCTTTATAATCTGTAGTTTGCAGAATTTAAAAATGGAGCAGGAGAAGGGACCTGTTAGGAATTCATGCACAGGTTTTTCCTCTTTGACAAGAGATTTTGACATGGCATTTTTTAAGCAAAATAGTATTTATTAATGCACTTGGTACTTTATTTATTTTTCATTATTTGTAACTCTGGTGAATATGTTTAATCTCTTTGATTACCTTGTACAGGGATGCAATTCATGAAAATTTATCTTCCATGTATCATACAAAATTTGAAGATTATACAATCTGGAATCTATTTATTCAAACGCATCTGGTACTGTCTCTCATTTTAGCATAAATATGACTTAGTGTTGCAACTAATAGGAATCATAATTTCTGAACTGTAGAGAAGCCTCTTAACTTCCTTCTCAATATGTTAGGCTCCAAGTATTGTAGAAAAAGACTGAAAATTCAAGGGTATCATGGAGTTTCTCCGAATGATCTGACTGTTGTTTTTTTTCCTTTCTCTCTTCTGAAGGCTTAAGAGAGGTATTCCATAAAGTATTTTGTGAGTGTATTTCAAGGTTGGCTATTTGGGGCTGGTCTTCTTAAAATATCTCCAGTTCTCAAACACAGGTTCTCAGCTGGCTCATCACTGATTCCCAACAAAACTCCAGGCTCCTCGCTGATCAAAAGACATCTCCTCCTCCTAATCTTCTTGATCCCTTCTAAAGAGGCTGTATGCATCCAAAGTGCCCTATCATTACACAAGTCCTTGCATTCAGGATGGATCAATTCATTAAATGGGACAGGCGAAACACCATATGGTCAGAAACAATCTTATAAGAGAAGGACCTCTGAATCCCAGTAGATAACAACAGTATATCCTTACAAGAATGAACAAAAAGATATTGGGCTATATATAGGAATAGTGCAGTCAGCAAGTTAACAGGAGTGATTATTCTCCTCTGTTCAGTATTTGTGAGACCACAAAACAGACACAACCATTATGAAGTAAGTCCAGTAAAAGATCACCATGATGATTTAAAGGCTGGAGAACATGGGGCACAAGAAGATGCCAAAAAAAATGGATTTGTTCAATCCCAAGAAAACAAGGCTAATGTGGAATTTTATTACCATCATTAAATACATAGTAAGTGGGTAAAGTAAGAGCTGGACTCCTCTAGAACTAGCAGAGTAATAATCAATAGACACAATCTAACAAGGGAAAATCAGATTAGATAGATACAAGGAAAACAAGTGTCACAGTGAAGGTGAAACAGATGCCCAGAGAGGCTGAGGATTCTCCATTGTCAGTGACACTCAGAAATTAATAGACCAAGACCCTGAGCAGCTTTGTTTATGTTCTATTCTATTCTAGTTCTATCTAGTCCTGTTTCAAGTAGGCAGCTGGACAGCGTAATCTTTAAAAGCTCCTTCCAATCTAAACTATTCTAGAATTCTATTTTATAATACCACTGCTAAGTTCACTAAAAAATGTACCAGCTAGAAAGACTTTATTGCTTCTACTGCTTAAAACAGAAAAATTTTCTTTCCACAAATCACTGAGACTCCTAAAATTCCAAAATGCCAAGCAAACAAACAAACAAAAAAAAATCGAAGTAAATATATCTCCTTGGCATTCAAACACTACTTTGTATTTATTATTATTATTATTATTAATAATAATAATTTAATAAAATAAAAGAAACCAGTAAAAGTAATAATGAAATAACGCTAATGAAAATGCCAAAATATATTATTTTAAGGGTTTTCAGTTTGCTTTTTTGTTTTTGTTTTATTTTGTTTTGTTTGAGGGTGATATGGTTGAGATGTTGAGATATTTACCTATCTGGCAAGCAGTTACAAAATATTCTGACAGACCTCAAAGCACTTCACAGCTCTATAATAACAGAATTGTTCCATTTACTTCTGAAATGCAGCCAACACAGAGACAGAACACAGCGGTGGTTTAACAGCACAGATGAACACTGTCATCCCTTCAGAAGAGTAGGTAGATGTAAATATCTCACCCATTTAAAACCATAGGGTGCTTTGAGACAGAGTATAATTAGCCAAACTTCTAAATAGCAAACAATTCAGAAATAACATCCCCGTTCATTGGAGGTATATTCTGCAATCACTGAATATATATGAATTACTGACTGCTACTATTTAAAATCCTTAGAATCTACTTTTTCTTCTTATCTGTCATAGAAACATTAGGGAAGCATTACTAGCAACACATAAAATTTGATGCATCTTTATTCTGAACAGGAAAGCTGTGTTTAATCTGAATTTAGACAAAATGAATTCCATCTACTGAACATATACCAGGTTTCTCTTTAAAAGACTGTAGTTGAATCCTGATCCATGCTGGATAAACCTACAAAATTTGTTCTGATCTTAGCTCAAAAATATTTTACTTTTCCATAGAGCTACTTAGTGTCTTTCAGTGAAGTCTGAGTGCTGTATATTCCTGGTATTCAAACATCTAGGGCTCAATCTGCTGCTCAAATATGTGATACATTGTCAGGAGTCTGGCAGATATAACAGGATCTATGGGAGACTCAGGCCCATCTGGAACAGCAGCTGGATGCTAGATTTAGGCAACTAAATCAAGCTTCCATTGCATACTCCTAAAAAATCAGCAATCTGCTCTTACATCTACCACTTCTTCCCTACAGCTTCTGTCCCTCTTGTCTAGTTATAGATAGGAATAATTAGGGAAGTGACAAGATTGTGCTAGAGACTGTAAGGACTTTGTAGAAATGTATCTGATAAAAATTACAGGTTTCACTTGCAGTTGCTTAATTTGTTGTTCAACAAATTAAGTTATCACAATCCTAGTTTGCAGTATAATTAGCCAGACAGTTTTATAATAAGGATAAATTAATTGTTGAACTGTTATTTGACACTGTGACAATTATCTGACTTAGCCTGAAATTCTATAAATACCCACATACCCTAACAGCTGTAGAGCCAGTGTGCAAATGAAATGACACCAATAGGAACTCAGAGAAAATGTTGCAAAAATATTTTGTTTTTACCTTATAATCTTATCACCAGTTTTTGTTATAAAAGAAGATGAGGAAAGAGTCCTTGAATTTAGGAAAAAAAAAAAATGCTATCAGTTAGTGGGATATATTTAAACAGTAAAACTAATACATCCTACATAAGTAGGGTTGGATAAGAGATAATAAAAACGGAGACTAATTATGCAAACAGTACAGCAAAGTATGCAGATAATTGTCAACCTTCCGGCAATCAAACTACTTTACCTTAAGACTAATTTTCACTCACCGAATCACAGAACTATAGGGGTTGGAAGGGACCTCTAGAGATCATCGAATCCAACTCCCCTGCCAAAGCAGGCACGATTTGTTTTGCAGCTAAAATGCTATATTAAAGTTATTAATAACTAAATCCAATTCAGTACAGCTATAACCCTTAAATAGTCCCATTAAACCTAAATTGCAACTTCAACAAAAAAAGGAAAACAGGGTGTCTTGCTTTTACTAGAATGCTTTTTAAAAATGTTGATACTTCCTTTCTTAGTCCTGTACAGTTTAATGGAGAAGGATGTGAGTGCAGGATTTAATCCAACAACGTTATAATCATTTTACGGTAACTGGTAGGTATCCAGTTTATGTTCCACAGATTGGCTTTTCTACTGTGTACTATTTTGTAAACTATGAAGAGCAGCTAAGAAATTTATCTACACTGAATTTGGTGATCTGTGCATTATGATTTGCCCAAATAGAATAACAGAATCATTAGATAGAAGAGACATCTTAAGATCACCTAGTTCAACCACTGACCACCTTTTGAACTTGGGCACTCCAGCTCTAACAAGTTGAGGTGCTCCCATTCTAAGCTCCATTGCACCAAGGTGCTCCCACATGGTGCTCCTCCATTCATTAGAAAGTTCTTTTTTTCCTCCCATAGGTTCTGTCAATTTGCTTTAGTGATCAAAGAAACTTTAAAAATGGCCACCTCTTTAAAATTTATATATGTGTTTAATAGAAATTATGAACACAATTGTTTCAGCAATTGATGGAGAGATATTTGATGTAATTCAATCTGAGTAAGCTACCTAGGATTTTGTGTTCAATTTTTTAGTTAGTTTAGATTGATTTAAAGGGCATAAATAGCTTTGGTCACTTAATACTAAGATATATGCAGCCAAACATGATATTCACTTTCTGTTTAAACTCTGTCTAGTTCTTCAACATCATATTAACCTTATTGCCCAGTTCAAAAACGAACAAAAATGTAAAGATACCTCAATACCTTTAGGTAATATTTTAAATGCAAAATGATACTAAATTGATTACAGAGACAACAAAATGACTATGTACTGTGCACTGCATTATGTATTATCTGCAGGAACATCTAGCAAATACACATACAACCAAGGAGGTTGAGTTATTATTTTTTGCAGAAGGCTATCTTTAGTGAGCGATGCCCCACAGACACAAGTACTGAAAGATGTGACTTCCCCAAATGAGAAATGAAGGTGTCCTTCAATACTGAACATAAAAACTCAAGATGACTTTGATGTGGTAGGGAGAAAAAACAGCAGCAAAACAAGGAAACCAAAACAGCACTAACATATCATCAAAGGCAAATGTATTGTTTTGGGGAAATTTTTAATTAGGGGAGATGTCAGTGCTAGAACAGAACCCCAGCAGACTGAACAGTGTAAAGCAATGTAAAATGTTCTCAACGCTCTGAAACGCTTTCAGTAAAGACTTGCTACTGAAAAGCATCAGGAGAGAGGGATGCTATATCCATTGGAAGCCCTTGGTATTACATTCGTTGTTCAATGGGGCCACAGAGCCCCTCCGTTCCCCTAGGATCCACATCTGTGTTTGTACTTTTATCTTCTGTGGAAAACCAGAAACAGACAGACCCACAGAGTGACTGTTCCAATACTATGACCCAACTCTAGAAGGACATTCTGCAAGGATTAAACAGATTCTAATTAAAACAGTGTTCATTTTTAATTGCTTATCTCAACTTCTTTTTAGTCTAAGGAAAATTCCACTGAAAATATTTTCTCTCTGGAATCTTATTCTTCTTCTCTAGGAATCATAAATGGCTTATTAGATTATTTGCTCTATAGACTATATGTTGTACTGTTCTTATTTTTTCTAAACAATTTTCTTTTCTCTTCTCATTACTATTAATCTGTAAGGCATCTCTAGTCTAAAGGATTACAGTAAGAAAGAAATCATAACTCTATGTATATGGTGTTTTCTGGGACTTAAAGGACATCTCAGAACTCAAAAAATAAACTTGATTTACTAATCATTATCCACCTGAGTAATATTTATCCAACTATATATTTTCTGCAGTGCTAATATATATGATGCCTGCTCCAAAAATACTGTGTCTGATTTTTCTGTTGGCCCACAATTTCAGAAGTAAATATTGGAGGTATGGCAGTAAAGGTTGAACCTTCCTGCCTATATTCCATTGCATTTTGCTGCCATGCAATAAATGGCAGCAGAGGAGAAGTCTGGCAAAATGATATCTGACATGGAAGTGTGTATGAAGCAAAGACATGGAATTGAATTTTCTCTGTGTGGAACTGTGTGCACTGACTGACATTCAGCAACACTTGCTGAACATCTGTGGAGACCAAAAAGTGAATGTGAGCATACTGAGGCAGTGGATGGCGAATTTCAGCAGTGGTAACAGAGATATGAAAGACAAGTCATATCTCAAACAGTTATGCAGATTTTTATGAGCATAGCAATATGGGCTCTTGTTCATCACTGGCTAGAATGCATAGCTAATAGTGGTGACTATGCTGAAAAACCACGTTTTTTATCTGAGAGATTGTTCTATTAAATATTGTTTTTGTGATCATTGTATCTGTTGTTGTTTCCATGGAAACAAATAGGAGGTATCACTTTCAGATCAACTTACATACACTGAAGAAAGGTATTAAAAATAACAAAACTGTAGGAATTTTTATTCTAAGAGAAAAAATTCTAACTCAAACAGTAAAAAAGTTTGAAAATGTTCAAAAACAGAAGGGAAAGTATATATTATTTATGTTAGTATATATTATGTTAGGATAGTTTCTTTGGACTTTTTTTTCCAGTTTGAACATCTATAAGCACAGACAATTTGCATATAATGCCAGAATTTAAGTAGTTTAAGCTCAGCCTTAACAACTTCTAACATAATTTTTCTTTCATACCAGTCCTTGATTGGTTTTGGAATCATTAATCACATTAATTTTGTAAGGAATCTCATTAATAAAAAATAAATAAATTGAAATGAAATAGTAGTAAAATTACATTATAGTGGTGCTTTACCAATGATTTTTAATATCTGTAAATTACTGACAACATCTAAAATGCCAGAAGCTTAAGGTTCTCCTGTTTGGGTACAGATAATGTAACTATAAATTCAAATACCAAATGCAAAACAATGTAACAAAACAAAAACAAACACTGTATATAAACATGACAAGTGTCTGCTTTTAATCTGAATCAGTTTCAAAATTGTTAATGGTCATGCATAGCACAAACTTGCTAGGGGGCAAAGACACCTGTGTTGTTTAAACAGAGTTCATAACAAAGACAGATTTAGAGAAAGTAACAAAGTGAAACTCAGTTCCAATTCAGCAATCAAAAGAGCAGTGTAAGTTGTCTAGCACAGCACAATAGTGTTAGAAGAATAGAAGCAACAACTGAATAGCTCTAGGCTATCACTCAGCTGCTTTTATTTGGAGTAGGCTATTGTGGTCATCTGGTGACAGCAGCATTGCTTGAACAGTAAAACAAACTAGAAGGATAAAGAATATTTCCTATTAAAAGCCCATAAACTCTGCAGCAAATTGGTTGTGGAAACCGTACTTCTTTAACTTATAAACAAGGTTGCCACAGGTCAAACTTCAACTCTGCTGACAATTTCAAAAAACCTGCATTGGATTTGCGTATACTGCACCCTATCTTCATGTAGAGAAAGGATAATAGTGCTGTTAAATGATAACTTTCACCAGCACAAAAGCCATAACAAAAGAAATGAGAGAGAATTACAAAACTACCAAGCCTAACTAAAGAGAGAAAAGAGAGAAAATTGTAAAGCATACAATTGTGTATGAAGCATCACCCATTCATGTTCTGAGCACAAATCTCCTTTCCAGGTGTTGAGCAGCCTGTTCTGTGTGTTCTAGTATTTAAAGAAAATAAACAGTCTTTTTCATCCTAAGTGAAACCCTTATTTGCCTTTTTCAGTTTCAAAGAAACTACTATGGAAAGATCTTTGTTTGAAATATGAATGTCTGGTAGGTCTCTCTGTTTCTCTGTCTTCTTAAATTTGCTAAAACTGGTAAAAACTTGAATTCTCAGCTACAGTTGAATTCAAGTAACTATTCAGCAGATTTCAGGCTAACTGAAGTATGCTTAACATGAGTAAGGCAGAGCATGAAATCTTGAACATATGGGATTTTGCTATCCTATGAAGCCTCCATTAATCAAAGGGAAATACAAAGGGGAAGAACAGCCACAATACTTAGTGTTGCCGCTGGAAAGTTCCTTTTTTTCTCTTTGAAAATTCAGCAATTCAACAGCTCTCAGTAGAATTACCAGCGAAGAACAAAACTGATTCATCAAAGCTTTTACTACTGCACTGTGAAGTGAACTATGGGGGTTGCTATAAAGTAATGCCTCCTATTTTGTTGTGTTGGCCTACAACATCAGAGGCAGATGTTAGTGATATGACAGAAGAGGTCGAACCTTCCCAGCAATATTCCATCACATTTTGTTGCCATTTGACAGATGTCAGCAGAGAGGCAGTCTCACAAAATGGCATCTGACATGGAAGTGTGTATGAAGAAAAAGTGTGTCACTAAATTCCTCCATGGTGAAAAAATGGCATCCATTGACATTCACTGATGCTTGCTAAATGTTCATAGAGACCAAATAGAAGATGTGAGCACAGTGAGGCTGTGGTTGGTGTGTTTCAACAGTGGTGACTATGACATGAAAGATATGCCATGTTTTGAACAGTCATGCAGATTTTTACTAGCATGGTATGCAAGCCCTTGTTCATTTCTGATGTAAATGCACAGATAACAGTGGTGACTATGTATTGTAGTGATTTTTGTAGAGATTTTACTCTATCAAATACTGCTATTGTGCTCTTTGTATCTGTTGTAGTTTCCATGGAAATAAAAATAAGGCATTATTTTCAGAGTGACTTGTTATTTTAATAAATGAAATTAAGATGTCAACATTTTCATAACCTTCAGCCTAATGTAACAGCCAATGCCCAGAGGATTCCTTTGACCTGCCTTTTAAATACTGCAAGTAGAAATAAAGAAATAAAAATTCCTAGTACTGATCTGAGATAGATTTATCCTTTTATGCACATACTTCAATTGTGACATATGGGTAGACTCCTATCCTTTTAATCAATTTATGTTCTCCAGCCTTTTTTTCATTATTGTACATCTTCCATGTATTATCCATGAGGAACAGCTATAACTTCAGTTTTGAACAACGGACTTGCTATGGCATAATGGTGGTGGTTTGTTGTTGTTTGTTTGTTTGTTCATACATTAACCTATCTTCTCAGAAATGTCTTCTGAAATATAATACTTCTACAGGATATCAGCTTGTTATATCCATTTCTACCATTAAAACCCTAAAAGATGTTATTTAACATAATTGAAAAGGACATCAAGAACAAGATAACTGAAATGGGCACCAGGATGCTCCCTACTTGTTATAGATTCATTGTTCCACAGTCTTCATGTTGTCTTTTCAAACAACACCCTGTTGACTGAATCACAGATTATAAGACCATTCACTTCTCTCTACAGTCTAAAATGAACTCCTCCTGAAATTTTAAAGTCACCAAAAGATTTAAATTGTTCCCAACTGTTCTGATATTTTCTGTAATATCACTCAGAAGAACTGATTTTACTCCACTTTGCACGCATCTTTTACAGAGTCAGCAGACTGAAGACAAAAATTAAGAAAAATTGTCTTTTTTCAAAAAGGAAGACAACCAGTCAGAGCCAGAAGACAGGATTTTGCATATTGAAATGTCAGGGGTTAGAAGAAGAGAGGCAAGCAGACAACAGAAATATATGAGAGAATGCGGAGGTCAGTGAACCCAGCTTCTTGCTGCCAAGCAACCACAGTCATAATTATCAGAAGCTGACAAGCACCATGTTAAGAATTA
The DNA here is from genome assembly GCA_013399175.1 of Odontophorus gujanensis. Taxonomy (NCBI): domain Eukaryota; kingdom Metazoa; phylum Chordata; class Aves; order Galliformes; family Odontophoridae; genus Odontophorus; species Odontophorus gujanensis. Next base: position 352,601 of record VXAB01002896.1, read on the forward strand.
TTAGACTTCTTTTTTTTCCCAGAAAGCTAAAATATGGAATTACTTTTTTTCCTAGTAAGTATTTTAATAAATTTAAATAAGTGTTTTGATAATTTTCTACTTGATCTGGCAATTCTCTCTTCACAGAGAAAATAAGAAAATTCCCCTCTCTTTTTTTTTTGTTCTACAGTAAATATATCATCGTCTTCCATCTATTCCTTGTAACACTCTACCAGTATTACCTAGTGGGGGGAGAGGGAAGGAGCAACAAAGATAAGCAGAAAACTTATGTACTTTTATGAATATGACATGGTCATAAATAAGCATATATTCTTAGCACTGGTTTCTCGTCAAGGATGGCTGGACTTCTATCAAGTAAGGCAGCCATACTTCAGATTGTAGTGTTACCTTTTTGCCTACCTCATCAGTAAGTGAAAAGTGGTGTAATGATAATATATATATATATTTAAAAATACTGGATAACATTTATCTGATATAGTTATTCTTCAAAAGATGAATGCATAAGAACAGTAGATAAGAATCCCTACACCTGGATTCTTTTAAATTGTCCTATTGTATGGTAGTATGAAGTATAAATTTCATTCAGCAACAATGTGACAGTTGGTCAGCTAGTAAAACCTACAGCCAATTTAGGTTGCAACATTAACAGAAAATGTGAGATGCAGAAGTTAGGAAAAGCAATTTGAGTCCCTATGCTGCTCTTTGTGTCTACTTTGGCTACAGGAAAATATTTTTATGGGGCTTAAGTTTCTGTGAAGCACATTTTAGAGTAGTAAGCATTTTGTTAATGGACATATCTGAGGGAGAAGATGACCTAAGAAACATATCAGAAATAGCACAAACTTTCTTTTATGTTCCGTGCAGACACAGAAGCCAAAAAGCGGAAGGAATAATATAAAATTTCCTCTAATTACAAAACCTCAACCACAAATAAATGTCTCTGACACAAATTGATTTGGAAAGCATTAACTCACGTTTCCAGGACTCAGAATACTACACTTTAAGAAGAAAAAAAAAATAAAAATGCTGCTTTAAAGGAAAAAAGAAATGATTCCATATTCAGGCAAATAATGAAAACATGATGAAATAAATGAATATTTATGTGCCACAAATTTAGTTTTTACATTTGTTAACAGTGAGGGTTTTTTTGATCCCTCCACTCCCTAATTTCATCATTTTGTTGTCAGCCTTGAGTCAAGTTTTAAACTATACTTTGTGAGCACCATCAAGAGATGAAACATGAATCAGATTTAAATCCAACCTGACAAGCATTGAGGTATAAACTAAATCTAATCATTTAGCAGCCAACCAACACTGAAGTGCCCTATGCGTAGCAAGTGTTTGCATACCTCATATATTGCAATGACAGAGTAGCCACTCTCCTCTGCTCTGGATGGGAGATAGCTTGGGAAAAAAAGATGCAGGAATCCTTCAGGAAATTGTCAGATTTCTGCTGTAATGTCAGCAATGTTCTTCTGAATATATTCAATGTAATATTTTAAAATGTTTCACTTGGGTAAGGGAATCTGGCATTTCTCTGATCAGGTCTTTCAAGTGAATGACACAGTGGGATGATTAGAGAAGGGTGCTGGTAGTCTGAAATGGAAAGTGTGTGTGTGTGTGTGTGTGTGTGTGTGTGTGTGTGTGTGTGTGTGTGCATGTGTGTGTGTTAAGGGGTGTTGTATATTTATCTGTTATATATTTATCTATAAATTACCACAAAAATAAGTGCCTTTTTGTGCGCACCCATCAGAATCAATGGTGTTGAACTGTTTGTGGCTCCATGTTATCTTATCCATCCCCACAGTCTTTCAAGTGGAGTATTCATTTTCAGTCACAAAAGAATACCCAAAACATAACACTTCAGACATGACAAATCTAAAATATTAACCATGTCTGTTGATGGAAAAGATTAAGGAGGGAATTTGGTACACTGTCGTATTAAATGCCAAAAAGCATCATTAGTGACTCATCAGTTCTAAAAAGTGAAAAAATAGTATGTTAATAAGCTTGTACTATTTAGCAACTTTTCTGTCTCTACAAGTATTACTGTTTGCTTGCATTTTTTGGAAAATACAATTTAAAAAACACATACTTAAGAATAAGTCAATGAAGTTTGTTTGGATAATACATTATTATGATTTCTCCATTGATTAAATCATGTATTCTATCTTTTGCTTAAGTCCCCCAAAATTAAGGTGCCATTTAATCCTTCTTCCTGGTATACCAAACCAAAACAACTCAGAACATCAGGTGAAACTGATGTGAAACCAAGTCTACGTCTTCTGCATAACAAACACTAGACACCTGAGGCCAGATGTAAGGCTGAATGGGCCACTAACCTATCTGCTGCTCTGAAAATAATCCACAAGAATAAATATCCTGATAAACTAGACAATTCAAAGGAGGTTAGCTCTCTGTTATATGAAACTATTGACAAGTAATCTTTTAGTACACGTTCTCACCAAAGTTACAATTTCTACAACATACACCCTTTGTTCTCTTTGAAAATGATTATTCAAGTGATAGCAAATCACTGCCCCCATTTACAAAATGAATGCACTGGGTACCTCTAGTCTTTTGATCTTGATTATATTGAAGATTTCTCAATTACACTGAATACTGTAAACATAAGATTTGTTCTTTCTAAAGGTATTCAAAGCTGTGGACTTTTTTTTTTTTTCCGACTCACACTGAGGTAGTACTTTAAGGATCAGACTTTTCCTCAGGCAACTGGGGCTACAGACTGCAAACTGAGCATCATTTTCTAACAGAGCAAGTTTATTTTCTCTTACACCAAACTGTCCTTATTCCAGCTAGACATTAGATACTGTAAAATAAGTAGTTCATTTTAAAAACTGAAATTCACCATGGCATATTCTGAAAATTTTTTTCAATTCCATTTTATGAGTCTAGAGCAGTATTACCACTACATTCCATCTTCCCTATGGATATTATTTTACTATCTAAAAGCATTAAAAGAGTTTTCAACAGAATGCAAATCTGATTTTGTTCGGTCTTATCTCTTAGAACTGCTACAACTTAATAATCATATTTTTATAATTCTAATGATCATAATATGATTAGCATCTAAAAGGATACCTCCCAAAGTAAGTGCTAAATAGTTTTGGACTGTCAGATTTTCCTTAGTGTTCTCACTGTTTTCTACAGCTTTATTTTCCTCATCCTTTTTAATAGGTATTTACAGTTAGTCAGAAAGATTTACTGGCCATTCAAAAGCGCTTTGTTTTAACCTATCTTCAGCTGCAAAAGGAGCAGCATATACACAGAAGTCACATGATTCTTCAGTCAAGAACACTGCAGAATGTAGTTTTTGCTCTTGAAGATGTTTGTGGAGCTAACTCTCCAATAACATCAACAGATAGCACTACAAATGTATTCTAAGCATATACAGACTAGTAGTAGTAATATAATCTTAACAGTCATCATGGGAATTCTTCTTTTAAAAATGAAGTACTATCATATTTTCATTGACACTGCAGAAAACTGCTTCTTCTCTAACTGCTTTGTGGGAATTATATTTGTTCTCCTATGAAGTTTTAATATGAATTCACGGTTTTTGACCCATCTCCTTTTAGACTTAATTCTCAAAAGCATCATAAAAGCATGCCTTTACAAACATCACAACAGTTGCAAATGGCTAATGCAAATCAGAATTTTGAAGTTTTCTAAGGCTAACTAAAGATCTGGAGCTGTACTGGGAAGTATGCAAATTAACTCAGCTACTATAAGTAGCAACTGGAAAAAAAAAAAAAAAAGACGTTTTTGACAGCTTTGGGATTTCTTAGATATTCATGACCTCTTTGGCAGTGTGTCCAAAGTGAAGTCACTTACTTTCTGTAAGACTGCATCTGTGTTTTTCTTCATAGCCTTATTTTCCAAATTTGTACACTTAAGGCTAAAGGGGAAGGGAAGAAATGAAAGTGTAATTCAATAGAAAATGAGAGTGGAAAGGAATGCCTGTGTCACATGGTCCTGTTCTACCACAACAAACTTAGGTTTTTTTTTTTTATAAAGGTTTACCCCTTTATATTTTGTCATATTAATGTTTTGGAAAAGCTCTTCCAGAAACTTTGGCCTGAAAGCTAGAAAATATTCTTCATTTTTACAGCATAAACATATTTAAATTCAATATATACTTGTACTGGGTCAGCATTGTTCCTTAGCTCCTACCTAATTATTTGCATCCTACTATTGCTTAGCTCATATTTCTCTTTGATAGAAAAAAAAATGAACCAAGTTTTTCAGATTGCTACCACACATAAGCTTTCTTTTCTTCTGTTTACTCTAGTGACTTAACTCCAGGAATGCAATCACTACAATTAGCTCTTCTTTATCATGACAGGCACAACATATAACATAGTACAGTACACTGTTGAACTCACCAATATCTTGTAAACATCTTCCTCATACAAGACCTGACACCAAGTTAGATCTTTCTCTGTTGTGGCTGACTATAAGCTTTAGCAATAACTCTCTCTTGTTGTGACCCTAGCACAGGACTTATGTTTTACACTAATGAATTCCAACCCGTGCCTGTTTTTCCAGTTTGTGAAATCACTGGATTAGCTTTTTATATTAATTCAGCCTCCCTCTGAGTAAATGGATTATTTTTCTAACTCTGCGCCATCATATCATTAGGACACTGATATACATCTTTCTATTACAAAGCTATTAGCAATATTAAATATAATTATGCACAAAAACCAATTCTGAAAAGCTCAAATAATAAGTTTCCTGCAGATTTATGCTTCCATTTAAAACAAACTCTACTACTTTTCCTCCTTAAATTGCTCCTTTACAATATAAGCTGAAATAACAGCATTGGTCACTCAGGAAGTAATGCCTCATATTTATTTCCATGGAAAATACAACAGATAAAATGAGCACAAAAACACTACTTGGTAAATTCTCAGTTACAAAACACCATTTTAAAACATAGTCACCGTCATTAGCTCTGTATTTTCACCGGTAAGGGAGTCTACATACCAGTATTGTAAAAATTTGCACCAATGGAGGTGACCCACTATCAACACTACTGAAATGCACCACCCACCACTTCACTGTACTCAAATCCACAGTTTAATCTCTGGAAATGTTTAGTGAGCATTGATGAATGCCATTTTTTCTACATGGAAGAATTAAATGGCACATCTTTGCTTCATAAGTACAGACATATGACAGACACTCCTCTGCTCCTCTGCTGCTAGCTGTTGCACAGCAACAAAACATAATGAAATACCGTCAAGAAGGTTCAGCATCCATTGCCATACCACCAACATCCACCTCTGACATTGTGGACCAACATCATAACATAGGAGGCATTACAATGGGAGCAGCCCTTGTTCTTGCTATTAAGTCTGAGGAATTATATTCTACAATCAACTTTAAAAAAAAAAAAAAAGTTTAAAAGCAAGCCATTGAAACGAACCACAGAACTGAGTCATTTCTGACAAAGAATTTTCGATGACATATCTGTTGATTCTAAGACCTTGAACAAATTAGTAATACTTTTTCACCAGTTTCTATATTTGAAGTTACAGTCTTCTACAAGAACAGAATTCCCACACACACTTAGCTTTCAAATAACTTTCTACTAAGTTAACAAACAAGTAACTAACTTAATCCATCTATCTCATAATGTTCTTTTAGGCAACTGCCTATTTTGAATACTTATTCTGTATATGGAAGAAAGATACACAAATGAATACATTTCTCTAAAATTCTGTCCCCTCTGTTCTTCTCATTTTAAACTTACTATAAGCCATGTAGTCCTCAATTCTGAAGAACTTATAGCTAAGTAATAAGATTTTCAAAGTATATGAAATTATCATTGTCATTATTGTGTAATTTGTCATTTTATGTTTAGAATTTTTTCAAGCAAAAAAAAAAACTATCAGCTCAACTGAAACTGATCAACTTAATCAACTATTAAAACCACAAAATATCAACACACTGCATGACACTGAAACATTCCTTTCACCTCATGTCTGGTATATTGAGGAGTGCTGACTCCAGAAAGACGCTTAGACTGATCAATAACACTATGGAGAATGATCTAAAAGTATACCATCATCTTCGTCAGACAGAAGAAACCTTTGTGATGTATTCCTGCCCATCAGAAGCGAAGTTACCTCTTTAAATTTTGAAAATTAGGTGTATTATTTTTTCTTTTTGCAACTCATTTCCAGATCTGTAATTCGATACCCTCAAAGAAATAAGCAGTATGGTTCAAAAAGCATAGAGACATTTCATTCCCTTGGAATGGAACAACATATCCACAGTAGAGTATGCAGACAAATTTCCAGACTCATTGTTATCCAGGCCTGAAGGGGTTAACTCTATTTCCTCCTCAACCTTGAGATCACTCAGTCATTCCTGATTGAAAGGAGGTGATGCTAGATTTTGAGTCACAGCCAATCTCCTTGAGCAAGCATAGACCAGTGCATGAGACCATTTGGAAAGTAGTAATGAGTCTGAAGATGGCTGTACAGTAGCCTTTTTCCTGCCACTGAGCAACAAATTTACTTTTGCTAGTTACTGACAGATTTTTCCCAAGGAAGATATTTCTCCAGATCTGCAAAGCCATTTAATGAGGGTTGAAAGTTGTTAATAGAAATAATTGTAACGTATACAGCTCCAAAACTGGCAGACAAAACACCTACAAGCCTTGTAATCCTATACTTTTTCCAGAAAATAAAAATATATATAAGAGCTTGCAGACTGTTCACTTGTGCACAGCTATCATCTTCCTTTTAGCATAATAATGGTTGTGTATCCCTATAATTAAAGATAATTACAGACCATAAAATTTGCACAGCGATTAACCAAACACAAGATGAAGCTCTGTGTTGCCAAGACAGAGACATCCATTGAAGTTTATATTCCTTGAACAAATTTCTCTCTCTGTGATTTTTCCACTATTCTATTATTGTTGCCTTCTTCATTGCAGTATTTCTATGACTCTAAAAAAGGCAAAAATCCATGATTTTGAAGTAGGCATGTTAATTCTCATCCAATATTTTATCCCTAATAATAAAGGGATATTAGAATATTTTACAATGACAGTCTAACCAGAGAGGCACATTTCTCCCTAATTCCTAGTGTTGTGTTTGTGTCCTAGAATAATACGTCCTATAATCCTTACAGATCTGCTCTCAACTAATGGAATTGCAGATACTCTCATTATTCAACTTTATATTTTAATCCCTTGCTGAATACCTGTATTCCATAATTTCTTGTAATTATACAGATTATTCAGGTTAGCTGTGCACAAAACATAGTAGTATTTCCCTCTTACTGCTATTTTCTCAATACAATTTCACATTTATTACTAAAACTGCACATTTATTTCTTTTGATACACTAGCTTTTGGAGAGAAATATTTCAGATATCTTGGGTGAAGAAAATAGACATCCTAACATGGCTTTCCGTGTAATGACACAGACACTTCCAAACTGGCTTACTGTTTAACAAGTGCTACCTCACTTTCCACTTGTATTGCAGATACAGGGAAATGTGGTTATTTCATTTCGGCAGGAAGAACTAGGAATTTCTAATTTTCTCAAGAGCTGCTTGGCCTGAATTCAGAAAATATTTTTGGATGCACTGTCATCATGGAGCTGTTTTACTTATATTGTAGTTTCCAGCCTTTGTGGAGAATTCTTCTGAACACTGCTTCAATTGAAAATCTGCAAAATGTCTGATTTTCTATGACCAGGGAGCAAGGGAAGAACACATTATTTCATGATTTTTTATTTATTTATCTTTCTACATGTTTGTCAAACAACACTCAGCAGTTCCAATTTTGCACTCATACTACTTGTGGGTTTCTATTTTTGTATGTTTGGCTCATTGCACTACATTCCCATTCAATTAATAAAAACATTCTGGTTTCAGTTCAGAAATTATTCATTAAGATCTTATAATTATTTTGCTCTAACAGAATTGTTTCTCATTTGTTACTAACTTTTGCAATGTTATTTATTAGAAGGGGTCAGAAATACCACTGAAACAAATCAGCAAGCAGCATTTGCAAGGATTACTTTTTTTGCAAATAAATAAATAAAATTGTTGGATTAAGCTATTCCATGAGAAATTTTTTGAATAACTTTTTCACCTTGTTCTACTGAGGAAAAGAGGAGAAAAATGGTAAGCTTATGCTGAAATGGAACAAGTATGTCATTTTCCTTCTTTTTCAAGATAAAGGATGGAAAGGGTCACTCATTTCACATTGTCATCTCTTGAAATTCTCAAAAATAAAAACAAATGCAGCTGCAATCCAAGAAGCATAAGCGGTCATCCAAGAAACTGACAGGCTCTTTGGGGAAAGAAAAATGATTGTCAGCATGAGAGACAGTGGGTGAAGAGATAAATCCCTTGCTGTTCTTAGTTTGCCTGTCATTATTTACTTCTAAGGTCTGACTAGTCTAGGGAGGTGTCATGGGAGCAGCTGTCAGGTTGAAGGAATTAGGACAGGGAAAACAATGCTAAACTTATATTACAATCATGATTGATCATAACTTGCAATCAGAAAATTAAAAACATCATCAATGCAAAAAAGAAGTAGTCAAATTCTCAGAATTAAAATTTTAGCATTTGGTATTAACAAACTACCTAATTTTGGCTAAAATGAAGTCTCACTGGAAAATAACCATTTGTGAAATTTCAGCAATCTTTGAAGAAATCACATTTATAAGAAATTCCAGGGGAGCCAAGAGAAAAAGAATTTGTTGAAATGTAAATATCAAGTCTCTGCACTTTGCTACAATTCTTCACTTTGAAGTATCTAATAAATAATCTGTAAATTTTGTTTCAATAATCTTCACTTTTGAAGTCGAATGAAGTGAGGGATTATGAGAGCAATACAGTTCTAAGAGTCACTAATGAAATCCACTAGTGAGATGAAAATGCATTACGTTTTTCTACTTCACAGTCTTAGAGAGAACTAAGCCTTCTGTTCAGAGGTCATGCCTAAACTGATCAGCCAGTGATGTCTCTTCCTTGTGAGAGCTGAATTCAGTGTATCTATTTATTTGATTTCTGCAATCAGAAGTGGATCAAGTGCCCTTGTGTTTATTTTAGCTCAGGTCTTCGTTATCCGGGACTTTAAACTGATTGCTAACCCCATCATTTTTTAATTCTAAGACAAAACATGATTACCTACTTAAAATTTGACATAACATAAATACGGTATTTGCAATACAAAAATATATATATATATGCAAGCATTTAAGAAAATAAACTCTTTGAAGCCATGATTTAGTTGCTGAACATTGTCTTCATTTTCAGCACAATAAGCTTGAATTATGTTCTATAATTTCTTTCCATTATTGAAGCAATCTAAGTACAAGATTATTTATTTTCAAATATCACAATTACCTTTCATTACATTATCAAAATGTGAACTTCTCAAAGACAAATTGGGAAGAAATTCTTTACCCTGAGGATGGTGAGATTCTGAAACAGGTTGCCCAGAAAGTCTGTGAATGCACCCTCCATGGAAGCATTCAAGACAAGGTTGGATGGAACTTTGAACAACCTGGTCAAAGGAAGGTAACCCTGTCTATAGCAGGGGGCTTGGGACTACATGACATTAAATTCCATTGCAACCCAAACCATCCTATGATTCAATTATAAAATTTAAAAGACTTCTGAAAATATCTGTCAATATTTTATAGACTGACAGAAAATGTTAAATTTGATTTAAAACACAAGCAAAACAAACAACAATTAAAAACAACAAACAAACAAACAAAACTTATTTGCTTATGTGTGTTACCCCTTACTGGTATTCTAATCACTACTTATTACTGCATTTACTCTTCTATAGAAACAAGTACACTTCCCTTTCTCCATTTCTTGTCTCAAAATATTTTATGCCTCTTGTATTGCCACAATGACAAGCAACTTCTCATTTTTTAAATTTTTGCTGTGGTATAGCTTTGTTTATACACTGCGAAGTTTGCTGCACATATGCAAAGATAACAGGCTGCATATTAAGATAATTTATTAACAAATTGCTATTACATATTGTAAGCGTATCTTCTTATTACCAGAACCATTCTGAGCTTTTGAGATTTCATTGCAACAAGCCTCTAACCATCTTTTTTAGTTTGTTTCCTCCAGGTATTATATCTGAAAGCACAAACAGAAACTGAATATTCAACAAACATTCCACATCTACAAAAATATGCAGCCTATGAGACACAATCCATTCTCTTCTGTTTAACAGTAAGGAATATTGAACATTTTATCCTATTAATGGTAAAATGATATTAGTTCTACTTATCTCTTGCCAATAATTCTTTTAGGGGTTTTAAAGGTTTTTGTTTGTTTCTTTGTTTTTTGTTTGGTATTTTTTTAGAACTGATCTGAAGCAGAATAACTTTTGGTTAGAAGAACTAAACAAGGAAAAGAGTTATTTGATGTTCAGGCAGTATGTGCCTGAGCATGACACAAATAGCTAGCAGTGACTCTAAACTATTTTCTAACTTCTGTAACAGATTAAGATTGGTAGCCTAATCATTGTAAGAATGTATAAAATCAGACAAATGCATCAGGATAAATTCAATAAAAAGCCCCAAACTGACAAATGTATAAGAAAATCTAGTCAAATCTTTCCAGGGTTTGCAATTGATTACAGAATGTTCTGAATCCCTGTCTGCTTTTGTTGATGCTATATTTTGTTATTTTGGGTTTCTGTCTCCTTGATATAACTGTAAAATTAACATAATTCGTTGAAATATTTGTCTCACAAAAAATAGTTGTTCTGATTTTCTCAGAAAATGCAGCACAGAAGAAAACTCCTCAGGAGAGATAAATTGAGTTTTACAGTTTCTCCCAACAATAGAAGACAAGCTTAGTATCCCTTCCTGTAAAAATTGGGCTCCTGTTCCATAACCTCTGTCTAAGAAACAAAAGTTCTTTTTCTAAAAGGAGGGAGCTGGAGCCCAGCTCACTGGGGAAGAAATACAACTGCTTGTTCTTCCTTCTTTCCTCCTCTAGAACAAAACATCTATTCTTCTGTTAAGTAAGAATTACAATTAAAAATGTAACTTTCTTACTATACTGATTTAAAGCAAATGCTTTGGGCTGTTAAAACAGCTACACTGCCAGAAGTTATGACATTGATGGGATGGCATTCTCTATGTAAAGGCAGAGGTTTCAGTACATAATCCCTCCTGGCCTTAAACTACTAAAACTTAAACAGAATGGCTTCCTTGAGCTGACCAAATCACATTTAAATGCAATAAATGGCAGGCATTTCAGGGAGATGTACTCTCCTCTTAAATACATTTTCAAGAAGAATATGTCACTTTGTTTCTTAGTTTTTTTTAATAATTATTATGTATGAAGTAAATATCTCCTGTGCTTTGGCAATCATAGGCATGTGAGTGAATGTATAGACCCAAAGAGCAAAAGATAAATATTTTATCATCAGTGTGGTAAGAAGCATAAGGTCTACTTTGTTTGGATTATGTCATGTAAACTGATAGCAATTAATAAAAAAAAAATAATTCTGTTAAATATTATGCAAATCAAGAATGTAGACAAAATGTCAATACAGTTAAGGAGTTAACATTCTGTAAAGCACATGTGATTCATTCTGTAAATCTTAAACATTTTTCAGGAATGTGTTATACTTAATGAGGGTAAAATACCACTTCTAATCATCAATTACTCTGTTCAAAGAGAGCAAAGGATAACAAGACCTTTCAAGAAGTGAAATTGCAACAAATACCATGAATGAGGAGTAATGGAGGTGAATACAAATAGCTTCATTTCAGGTTATGTTGTGTAATACATCGCCATCAGCAGTACATCAAGGAGAACTTTATCTTTCTGAGTGGTAAACCACCATGTTATTTCACTGGATGGACTTTTTCAGCCCATTTTATGTTTATGAGCCTTTTGGTTATACATGGCAAAAATAGAGACTTCTGCATTTTGTTGGCTTTTTGGATGTTTGTAAAAAATGAAATAGAATAGGAAAAAAAGTCATGCTGAGAATACCATGAAAGAATTTCTATGAAATGAAGGAATGACAGAGAAATGGAGCCAGTATGGTACCAAAGCTATTTCGTATTTTTTCTTAAAGTGTTTGAGACATTCAATGACAAAAACAACAGGAAAATAGAAGGTATAATGAAAGGATTACAAAAACATCACTCTAGCTTAACTAGAAAGAGTATTTCTATATCTGTTCTCTCTTTTTTTATGTTGATTCACAACATGCATTGATGAATAACAAATAAACATTTGCTCTGTCCTGGTAGAAAGGGCATAGAGAGTGCAAGAAGTCAGAGCTTGCTGATTGTATTTCTGATCGCTTTTCTCCTTCTATGGCTGAATGATTCTGTGGAGTTTTGAAAGTGGATCCAAATAATACCAATATAGTGGAAAATGAGCAATGTCTTCTTTTGAATTTTCTATTATCTATTCAGAGAAGATCAATTAAGTTGTATTTACCATTTTCATATCACTATTTTTACCAATCCTTTTTACTAGGATATTTTCATTAGAAGACATTTACTGTAACTGGAGCATGAAACATGGGCATTTATCCAAGCTAACAGTTAGTGACAGAAATAGAGAAAGAGCTCATTCTCTAAACTGAGTATTTTCTAATGCAGATACAGAGACTATAAAGATTGTTTCAAATCCAGGCTTTTGAATAGTGACAGCTTTTGTCCACTACAACTCTGAAACAGTACAGTTTCTGTAGGAGGAATCAAAGACCTTCAAAAAGAATTCTTCATCCCTCACTTTTCTGAGGTTAGCTGAAATGTTTTACCCTGTTTTTCTGAATGAAACCTCCCCAAATTCACAGAAACATGGTAATTTTCATAAAACACTTCTTTTAAGATCTTGAATACATCTGAAAGTGAGAAAAAGCAAGAGAAATTTGTAAGAATACATAATTCTGGTTTTGATAGGCTCTGTTTTATTACTTTACTTAACTCAGTTCCCATGCACAAAAAGCAGGCCCCTAATGACTATTTCTCATGACATAAAAATGTTTTTCCTCAGTATTTGTTCACTCAAAGCTCACAAGTTAATTGAAAATGTTGCCAGTAAAGAAAGTGCCACTGAGGTACTCTACTTTAGGCACTGACATGGAGGTTTCCAAGAATTACATCTTTAATACCTTGAATCTGCTTGTGGCAGCTCCTTCCTTCTCTTGTTGAGAAGGAAAGAGAAAGAAATATTTACTATATTTGGATGATTAGAGTAATCCATCATCAGAATCACAGGGTGCAACATCAGAAAGGTCTAAAGCTACATTGCTGGCCTGATTCATCTCAGACATCTTTAGGCTGACTACAGCTATATTCTTCTTCATGTTAGGCAGCACTCTCAGCTTATTCTTGTAACAGGTCCAATCATGACTTCATAGCCACAGCATACATTTAAGTGTTTAAAACAATTTATAGCACTTCTTCTGTTGTGCTACTGAATATAATTAAATGTTAGGCATTTCCTATTTTAACGCACATCTGTCTTTCTCTGTGTATCTTCACAGCATATTTATGGGGATAAATGCAAGAAAATAAGCTCCAGAAATCTATGTTTTATTTATCAATCATCTACCTGATTTGTTAGCTGTTTGCAATTTACCAAATATCTTTAACTACATTACCCAGCAGTGAATGCACTTCACTTGAATTCACTTTAATTTTCCAAATGAAGTTTTAAGCAGAAGCTATGAGATGTATGAGATAAGAAGTTTTTCTTTTCCTCTCATGCTATTCTCATTATAGTGAGAGTTAATGGAAGGAAAGGACACGGTTTTTTCAGATAGGAGTACGTACATCATGCCTAAAATAATGTTTTCTCATGTTACAGGACATACTCACTTTAAAAATTAGGAATGAATGGATACATACATCTGGATATAGACCACTAACACTGAACATAAAGAAAGAGACGTTTTTTATTCCAAGTAGTACAGAAGAAAAAATCTGATGGTTGGACTAAATGATCTGATGACTGGATTAGATGATCTTAGAGGTCTTTCCCAACCTTAATGATTCTGTGAAAATAGAGCTTAGCAGAGAATAGGAGTGTGTCAATCAAAAAGAGAGAGAGAATATTGTTAAATTAATATTCCATAACTCTGAACAGATTTGGAATTCAGTCTAGTGAAGAAAAAAATAAGCTTAATTTTATTTTAGACAAACAGCATTATCCACACTTAATTACTTGCTCCTTACATTTTAAGTACTTCCATTTATTGAATTGATGATTATTAAACAATACTGACAATGAATACTAAAACTGAAGAGATATTTTTTTCTCTATGCAATCTATATTTAGATTATAGAGAAAGTTTTAGCTAAATCATCCAATTCAACATCGAATCTTTGAGGGAAGTTCTATAAATGGCGAACTACACTATTGTATGAAGCTCATATCTTTTTCAGAATGTTTGTGAGTAAAAGATTTGGAATAGCTACTGGGGTCACAAAAAATGCAGAAACTAGGCTGGAAAATATTCTGAAGCTTAATACTCATTTTTAGAAAAGAAAACTGCATCTGAAACTCCTGGTATCTATTTCGCACAACATAGATAAAACTTTGAGATACAACTTCTGCACCTTAGCACGAACCATACAAACAATGGTATATACCTCAGGAGTCTGTCTGTATGTATTCACTGATTTAAATGAAGCTGTTTGGAACATTCACCAAGCAGCAGAATTGTGGCATACTGAAGCTTTAGCAAAAACAAGTACCATCAGGACACCAACAAAATGACAACAGCAGCAGTAGCAAAGCACTCAGACAACAGCTTTTATAATCAGTATCAGAAAACCATGGAATTTCGAACACTACTTGCTGGTATTGTTTAAAAGTGTAACTCTCTTACATGTCTTTGTTGTATGGTATTCAAGTACCATAATATTGTATTATTGTGTCACAATTTTCCTCCAAAACAAGATCACTTTTATCAAGTAAACCTTATCTTGACATTTACTTCCTCTCCCAAAAAGCTGCAAACTCTCAGGGTAGCATCCCATGCCCAGATGCATGGAAAGGTGACACTACCTACGTGGGACTGAGCCATAGTTGCAGCCCCATGCCTCCAGCCAAGCCACAGCCAGAGCAAGTCTGAAAAAAATAAAAAGAACAGCAGCAAGCTCTCCAGAACAGCAGAATGCATCTGCAAGCAAGTAGTAAATTTCTGTTCAAGAGAAACACTGTCCATCATAAAAATACACAAAAGCATAGGATTTTGTTAGTTCTCAGTCACTCATAAGAGCTTTTAATTCTTCAAACCAAGAGACAACAGGTTCATATGACAAAAACAGTCCACAGTTAAAAATTCTTTAAACTCCTCCGCAAAAGCAAGAAAACTAACTGGGGAGAACTCAAATACAGGGCTGTTCTGTTATTTTAACGAGAAGTCATGAAGAGAAAGTAGATCATATGTTTTCAGTTTTCTTTCCCATGAGGTTAAAAGATTTGTGCACATATATATCAGTGCTTTAAGGATACTATGAAAAATCTTGGCACTTGCTAGCATTTAGGGTACAACTTCAGACATTTTAGATAATTGATCAGTATCAATCATCCCACATCCACCAGAAACATTGCAAATTTACAATTGATGATGCACAGGATACATTCTTATAGTTTTGTTTCAAAGTGACCTTCAAACTGGTGACAAAACATATTTCATAGTAACTACAGTGTCAGACATTTGCAGTCTGAAAACTGAGAGCATACAAATGAGTTAATAGACCTTTTAGTTTGTGAATGGTTTCTATTTAGTGTATGATAGATGATATACATAGTACACAGTGTTCTACAAGGTTGCTGAGGATAGAAGCACTTAATGAATGTAAATAATTTTTAATTAATAGCATTAAAATTACTATAAGCATTAAAATCATTGTAATTTAAACATGTAAATAAATATTGCTGTATCTTCTGATGTGCTTAATATGTATGTAGGATTCTGATAAATCAAACTGAATGTGGTCTTGATGTAATTTAATCAAATACTGTTTTTAATTTCTCCTGCTACTCTGGTTATGTCTCAGATGTTTAGTTATCTAATAATATTAGCTATATGGTGTTTGGAAAAATATAAATGCTTGAAATGTGTCAAATAGTTTTCTTACAAACCAAGCATATCAAGACACATTTAAGTAATAGATAATTTTGCAAGTATGGATAGTTTTTGTTTTGTTGTGCTTGTTTTTCAATTGGTAGTGCTGATTTTGTTTTGTCAAGAAACAATTTAATTGTTCCATTATCTCAGTGCTTTTTCCATATCCATACAACCAGACTGGATCGCAGTACAAGAGCATTAAGAGTTGCGCTTGCATTACTTTTGCCATATCAAGTTTAAAGAATCCACTTTCAATGGTGGATGGAGAAGAACACTCTGAAAAATTTGTAAATTCCCTCAAGAGCCTGCTAAAAATGTATTTTTATGTGACCTGCATCAAGCCTTGAGAAAACAAATTGCATTATCTTTCTACAATAATGATATCAGCAAAATGCCTCCAAAAGCTTCAACTGTTACCACGGACAACTGCATGCTGCCAGACCAGAAACTGCTTGTAAACTTAGAGCATGAGATTAAGAAGCAAAGCAAAGCAAGATCTTCAGGGTCACACTTAAAGAAAGTGAAAAAGTTTGAAAAAGAAACAAAAAAACTGATTGAAACAACCGAAAGATGATGTCACATGGCATTACAAAGATGATAAAGGCCATGGAGACCCTTATGAGGAAAGGGTGAGAGACTTGAGTCTGTTCAGCCTAGAAGACTCAGAGAAAAGAAGAGTCAGAGGGGATCTGATCCACGTCTATACATATCTAAGAGCAGGAGGCAAAGAGATGAGGCTGGACTCTTCTCTGCAGTGTGTGGTATAGGACAAGGGGAAACGGTCACAAACTGAAGCATAGGAAGTTCCACACAAATGTGCATATGAACTTCTTCACAGTGCAGGGATGGAGCACTGGCACAGGCTGCACAGAGAGGGGGTGCAGTCTCCTTCTCTGGAGATGTTCAAGACCCGCCTGAATGCCTACCTGTGCAACCTGGACTAGGGAGCTGCTTTGGCAGGGGGGTTGGACTCGATCATCTCTGGAGGTCCCTTCCAACCCCTTCAGTTCTGTGATTCTGTGATTACGGGTGCTGCTATGGGTGATGGAGTACAAGACTGACAAAATACAAGACTGTCAAGACTATTCCATCTTAAACTATCTCTGCACACTTAGAAGCGTCGCTTGCTTAAAATAATTACCATTCCATAATAAAATAACATTGTATTATTTTTCACAGTTTATGCTAGAAATACAAAATACAACGTATCTGACAATATTCAAAACTGAATGCAAGACGCCATAATAAATTATACCACAAAGTATAAAAACAAAGTAAAGGCAATTTCTTACTGAATTAATTGGTATATACCTGTCTGTCAGGAGAGTTTGCTTTTCACAAAGGATGAGATTTCCTATTTAACTTTTAAATACATAAATTAAGACACTTAAGTCTGAGATGTGTCTCCTTACAAAACGGAAAAAAAAAAAGTACTTCAATATGACAGTTTATCATACCCATCTTAAGAAACTCAGGTAAGAATCATCTTTTACAGAAGTTAGCTTCTGTCTTCTCATACAGAAGGATCCTACATAATTAGCTGGCTGCATATATCTAAATTAATTAAGGTGAAACTAAACCTAAATGGCTTAGAAAGTATTAGTCCTGATTACTCTGTCATATCATAATAATTGCCCATAATGTTTGCCAAGGTCTAACTGGTAAACCCTCAAGCAAAGAATAAAGGAAGGGTAGAAGGTTACATCTCCGTTATTTGCAGTTGACTACATAAATTGCATGCTCCTTCAGCAAGTCCTAACCAAGCTCAAATGAAAACTATTGCCATGACTGGGAAAGAAAGAGAAGTTGTTAATTTAGCACACTCCTTGGGCCAATTTCAGAGAAACATTTGCAGTTTTGTTAAAAGAAAAAAAACTAAACATGTTTTATGTTACAGTACAATTGTGGAAAACAGTACAACTGTGGAAAACAACATTTTTTTTTTTTTAATCTTTGCATGAAATTAAGGATTATGTTTGAAGCCACAAAATACGTGAATAAGCTTTCTTTAGAAAAGCCATCAGGGGCAATGGGCATTAAAGACCTTACAGCTCTTGCTGCAGCCACTTCTGCTGAGGAATCCAAGAAGGCATACTGTTATAGCACAATGAGACAAAATCAAATCATTAACAGTGCCAACCAGGCAGAAAACTTCTTCTTCAGACAATTTCCTTAGGGAATACTCTTGAAAAAAATTATAACTCTTTTTGAAAAATGAAATTTTTGTTCCCTCAAATACTCCATAGATAACTTCATCACACAGATGATTGCAAACTGTATAACTTTTGGGGACAAAAATCAATACCTTGGAAAAAAAAATCAGGCCTCTCTTCAATCTCATAATATGATGCTATTTTCTTTCAGATTTTTATGAGCTTCTTGGAATCCAGTGATAACAACATATTTGGACAGTATTCCGTGGCTATTTTAATTCCACTGACATTTTAGTGGTTAATGAATTGATTCAAATTTAGAATTATACAGATGTAGCTCATAAAAGCATTAGTCAAAGCAGGCTACACAGAACCTGTGGATAGTATCAAAATTAGGAATAAAAAAAATCTAGAATAACACAGAGAAAAGGAAATAAAGCAGTCATTTATTGAACATAAGGTGACTTAATGGTTTGTGATAGGGATGGAAAGTACGTATCCAAACAACAGTGCAAATTCAGACTAATAAGTTCTAATCACTGCATAAAAAGATCTATCAGAATCCAATCATTCTTTGCAAGGGTCTTAAGAAGACTGCATAACCTTGTACTAGTACTTTGTCAGTATGCTTCATGCATTAACTTCTTGTGTGCTATATCACAAGTATGATAGGGCTATATCTAAGAGATGCTAAATGTGGAGGAGCCACTGTCTCTGAACCCAATTTGGCTGACATTATATCTGTACTGACCTATGTGAAAAGTTCTCTCGTGTAGAATGCACACAGATGTGTTCACCTGGATGCACACCAGAAATTTCTCAAGTTCAGATCATAGATGAGACTGATGAAACATCAAAGATTTAAAAGATGCCACTTCTTTTGCTCCAAAGGGAGACATTTAACTTAATACTTAAACCCTCTCTATTAATCAGTAGCACCCCTTTGCTTTAGAATATTTATTAGCTCTTCAGAATAATACTCTTGTTGCACAACCCACAATTCTCCCACAAGTCCGCTTAAATAATAAGAATTTTCATTCATAGCAATTGGTTTGGATCAAAACCAAAAGTATAACACTGTGCACATTTACAAGTACGCATTTATACAGCAGTTGCAAAGGAACATATAATTATATCTATAAAATGCACGTCTGAAATTGTGAGGATTCAAAAGCATTTTTATTTCAAATTAGTTGTTAAAGAGTATGATTTGCCTAACATATTATTAGGAACTCTTCAGATGAAAGAAAAGAAATGGATTAATAACAAAGAGCATACTGATTGAAATCTAATTTCTGTTATCACAGCTAAATGACTTTCGCATGCAAGCTAGAGCTGTGTCTTTTGTGATACATAGTCCCCTAACATATTGTCACTAATTTCTGTGCTCTTACTAACAGCCATTTTTGACTGAATTGAAAATAACTGCTCCTCATGTAACCATGCAATATAAAATGTTTTCAGTTAAGTCAATTCTCAAACAAGAAAAACAATCACTCCTGAACAGCATTTTCAGCTGAAGAATAGTACCCACATAAAACACCTTTAAAATTAGCATATATTTAATTATTGGCACTGCTCATATGACATTTTTTCTGCAAAATACCTTTTCTAACACAAAATTTCTATTTCATGAAATATTTCCATTATATATATTTCATTAATATTTCGTAAAAGTAATGAATTCTCTGAATCTGGAGGTAATTTAGAAAATGAAAGACATCAAGCAGACAAAACAAGGGGACCGTTATGATGAAAAACTGAGGACAACACTTTACTTTCAACCAATTCACATTTTCTGATTAGAGAAAAATATTTGAATAAGTGAAATCAGTTCTCTTTATCATAAGCATCACTCTTGCTACCAGAATACTTTCAACAGCTGAATGCACTGAAAATGAAACACCTGTTTGCATGTATTTAGTTATCTTGTTAGGTGCTATCATGAGGTATCTCCTTTTACAAGGAGACAAGCGCACTAGAAGTAAACATCCAGAAAGCAGTGAGAAATTTAAATTACTACAAATTATGAGAACAGTAGTAGCAGAAAATGTAAATGATGGCACATCACACAAAAAAAAAGCTGATGTTTCTTGCTTAACTACAGCCAATAGCTGAACAGTCATACTAGGCCAAGTGCACTCTAACTTTTTCCTGGAAAATCCATTTAATTTTTATTTCAAATTTTTCACTTCCATCACAAATGCTAACAAGCACTAATGTGCTTGTTATAATGTGAAGGAAGCCCCCTTCACAATGAGTTGATGAGATTTATTTTCTTTCCCTAACGATGAAACATTTGATCTTAAATCATATAATTAGGACACTGAAAGTATTTATTAACAAAAACTAGAGTAGATGTTGGTAATAGATGCCCTGGGACTTTAGTCCTCCCCTAGTCTAATGCTACAGGTACTGACAAATATCACTGCCAACTTTTTAGGTATAATTTTGACACCATATTCTCAAGACCTCTAAGTTTTCGACCAATTCTACATCTTCTTATTACCAGTATTACCAGAAAATACAGACATGCTTCAGTTCTCATTCCAGTTTCTAAAACCCAGGGATTTTACCCTACGCTACATTTGAACAGTAAGATTGAAACTATTCCTTCTCTCAGTTAATTAAAAAAAAAAAAAAAAAGACCATCTTTTATTAAGAAATTGTTCGCAGTTATCAGAAAAGCTTACATAAACAAAGGCAAGCTGTCTGGCTGTGTAGCAAAGCCTCTTGGTAGTCATTATAGATAACACGTTTAAGACCTCTCTACTCTTTCCAAAATACTAAGGAACGCTGTAGTCCAGGAGTCAATGACCAAAATCCTGCTTTTGTGTGACTGTATTATTATGTGACATAGCTATTTCAATGACAGATCCTCATACAATCCTCATGTACTGGAAACAACAAAACCATCCCCAAAAATGTTTCTGAGCAGAGGAGACTGAAGCTAAACCACGAACAAAGTTGAATCAATTAGCCTTTCAGAAGTCAAATAAGAGAGGATACAAGTCTCGTACTTAAGAATCTCCTTCTTAAAATTGAATCATAGTCACTAACTAAAATGAACAGGAACATGTCATCAGTGTAATAGTAAATGTATTGTACTTACATGTTATTCACAGCACTCAGGGGAACACCAGGTTGCTAGCTTTCCAATTCAATAAGTAATGACGATTTCTTGCAAAAAATAAATTCATTTCTGGAAAGACAAAAATCACAAAAACAAAAAACCAAGAGGTTAAATGATCTGCAGTTTTCCCAGTAGTCATCTGCTGTCAAGTAATATCATATGAAAACAAAATCTCACCTGGGAATTATAAGTATATATTACAATTTCATTTTACAAACTACACAAATCTTTATTCATGAATGTGACCACATTATTAACATTTTATGAGTCAAGAATACATTTCATATACAACAAAAAATTTCTTGAGCTGCAGGGAGATTTTTCATTATTTGTTTTTTTGTTTTTTTTTGTTTTTCTGTTCTGCCAAAAGCATGTCAAGCTTTTCAAGAAGCACACATTCAATTTCAAATGAAAAGATCTTTCACAAGTACAGTAAAGGAAGGTGAAATATTGGCATCTTGGTTGGATTAAAAAAAAGTCTTACAAAAACAAAAAGTCCTTGAATACCAGTGGCAGAAAGCTTTGAAAGATGCCCTGTAGTTGATATTCCAGAATATCTCCCATTATCTTTTTTCACTATTTATAAGTGAGAATACATGAAGAAAAGAAACAGCCTGCATAACAAACTAAGAATGGAATTATTTTAGCTATGGAGTAGACTCCAGAGAAAATGAAGAATCTTTATAGTAGTTAAGGCATATTTACAACATACCTACTGCTCTGACAGAAGCTTAAGTGAGCTTCACCATTTTCTCTGTTAATAAGAGTGATTTCAAACATTTTTGTCTCCTGGACTTTTAAACATGTATTTTCTGATTAGGATAGCTAGTGAGTTTTCTTTCTTGCTAACAAAGATATAAAAAGTCAGTGCTGTAGGATGTTCCTTGCTGTCAACAAAGAATTTTGAAAAAATGTATTATAAAAGAGCCCATATTCCCGCAGATTTCTGAATCGTTAATTTAAATCTTGCAAAAAGAGGCTTGCTTTTTTAATTACTCTTTGTGACCCCCTGTGATCCCATCCTCAGCCGTCCTACAGAGGAGAATATTAGCTGCTGAGAAAATCTGACTTAGAAGGTTTTACAAATTTTAAATCTGTCAGGTCTGAGAGAAAACACCAAGGCAGATCTAGAGTGAGAGAATGTGTTAGATTGTCCAGTAAGTCTGCCTCATAGCTGAAGTCTCATCAATTAATAACGAAAAACAGAGTGATGACATGTAGATGCTCATGCAATGAAAGCAGGTAACAAGATCCAACTCTACATTTTTGTCAGCCTTCAAGGAACAGTGATTCTGACATATGGTATTTATCCAGCCATAAAAGCAGACTGGCTTTAAGCACACATGGCCAAGTGTAGCTTCACTTACAACATTCAGTACATCAATATAGAAATGCAGCTGTGTAACTTAAAGGATCAGAAACATTAAAAGAATAATCTTCCAGTAATTTTCAGGTTTCAGGCATAAGTCAGTAATCTGGAATTTTAACAAATCTCACCTTTCAAGAATTCTGGAGTTATGTGAATGAGAAAAGTGTCAGGAGTTTAAAAAGGTATGAAACACAGTTATCTTTTACGGGCTGGTAACAGGGTACACACATTATTTCTCATTGATGGTTCAGTCCTGCCAGCTACCTGCAAAACTATTTTGTCCTCTCAGAAGGTGGTCAGTGACTCTAATTTCTTAGCCAATTAAAAAAGGCTAATTTGTACTTGATTGCAATTGTGTGGTGAAGACGAGAAACCAGAGTGATGACAAAGCACAAATTTGGAAGCAATGACACATACTTGTGAAGCATACTGTAATGCTAATGTATTATAATGTAATATATTAATATACTGGTTTTTTGTGGTTTTTTTTTGAAAAGAAAGTTACTAAGGCTGAAAGGTCTGTGTGTAAAGGAAAGAGTGCTTGCCTAAAAGGTACAGCCTTGTTGAAATTTATCTTCCAGTTTAAAAAAGAAAAAAAGACAAATGGCTTCTCTCTGATTTTTCCTGTAATCAGATGTTACAACTCATTCTCTGGAAGCAAGTTAATATTGTTATTAAACTAATATAAAGAATCAAATCCCTTGAACGAAGATTCCTTTCAGAATTTGGCGAAACATATTTCCTCTGATTCCATTCATTTATCTATAGAAATATGCATTCTCTTAAATGAATTAGAAGTTCTAAGCACATACATTAAAAAAAAAAAAAAGAAAAATAAAAACAAAAGTAGATTGATTGTTAATAAGATAATAGATAGCTTGAGATAGTTCGGGAGATTCTCACTAAATCCTTGCATATTTTGATGACTTCAGTTGATGTTCAGAAGTCATATGTGGGTTTGCATTAAGTGAGAATCATATTAGAAAGCACTGCAAAGTCATCTTTCTAAACTAGAGAACTACAATATTTCCCTCCAAATACATATCCAATAAATAAATAGATAAATGAATAAATAAACAGTTTCAAAATATCAGTTGTATGCAGTTCACTTTCCCCGACTGTCACAGATTCAAGGATAGAAGTATTCTTGTCTAAGAATGTGGTAGTTTAATGCAGCCTCTCAGCCTTGAATGATGCATTTATGTCTTCCTTCATTGATGTATGCATGGCCACACAGCAATAGGACTGCCACCTCACAGTACAGGCATGGTTAGGGCCTGCAGATGAGCACACAATTGCCTAGCTACTGGTATTGTCTACATGCTGTCAATATGTAGTATATGGAAGAAACAATCACTAGAAAAATAAAGAAGCAAACAAACAAATAAATAAGCAATGGAATGTGAAAAATGTAAAAACTTAAAAAAAACCCAACAGTTTATTGTCATTTCAGAAGTAATCAGAATAGAGTTCCATTGATTGTAAATGTAAGAGCAAGAGTAATGGTTGTCAAAAATGAATCTGTAGTAGAATTAAGAATTCCTCCAAACCATACCATTTCAAAGCTCAGTGACTAAAAACACCACTACTAAAACTAAAGAGTTGTAACCTATGTTCTTATTATATAAAAATATTTTCCCATTAACAAAGTTTTTATTAACACTGATGCAAGTTTGACACTACGAATTAACAGCAGCACTCACAGTTATAATGATAAAGTAGTAAGAGAAGTGTGTAAAGGAAGGTGAGCAAATCTAAAGATAAAACCAAGTCCTAACATGTTTAATCACATTATTGCTGTCATTATTTTTCTGCTGCTATTCTATTCCTATATTTTAAATAAATATTACTCAAGGCTGCTCTAATTAATGATGTCTACACCACCAAGGGACTTCCTCATGAAAAATAAGGTTAATGATAATGACTGCATTTAGCAAATCATGTAAGATTTGACTATTATCCATACTGTCAGAGTAATAGCTCTTATTTTTCTTCATAAATATCCCAGAAATTCAGAATTTCCAGAAAATTCAGCTTATCATTTAGTACTTGCACTGATTTTCTAAAAGAGAACCAAGGATCTTCAGCCAGATATGTGCTCAGCTACTTGGGCGTTCTCTATGACTTCTGTTATCAGTTCAGCTATCCCAGAAACTTCTCACAATACCTCAGGCTACCATGTTGCTTTTCTATCACTCTCCTCAGTTTTTGTGTTTTTCTGTTTGCATCTGTGTTTGGTTATTTTTTTGTTTTTTGTTTTTTTTTTTTTTCTCGTTATCACAAAGTCAACCCATAGCATAGCTATGCAGAGTAAATGAAATTTTCAGGATAACAGTAGGAGAAACAGAGTTGACCCAAGGCCAACCAATTATCCCACAACAAAATCTGAAATCTAAGTCTGGATTGCAAGTGTTTAGTGCTAGTAAGTCCCTTTACATTAACTTAGAGGAGCATAAAATAATAGCACAGAGGGGAGCCAAACAATGTTTATAATGAGCAAAATAAAAACAAGATACAACAAGAGTGAATTCACTGCTGAACAAAAACACTGCTGAATTGTGCCTAATTTCTGCATTGTGGGGGAAGCAGAAGGGCCAATTAAGGACTTTGCTTCAGTTTCAATTTTCATCTGGAAAATAGATTAGCTTATCAGGATCTTATATAGCATTGCTCTTACACTCAGACTGAATTATTTACCTTCAAAACATTAGCATGCCAATACAGCAGAGTGGCATGGACAACTATTCAATCAAAAGCCCTGTAGGAATTTAGAACACAGCAACTATGAGCTAACATAGCAGTAGTATAAAACAATTCAGGATAGCACTGGCTTTATTCAAGCAGAAATTTCAGAAGTTACACCGTTAAGAAGAATTATCTGTAAGACTTAACATTTTAGTCAATATTTCTACTGCTATAAAATCAAGTAATAGATGCTGTAATTAGTAAAAGTTCAGGTTTATTTTTCTTGCAAATGAGAATTGGCATGCTGAAGCCCTTTTTCTAAGGCAGTGTTTCAATGCAGAATCATTGGGGAAAAGTAGTGCCTACAATTCAGGAATTCATCTCCATATGTGTTTGTTTTTGTGCGTGTGTTTTACAGTTGCAGCATAAGGAGAAGTTCCTGCAGATTAGCTGAAGACTGCTTTAAATACTGGCCTAAATAGAACTTAAAGCTTCAAAGGGTGTGGTTGAGAAAAAAATGGTGTCTGCTAGCACAGTAACAATGTTAGGTTGTGCTGCTTTAAAGGCTTTGGAACATTTCTTCTGCAGTACTGGACAGATTTAGTCTTTTCTAGTACAGACTCCTCTTTTCTGAAACAAATACTATGAACAATACTAACTACTGATCTGACAAGATTATTTTCAGTTCAGTCAATCTATTTACTGCATTTATCAACATCACAAATGACTGCAGAATCTTTTTAGAGCCCAGGAGAGTGCAGCTGTATCCTGGTAAGAGCCTCAAGCTAGCATGCTAGATGTTGAGGGAATACTGTATATAACACGGGATCTGGTTAATCTTTTAACCATATTAGTCAAACGCTTTACAATTCTCTTTCAAACACTATTAATACGTTTCCTGTATTTCAAAAGTATTAAAACAAAATTCTGGAAAGTGAAAATAATACACAGAAAATTCTAGTTCATTTCTGGTGGCTTATGTGTGTTACTGGGGGCAAAGAAAAGCGCCACAGAGAAGCAGGCCATGGTGAATCCTGGTTGAACCAAGAGGTATTCTAAATCAATGGACTTCAGCACATCCTGAGAAGGAATACTCAAAATGTGCAGGTTAACATATGCAACATTCACTTCATTTTATGTGTGCCTCTCAAGAACTTGACATGTTATTTCACCCTCCAATTTAGCAAAGGGAAAATACAAGTTTCTACAGATCAGTGATGATAAATAGGTAATATACTTGCACACGGCTCAGAAAGACTAAGGTCACAGCATAAGTTTAAACAGGTTTTACATGCTTTCAGGTCTGAAACTGCAGCTCTGCATTTAAGAAGCGATAGCCAGTTTGTAACATTTCTGTGGTCAAATACATGTAGAAAGGACAGCATCATGTAACAGTTAAGACAGAATTAAGGAAGCAATACATAATTTTTACATGGCACATGTAAAATGCTAGTTATGCTCTTTGTTTTCTTTAGAAATATTGTCAATTTATAAAAATTGACAATTTCTTAAAATTATGCAAATACTGCAAACCATTTCTGTTCCAATAAGTCTTCAAACACTTAGTATATTCTTAGCATAACAATACTTGCATGGCTTTATAAGGATCTTTAAAATGAAACCTGGGAAGCAGACAACCGCCAAGAAAATACCTCCGGAACTCAGTGTCATTCATGCAAATTTGATGAAGGAAGTATTTCAAAAATAAGAAGCATGATTGCAAGAACTGCAATAAAGTAACAGTGTATCAGTTACAATAAAACCAGGAGAAAAGTCAGACATTGAGTCCAAAACCCACGTCTTCTTTACATCTGTTATGGTGATGGTTACAACGTGATTTCTGTTAAGCACAAAGATAAAAACTAGAGAATATTTGCAAAATTTCCTAGAAGTTGCTGAGTAAGACGATATAGTAATGGTATTTAAAATAACGTGCATAAAATCACATATCAGGTAGCCATCATGAAAAAATCTGAAGGCAAATACTGGAATATATACTGAAATTAAACATCACAAACAAAATATAAAAAACTGAAATGTTATTTACCACCTTATTTAATATGCTGCTCAAAATATTGGGTTACACTGAATAGCTGTATAAAATTTCATTACAGATATAAAACTATGGGGGTAATTGAAACAAATTGAAATTTAAC
This sequence comes from Odontophorus gujanensis, assembly GCA_013399175.1. Lineage (NCBI taxonomy): Eukaryota > Metazoa > Chordata > Aves > Galliformes > Odontophoridae > Odontophorus > Odontophorus gujanensis. The sequence goes on from VXAB01002896.1 coordinate 380,238, forward strand.
AACTGTTAGCTATGAGCTTGAATGCATTTGCAAATTATCTACAGATTAACTGGTCTGAACATGAAATAAACAAGTACTTATTGGAATATTGTTATTCAGAAATGATCAACTTGTTAATCAAAAGGGATTCACATTTCTTGACCTACATACTCAAGATCGGCTTATTATTCATCTGTAATTTCAGAAAATCATGCTATATTATCAGTACGTTTGTTACTGCATGAAATCTTGAGCAGTAAACATATCTTGTCTAATCCAGATTGTCAGACAAAAAAAAAACAAAAAAAAGACAATGAAATAGTACTTATATTTTTTTATCACAGGATTCAAAATTAAAAGTGTAAACATGTTTCATATTGTTGCTAAATATCTTTTTGTCACAGCAGCTGGAGAACAACCCATATGGGAAGGCCTGGCAAAAGATTATATAAGAATTGTTTGAAAGCTGAGCAGAAGAAAGGACACAGCACAAGCAAGAGGTCATCGCAAGCCCTAGACGTAGCAGGAAAGACGGTGTAGAGCTGAAAGTGAAAGAAACAAAGGAGAATATGTGCAATACTGAATGGATCCCAGAGGGTAAAAACTAAACTACATCCAACACTAAAATGAAGTAAGAACAGTAAAGAACTCTGAAGGTGAACTTCAGGCTCTACAAGGCTAGAGATCAGATGGGATTTGAGACAGCAGATGTGGGGTGAATTTAGTTAAATAGTAAAGGAAGTGATTTCATTATATAATCCTTGAGAGACCTGCAGGTCATAAACAGAACTAGCTAGCATTAAGTTAAACATTTTCAGAATATCAGTTGAGATAACTTATTTTTACAGGGTGCAGCTTATTTGTGGGAAAGACAAGTTGTGCTTTGTGCTGAATTTGTCAATTCTTTTACTCTTCTTTTTTCAATTCAGATTTAACCAGAAGTCTTTGCACAATTCTCTTCTGCCCCACTAGTATGGAACAGTAGTCCTTCTCATTATAGATTATCTTGTCGAATTCATGACCTTATCCTGAATAAACATGGACCATTCTTCCATGCTCATTGTGAGCCATTAAGATGGCTTTATATATATGTGTGAATGTGTACATACATATTAGCTGTAGTTACTGAGGAGGGCTAGTACAAGGGAAATAACTTCCAAAGATTACAGAATAATAGTACACCTTAAAATAGTTTCAAAACCAGTCTACTCTCTATCCATAGAAAAATATAGGAGCAAAGAGTAAGGCTGAAGAAAAAAGCCCCATGCCTTCAGGGAATTGCAAAAGCTCCAACAGTTTGCTAACATAATAGAACAGTTTCTACAAGATGTTCCTATTTTTAAATGGATCTTTAAGATCAATGAATAGAGAGAAAGGTTTTAATATAGTTGGATCTTAGAAAATCATTATGGAATAAAATTGGAACTTCAAAGTGAATCAAAGTTTATTTCAATAGAATTAAAAATAATATCGAGAAAACTGTTTACAGTAAAGATTTAAGTACAGTGGCATAATTGAAACTAGGATTAGCCTCTTCAATAAAGATTTAACTTCCAGGGATGAAGCCAACAAATCAACAACAAATGAGTACAAAGGACTTCACATGTTTTTCACACCTGATTTATTTTGCAGGATAAAATACCAAAACGTGTTTGCCTTGTTAGAGGAGAATGAGTATAATGGTCAAAGATAAATATTTCAACTTTTTCAGAAAAATTTCCAAGAAAAACTTGGACTAATAATTATTTCATATTTATGGATATTTGAATGTTCTATTCCTTTAAGTTTTGAGCTTTTTTCAAGGAAAATATTTATTGTGAAAAATCACTCACTTTGAAAATAGAGTTTCTGATCAAAATCAGATAAATATTCACCATCCCTACTAATTTAAAATTCTGTACCTGGGATCTGGGGCTAAGCATTAGAAAGATATTAAACTAGAAAGATCCACATTATAAACCACCTTTCTGCTAATGAGCTCTTGGCTTTTCTTCTTATTTTTCTTGCTTTCTTCAGTTAAAGAATTGGAAAAATTAAAAATATTTTTAAAATCCATAATAGAAGAAAAGGCATGATTCATTCTAAAACTGTCATAAGGTAAAGAATTTAATAACATACTAATAATATATTTTCATTAATTAACATACAGTCTTTCAGTATCTGAGAAGAAAATAATAATGACAATAACTTGGAGCATCTGTTTTTTTCTCTTCCATTCATTTCTGTATTTATGAAATACAAATTCATTACGGACAGAGCATTGAACAAAATCTTCTGTATTTTCCAAATTTGTATCTCTATATCTAGTTATATATACATATATTTCTGTATTGATAACTTTATAAAAAGTTAATAAAGTAACTTAATTACCATCTTATTATCTATTTGCTCTCCATGACTAATATTGTCAAATCCTGTTAAGCTTCCTTTTTTTAAAATTTTTTAATTTAAATTTGGTTATGACAGTATTTATTAACTCTGGTCTCTTAATTAAGATCAATATTAGATAACAGAGCAGCTTCTTCAGATGCAGAAAGCACCTGAATTTCTATTAATAACCTAAACAATTGAGGAAGGTAGGGTTCAAAGAGAAAAAGTTTATGTTATTACAAAGGGATAATTTTCCTTCTGCTCTCATTTCAAAGTGGCATTCATCTCAGATTGAGACCTTGATGTGATAGAAGTGTTGGCAGACACAGACAACTATTACACATCAATCTTCAGGATTTTAAGTTTTCCTTATGTTCAATTATCCACTGACCTTTCAGAGAGTTGAGAAAAACATCTTGACAAAGATGTTGCCTTTAAAATACCTTTAATTTCAAGATAAAATTTAGAAAGAAGAAACTTAGATAAAGATTCCAGGATTTTAATGATGATTAACAGGAAAAACAATTAACCTAAAGTAGTAAAAAAATGTTGCTAGTTTAAAAACAGTAAACAGGAATTATTCTAAAACTTAAGAAATAATGATAATATATTTTTTGTAATTATTATTGTTGATTAATTTTCTTTTTGGGTGAAGAAATGAACCCTGGAAATCTGTCAGCTGACATACTGACAATGGAAAAAAGTAAATGACAGAAACAGAGTTCTGGTCACTTTGTACCTACTGCATTCAATTCAGAAAATCTGAAGGATAAGAAAAGCCAAAATGATATTTCTAGGAATTAACTGCACTTCTATAACATTTACCAGATTCTCTAAAATGTTCCTTTCCCTTCCTACTGCCTAAAGGAAACAGGCAGGAGAAGTCCTTGTAAATAGAATGGCAATTGGTGGTAAATTAGAATTAGTGGAGATGTATTTTCTCTGAAGTCAGGCATTGAACCAGTGCAGTTTTGCATATTGCTTTCTTATGACAGTATAAGTTGTGATGAGAAAAGCAAATGACAGAACATGCAACCACTGACAATGCAATAACTATAGCACAAATAGTCAAACAAACAAATGTTTTAAACTCCGTACAGTTTTAAAGTTTCTGTATGTCAGTGTTTCTCTCAGCGACAACAATATAAGGGCATAAATGATGCATTCTTAGGAACTTGAGCCTTTTTGTTATGTTTGTTTCTTTTTAATTATTATTGTTTTACTTTTTATTTTTAAGTATCAACTAACCTGAGTTCTGGCAAGTAACAACCCACTGGAGAAAACTGTGAAATATTTTGCAATGCAAAGATTAATCGGAGCAGAAATAGCTCTCACTCTACCATTTTGGTTCCTGTTAAAACTATTCTGTCAGTTTGAAAAAATCCCTCTAAATGCACATGATTTAGAATGAATGCTGTATTATGGGAACAGAGAGTGCATTAAGTATATTACTCTGAGAGTTTCAGAATATACCCTATTTTAAAGGTAGTCCATAAGGAGAATTTCATAAAGGAAAAAGATGAGATCTCAAAGTGTATGAGGGGAAAAAAGGCAAAATACAAGAGCTGTTTCCATGATGCTGGCAAATCTTGATGTTTAAAAGTGTCTTGAATTAAAAGAGAGACAGAGATCCTGGCACCCAGAGAATCAGGAACATGATAGTCTATCATATAGCCAGAGCTTGTGGTTGGACAAGCACAAAGTAGTAAAGAAGAGCAGAAAATCACTGCTGAATACAAAAACTAAAACCCAAAAGAAAATAGAAAAAAACATTAGGCTATCTAGAATCTGGGATTTACAAAACACAATGCAAAAGAAGTTTAATTCAACAAAGAGAGTAGCAGCTGCTGAAAGCAGTCCAATCCATTATATCCTAAAGAATAACTATGTCACATCCAGGATGTATTGTCTGAAACTGTATTTCTCACTCCACAGATCAAGTCTCAACTATATAATTCAAGGCAACAAATAAATAAAAGAAAAACTTCTACTTATTTTCCTACCGTTACCTCAAATAACTAGTAATTTTTCTGAAACTCTGAAAGGATGGAAAGAATAGCTTACAAAAGTATACAGAAGAAACAAGAGCATTTTCTTAACTAAAAAGCTTGATGGATTCTGAATAGGGAAGAAAAACTAGTTCAAAAAAGAAGTGAAAGAAAACAGTGTTCTGCATAACTCATGTCTGGAACAGTCATTTCTCAACAAACAGCAAGGAAATGTATTAAAAATGAGATCTGTGACACTGAACTACTTTATTTCTAACTTTATAAAAGAATCTCCGCAGCTCCATTTCTACTTCACTCTGGTTTTCACATAATTACAACAGTGCATTTATAGCAGGATAAAATACACATTTTAATTTCCTCTATCATTCATTTTTTTGGTGCAGTTTTGAGACAGACTGAGTTGTTTCACTAATGTGAATATCAACTTAATATGTAATTATGGAAGTCAGTCCTAATGAAGGTAGGATGGAGAAGTGAACTGTACAGTGGAGGAGTGCCAGTCAATTTCCTTAAGTGAAGGCAAGCAACTTATTTAAAAATGCAGAATGATGCAACTAAATTGCATAGATTCAAAGCTGACTTCATAACATCAGTCTATTGAAAACAGAACACCAAAAGAATACAAATATACAGATTTAGCAACTAAATACCAATACTAGAAAATCAAGTATTGATTGAACTATCAAATTCTGTTTAAATTATTTTTTTAAGTTTGTTTTTTTAAACATTGTTTACAAGTGAAATACTTTGATGTGTAACAATGTAAAATATGAAAACACAATTTAAGAAAGCTTTAACCTAAACTCTAGGAAGTGTTCAATGTGCTCTGTAATTTCCTGCCCTCTAAAGTAAAGGAGAACACAATAAAAATTATTGTAAAGTAGTCAAGTGAATTAAGAACTTCAAAGATTTTTCTAATACAAAAGGTTGTAAAAATATAGAAGCATTTACCAAAATTTTAAAGAGGAAAAAAGAAAATTAAATAGAAAAACAGAAGAATTCTGAAACTTATAAAACTCTCCAAGTAAAATTTAGAAAAATTGATTTAATTTTATTTCAATATTATCTATTATTCCAGTAGAAAATTGCTGTCAAGGGAATCTACAAATAGTGAGAAAGGTTCAAACAGCAACAAAAAATCTTACAGAGTTGTTTNTCTTTGTAATAGATTAATTTAATACACGACAAGAATTATATTAAATACTTATACTCAAGACTGTATAAAATGATGCAACAGCCACCTGAAATACTTAAAAAAAAAATTATTTGAAAGCATGATCAGATTTACTGGAAGTGTTGAAGCAGGTGGCTGGAAATAATCATCTGTAAGGAGTTGTCCATCAAGCTCACTCCTTGAAATCACAGCAACTAAAAGCATTTGATCTAAAAGGATGTACAACATCTTTACACAAACCATGTCATGTTCCACATTATGCTGTGGTGTACTTGATATACATAGTATAACCAGTCAAAAAGATTCAAAAAACATCACAAAAGTCTGAAACATCAAATTCAAGGAAAACCAGTAGGTAGTCTGTAACATCAAATAACTCACATATGGGAAATATAAATATCTTTCATTTATTTAAGCAAAGCTAAAATGAATACATCATAGCTATTTGAATAAATTGAATCAGAAGAACCTAACATGGCCACACCACCTAGAATTATATGAAGCTGGTGAAAATGCTTGTGTGAAAGTCAAAGATGAAAGTACTTCACCATTCATAATTCATCTCAACTAAATAATTCGTTCATTTGTTTTTTTTGTTTGTTTTTTGATTGCTGGTGGTTTTCCTGTTTGATTGATTTGTTGTGCATGTGGATTTGTTTGTTTTTGCAAAGGTATCCATCCATTATTATATGTTTTTCTGTACTTTCTGCCAAGACAAGCACCTGATAGTTAAAATAATAAAGCAGATAATGTCCTAAAGCTTATTTTAAGATAATTAAGGTTTTATGTTGCCATGCACTTTATGAACAAATGAAAGGTGAGTAGAAAAAGCAACAAAGACTACTGTGGACAGTGCTGTCTGCTTATACCAATTTAATAGCACAAAGGCTTTCTTGACGCATAATAGCAGATTCTTTCATGTTTTTGTTTTTCAGAGATGTTAACTGGTCCATAACGTAAAGAACTGGAAATGTAAAAACATTTATAATAATTGTATGCATTTACTTTCTAAAACCAATAACACAATGCTCGCAGAATGTCATAGTACCTTGAAAAGGACAGACTGAAAAGGGCAATGAGATAATGGATTGGAATTCACCCATAGAATCTTGAGATTGTAAGCTTTAACTGAAAAGTGTTCGACTTCCAATGTCATACCATATACTAATTTGTAAAGACAAAACTATTCTGACTCCCTTCAGCACTGCATCCTAAACAATTCTATTTTTTTTTATTTCTAAGAACTAGAAATGTGTCAAAGGAAGTTTATTATCAGAAGATATCAGCAAATATATCAAGAAAGGTAAATAGTCAGTTCATTATGAAAAAAATATAGTATTAATTGTATCTACTCTAAAGGGATAAGATACTTGGGGTTTTCTTATTTAGACTCCTGTATTTTACCTAGATTTTCTTTACTATGTTACACATTATTCAAAGACTGTACATCAGAACAATAAAACTAGATGTGACAACCAGAATAAGAAATTGGTATCAGATAGAAGTCAAACTGAATAGCATCTTACTCGAGTTCTGTGTTATAATTTTAAGTCACCCAATAAAAAAACCTGCAAATGAGAAATATGCTTCAGGTGTTTTACTGCAGACATGTAAATGAAACCAAAGACTGCTACAATAATACTGTAATGAAAGGAAAATACATCATTTTAAAACCCGTTCCTTGTTAAAATAAGGAAAGAAATTACAAGTTTTGGGCCACAATTTCTTTTAATAAATAAATAAATATATATAGTATGGCCCAAACTTGTAATTTCTTTCCTTATATATATACACACACACACAGGTATCTGTGTATGTATATATATGCATACATATTTGCATAAGAATCCAAGATTCTATAACTCAGAGCATTATCTACCATAAAACTACACTAAAATATTTTATATCCAATAATTTCAAGTTGATACCTACTTAGAGGTTTGAAACAAAACACTTTACATTTCTCCATAGTCCACACTCCAAAAATATCACTGTTCACTCTGTTGTCAATAACTCAAAAGAAAAGTAACTGAAATTACTTTTATAACAATGTGAAAACAACTCCACATTTGTATTCCAAGATCCCAAATACTAAGACAATTTGGGGAATGAAATAAAAGCAAATTAATTATATTCTAAGGTCTTGATGGACCATTTAAGTCACTTCATAAGCATGTTACTTGCGTTGTATCTGCAGCCTACAGAATCCCACTGAAGCACATAATAAGCATGATACTACATGTAAGCAGTGACTGCACTGAGGAAATCAGGAGCAGAGAAATTAAGAGGAAATATCATTCGTGAATCTGTCCAAGGTCATTGCAAAAAAGATAAAAATAATTCCATTAATTCTAATAGGAGATTCAGTCTTAATGAAAAGTCTGATTCCTTTTTCTGAATAAATATGCAAGCACCTGACTGTTTGTCAGACACATCATGCAGCTTTCCAGAATTTATCTCCCTACAGACGAGTTTACTGCACACTAAAACTATCCACGCAGTAGATGTTTTTGGTGGGTGTAAACTGTAATCTTCTACGTAGCAGACAGGTGTGGTGCTATACTAAGCAGAACTAAACAATACAGGGTTTTTTTGTTTTTTTTTTTTTGTGAAACAAGTCTACATAGTTACTATGCTCAAGCAACTTACAACAGTTAGTTCTGAAACTCTCACTTTTTATTTTTAAACTATATTTTACCATAAAATAAATTCTCTTCCTCTTTATCCCTACCTTTGTGACTCGTTCTTTTAATGCTCCATGTCTGAAATAACTACTGACATACAGCCCTCAAGAATCTATGTCACACCCTCACTATATACTCAGGGAAGCTTATATAGGGAGAAAACTTTTTTTTTTTTTTTTTTCC
>VXAB01002896.1:388725-561716 GCA_013399175.1 Odontophorus gujanensis
TTTTTTTTTTTTTTTTTTCCTGATTTACATGCAAGGATGAAAGGAGAAGACACATAGATGGTATTTATCTTCAGGTACCTTAAGTGTCCATCCATAGAAGCTATATTTTAGAAGATCAAAATTTTAGATTCTGGTTTATATCTAACAAAGCAGAACATTTCTTAGATGCCAGAACAACCATACTGCTTACAAAAAATATCAGTAACCTAATGTGAAAGTGCAAATCACTTGCAAGGTGTTTAAAAAAACAGTTGACAATGATCTAGCTTCTGAAATAGACATTCACAAGAATACTGAGCAAAGAAACATTTGTGACATGATTGCCATGGGCAGACAAATGATACAATGGAATCAGAGGACTCTGTTCTCAAGTATTGATACAAGATTCATTGAAATTTAAGACTATTTTAAATATATTAGGAATTTTACACAGGGGCACAGGACAGTTCTAGTTGCAGCACGCAATAATCTAAATAGAAAGAAGCAAACACTTTTCAGTCAAACATGATGAGTTCACTGAATTTATATATATATATTATCAATCTAGTATAAAGCTAAGCTTAATTTGGGTTACATAGCTCCAAATCTATGTTTTAATTGGTGTCAATAACTTGCAACAATGTCTAAAACCAGAGGAACACAACCAGATATCTAGATGCTTCACTGTTAGTAAAGCTAGTAAGAACTTGCATAGTGAGGACAGTGATTTACCAAAGAAGCAAGAAAAAAACAACGTGGAATCCACAGTACATTTATTCCTCAAAGATATGAGGCAGTAACATCAAAGCTATTTTGTCCAAAATGTTGCACAGATTGATAATTTTATACAAGAAAAATATGACAACTATCTTTCAATTAAGGGTAGAGAAACATTATATTGGCAAGTCATAGACAAACACAGTCTATTGAAAACCTATCACAGCACATTTGCATGGCTGTAAAGTTATTGCTTATTTATTCAACAAGTAGATTATATCTGAATTGATAAACTGAAAATTAAATAGTAGAAACAATCTGTGACCACAGATAGCTCTAAATATGCACAAGAAACTTTAACAGTATGAAAGTCAAGGTTGTTGTTGGTAGCATTATAATGAAGTTTAATTTCCACAATGGTCAATACTTGAAAAATCCCTCCCATCAAAAGAGAATGATAATTTTGAGGTAAAAAACAAAACAAAACAAAACAAACAAACAAACAAAACCCCACCAAGTTTAATTAAAAATTAATTATTAGAAAAAACAATTTAATAGCAATAATAACAATAAGGAATTGGTCACCATGACAGCTGACATTCTTAAATAGGAAACTAATAAGTCTGTGCTCCGGTCCTGACACTCATTAACACTGAACAAACATTGACTTTTGTTTGTTCTTCCAAAAGCTACTCCTTCATTTCCTTATCACACTTGATCAAACAGGACAAGGACAAAAAAAATAATAAAAAAATAGTGTAATACAATGTACTCTAATTATTTCCAAGACATTTTTCTGTAAAAAGCAATACTAATTTACATTTAGATAAATTTGAAGAATAAGCAAAAAAGATTTTGGTGAAATCCTTGATGAACATGCAGATTTATTGGGGTTGGAGGTCTCAGTATCAAACGCAAATGTGATTTTCACTTGAATGTAGGATATGCCAAACTAATGCTTTAGATCTAATTTCTTAACAGTATTACAAGGAGAAGAGAGAGAATTGTTGTGTTTGTTTTTCATTTTGTTTTGTTTTTTAACGGTGTTATGGGAAGTGCTTTATTGTCGCTATGGTAACAAAAATCTTTTCTGCTTTCTTTTGTCATACCCTACAATTGGCTGATTTTAAGCTCTCAGACTGGAAAATCAAGCTTCCTCTCCTACACATCAACAACTTGCCATAAGAGGGAAGAAAAAAAAAAAAAAGGCTGCAATCACATCAAAATAAATTTGCTTGATACAAAGTAGATTTTAAGCTTTTACAGGGCAAACCACAGTAGCTGATTGAATCACAGCAGGACACATTTCCACAGTTCTGAGTAAATAAAAATTGTCATCCATATAACCTCTAAAAAAATTTCTTTACATTGAAAGTAAAAAACTGTACCATATAGTAGGATGTGCAGTAGAGAGGAGTGAAGGTGATGTCTTTTTTATGCTCTCTCTTTTAACGTCCTCTGAGATCTTCCCTTACATTTGAAGAAATTAACTGCTCTTTGCTACAAAAAATTGTTATCATTTTAGTAAGAAGCACTGTGTCCCCAGAGAACTGGGGTCTGACTCTAAAAGCAGTTGTAAGGGGCCATCTACAAAAACAAAACAGGATTTGTTAGTTATTAGTTGCTGAAAGTACTGACTTATTTTCTATCTCAATGTAAGATACACATAAAGTGGCCCAAGTCCAGTTAATGGCCCAAACGGTGAAGGTTGGGATCTGGGGCACTTGCTCTATGAGGCACGGCTGGTGAAGCTAGATTTGTTCAAAGGAATCTTCCCACTTAGTACAGTCCTACTTCTGCTCATTTCAGTCATTTTTGAAAATGCTTTTTTTTTTTTTTTTAATTTACTTCTTTTCACAGTTTGTGGTAATAATTAGGATATCTTGTGAATTACACAGCAGTCTCCTCTTACTGAGTTCTGCTGTATTATCTTCTGAATACTTCTTAAACATTGTTTTAAGAGAAAATTTAAGCTGTTGACAAAAGACTGAAATCTTGCTACTGAAGCACCCTTTTATCTGCATTGCAAAGTAGAAGCTAAGAATACATTTGCCAGGAAATAATAAAGCAGAGGTATGGAAATCTCACAAGTTTTAGGATGTGGTTATTCTTCCATAAAATTCATAAACCTGTACCCTCACAACAGTTTTGTTCCACATTAATATTCTCATTACTTCCACAGATGTACTAAATATTATGAAACATTAGAAACATTGCTTCAAAGTCTAAGTCTCTCCTCCTGTGCTTTACAGCTGCAAATAGTTACATGAGATCTCAGTGATATAAGCCTATGTATGAAGGAGCTGCTAGAATACATACACAGAGACATGGGAAAAAGAAAACACACTGATTACTCCACGGGTCATCTAAATCGTCTCCAATTCAAGACCAACATACTGAGACAGTGTGTTTCACTCAGATGCTGTGCGAATAAAATCTTATTTTTGAATTAAGACTTTACTGAATATGCCAAAAATCAATTATAACTAGTTATGTCAAATATCATTCAGAAAATAACAAGAATATATTTAGAATAAATCTAGCATCAAAAAACATTATTACAAACTTTAAAAGAAAAGATATTACAGAAGGAAGAACTTTGTTGTTCTTCGCTTACTGCTAGCTTGCCTGAAATGCTTATTAAACCACAAAGTCTTCTTTTCAAAGTCTACTTTGGTCCTTCCCTGCAATTTCTCTTGCATTGGGGTGCATTGCATTGTCATCCATCACTCTGGATGACAGCTCTGCCATTGGTAGAGTGGACATGTAATGATGATAAAAACAGCTACTTTCTCTGCTACCATATATATCCCACAATAAATAAATAAATAAAACCTACTCCTATCTTGTATTGGTCATATGTGCCACGGTTCTAAGTGTGATCAAGGCAGACCACCCATCTACCTGAAGATTTGCTTTTTTCATTTCTTCACAGCAGTGATAGTTGAATAGAGCAGTAAGATGCTGCCAGTGCTTTTCTGTCTTATCTTGTATTTTTCAAAATCTGACAAAACAAAACAGGTTGGTGGTTGCAATTCAGACCTCAACTGCATCAATAAAACTACCTACATTCAGAAATGTGGTATTTGCCTTTGAAAACTGTATTATGGTAAATAGAAGAAGCAGGTTTCCACACTCCCACCGAGATTTCTTTGCTTCACATCATTATAACACATCAATAAAGCTGTCTGAGCACCTGCCTGTTGTTACAGGCTATAAATCCCACAGTATTACCAACCACTCCAACTTTGTTTTAGCAAAGGTCTGTTACTTATTAAATACTCCATGTTTCAAAGAGTTGTATCTTCAGCTGAAGACGTGTAGAAACAGCAAGGATAACAAATCAGGCACTGGAAAGTATTAGAGACAGATTCTCTGGGTTCTTGAAAGTGCTCATTTACACTCGTCAGGTCTCTGCTATCCACAAAATTAAGGAATTATCACAGCTTAGAGACTGGAATCAGCAGGTCTTGCTCTCTCCCAGCAGAAATCTCACAAACATTGAGTATATAAAGAAGGAAGAAACTCTACTGCACCAGGATATTTTCCATGTCTTATTTTTAACTTCAGTCTTTTTCAGATTTGAATCATGCAAGCACATTTGCAACATTTTTGTAAAGGACATTCTATGAGTAATCTCTTCCTTATGAATATAATTGATTTTGTAATGATTTTAACATTTTATCATCAGTCTTTCTTAAATTTTTGACTCAGGTTATAATCCATGCTTGAATCTCTGTACTGAGTTCATCTCAAAGTGTTTACATTCTCAAAAGACAATGGATATATAATCTGGACAGTACATATAACAGTTACACTGATGTAATACAGAAGAGTCATATAACCTTCAGGCCCTCAGTTGCTGTTTTGACTTCTAACCCAACAATATTTATGAGATCAACGGGACACTGAAAACAATCAATAGCTGTACAAGATCTCATGAAGTAACACATGAAGCAGAACCAAAGTAACTTTAACTAAATATTTCTTGCAAAACAGACATGAACATGTTTTACATCTCCTGTTTCCCCTAATGTTGGAACATACAAAACACATCTATCATTTGTCAGTTAAACAATTTGTGATTCTCTCTACTAACAATCTTCTACTTCCATTTGCAGTGCCAACTAATACAATTTTATGACATGTATAATTCTCTTCCCTACTAAGCTGTCTCTAATTGTTAGACCAGTTCTCAAACTGCCATGTCAAAAATTTTCTATTAAAAGAAAAAATTGTGAACAAATACAATGCTGTTTTCTGTTTGTCATATACTAAATATAAAAGTAGAAAAAGATAGAGACGGTCTCTCAAACAGTTTGTGAGGAGTTTGAATGCAATTTTAGTATCTCCTTAGCAATTATTTTAATGTGATTGCACAGATAGTTTTACCTTCACCTCATTTCAGTAATGGTATGATGATTTCTTTTTCCCCATTTCTTGTGCAACATTTTTAAAATTTCATGTTGAGATATGTTGTTTTAGTTGCCTTTATCTTCACAGGATGTGTCTTGATAGCAAGGCAGTCAGTACTGGATTACATTTTGCACTTGTGTTCTCCTTTGAGGCTTTTCTCTATTGGTGTCTCTTATTAGAATTATATGTAGATAACAAATGTGTCTGCAGTACAAATAACTACTGGGTTTCGATTCCGGCCTATCTTGACAGACTGTATTAATTAAATTAAAGTGGTTTCCTGGAAGGACTTTGTTTATTGATGAGATGACCTAGCCAAATGTTAGCATAGTCAATACGGGGCCACATAAAAATCTGGCATAGAAAAGCAATCAGACTGAAATTTTCTTCCCAGCTCTTTTAGAAATTAGACTACCTCATCTCTTGAACATCCAGTTAGAACTATCTGTAATACAATCCACACAAAGATTTGGTAGATATTACATCATTTAGGAGCCTGTGTATGAATTTCTTGAAAAGCTAATGAATTCACTAGGTGAATATATGAGGTCTGCCCAGAAAGTAATGCCTCCTATTTTATTATGTTAGCTCATGAAGTCAGATGCAGATGCTGGTGGTGTGACAGCAGAGTCTGAACCTCCTCTCCAATATTCCGTTACATTTTGTTGCTGTGTGACAGATGGCAGCAGAGGGGCAGTCTGACAGTGTATGAAATAAAGGTGTGTCACTGAGTCACTGAACATTTGTGGAGACCAAACAGTGTTCGTGAGCAGAGTGAGGCAGTGGGTGGTGTGCATCAGCAGTGGAGACAGTGACAGTGGGTCACCTCTGCTGGCAAAGATATTTACGTGGATGCCGTGCTGGCTCTTGTTCATCACAGGCAAAAATGCACAGCTAATGGTGTGTGCACATAATGTTTTGTAGCCGATAATTGGTTCTATCAAATAGCATTATTGTACTCTTTGTATATGTTGAAGTTTCCACAGAAATAAATAGGGGGCACTACTTTCAGAGCAACCTACATATCTATGCCTAAGCAGACACTGATAATTGTAAGGGACTTCTCTAAGAAGAACAATGTTTATGATGCAAACAGTAGTGGTGTAAAGTGTGATACTATCAAGCTTGAGGATTGTTTTATTCTTGATTTTTTCCAGTTATCTCAGGAAAACATACAGGTCTTAAGTGAAAGTAGATGCATTCTGAATAAAATCTGTGCTTATGCAGTGGAGCATCCAGGAAGGATATAGCTCATCTGACCACAGGATGCTGTTTCACAATTTCACAACACAGCCCTGATTGAGATTACAAAGAGTCCATGTTTACCAAATTACAAGGTGTCTCATGTCTGAGGGAACACATAGATAAACACAAAAATGACTACTGAAAAATATATATATATTAGGAAAAGGTAGAATATTCACAGCAACAAAGAGAGGACAATGAACCTATACATCAAGCATCTAAGGTTATCACATACTAATCCAATAGAAAGTTCTTGAGGCAGGGTCATCTATCATAAAATACAGAACTAAGAAGATTCAGTGAACAGACTTTATGACAGAGATGTTTGTAGAGCCTCCAAAAAATAAAGCCTTGTGATAATGAAGAAATTTAATTAAATAGTTGGCTATTGGGAAAGGAACACCATGTGAAACAGACTGCTCAGTAACATATAGTGTCTTCTGACAATTTTGTGATATCTCATGTCTTTAAGACAATATTTGTACATAAGACAGGGGTGGAATCAGAAGAAGGAAAACCATTTCTGTATTTTGGAACAAACATATCTGAGGATTTACAGATTTTGAACAAAATGTCATTTAAAAAAAAAAAGTTAAAAAACACAACAATGAAATAAGAGCTAGTGATTGTTTTCAGTGCCAAGACAAACCTTTTTGTATACTCTGTGTATTATCATTTGAGTTCAGGGCTTAAACTCTGACTTGCCTTATATGTTCATAAACATGGGAGAAGATACAGCCTGGATGAAACAGATTAGAAGACATGCAAAGCTTCTTAGAATAATTCGAATAATTCTAGGAAAGTACTGACAATGCTTTCTCATCAAAATGAAGCAGTACATCTACTAAAGTTTAGTATTGATTCAAGTCTACTCAGTGTTTTCAATAACAAGGATGTCAAAATATAGAACATGACAGCCAGCTGGAAGGACATACCTAGAACTGAAAGTTATCTTGACAGTGAGGAGTTAGGCTTTGAAAAAAAAACAAAACAGAGCAAACTGCCATTAAATATAGGC
The DNA here is from genome assembly GCA_013399175.1 of Odontophorus gujanensis. NCBI lineage: Eukaryota > Metazoa > Chordata > Aves > Galliformes > Odontophoridae > Odontophorus > Odontophorus gujanensis. Next base: position 396,101 of record VXAB01002896.1, read on the forward strand.
AATATTCTGAACATAGGGCCAGTAACCTTCTACAACAAAAAGTGTGGCAAATCTGGTTACAGAAACAAGGATTTGGAAGTTTTTGTGACTCAAGAGCTAAATATGATTTTATGCTGATGTAAAAGCTGTACACTATATATTTGAGATATATTTGGGATATATCTAGTAACACTCAGCCTTGAAACATCGGAAATTATTCTTTAATAAGCAAGGTTAAAGTCTTTCATAGAATAGTGTCAAATTTTAGACATTTTGATGAAGATGAGGATCAGCAGATGTTAGTTCAGAGTAAATTAAAAAAAAAAAATGCAGAAAGAATGATTTCTGTGGAAAATAATAATAATAATAATAAAGGGTAGAAGAGAAAAAAGTCAAGTCCTCCTGAAATAGTATTTATCAGGAATCACAGAAGCATACTTAATTGCGTTTTCCATCATGACATTACCCTGAACAATTGCCAGCAATATGATTCCACAGTTTTTCACTTTGCATGATATGATGACAACTACTTACAGAGCTACAGCCAACACATCGAGGAAAGTGATTATTCCCCTCTACAGCAATTGTGAGACTCAAACGTCCATATGTAATTCTTGTTTTAAACAGTACAAGACAGATACTGATGCACAGAGGTGAGTTCAACATGATTTGGTGTCTGGAGAAAATGATGCACAAGAAGAGGTAGATAATTGGTATTGGTTAGCCTTCAGAAGAAAAGGCTTGTAGGACATCTTACTGCTGCTTTAACTAATGGGAGGGCGTCAATCAGAGAGTAAGATGTTCCTCAGCAGTTCACAGGAACAGATGAAAGGAGATGATTGTAAACTGCTACAAGGGTAATCTGCTTAGATGTAAGCAAGAAAAAAATAAATAAATCACCACCAACACTGTTAAAAATTGCAACAGATTGCCCAGATAATTTGCAATATCTCTGTCATTAGAGATATTCAGAACCTGGGTGAACACAGCCCTCAACCTCTGCATCTAGGCTAGTCATACTGAAGAGAAGCTGTACTAAATGATCTTCATCCACAGGTTGCTGCCATGTTCCATGGTTTCAAGTCATCCTGAAATAGCATTTATCAGGAAGGACACGAGAATACTTGATTGAATCTTATGCCATGAGGGTGATTACATTTGAACAAATCTGTCAGAAATATGACTATGCTATTTTCCACTCTGCAGGAGTATTTTGAGTATTTATCAGTTGTGAGACTTTCAAACGCTAAGCAAAACAAATTTCACAAAATAACAGAAGAATTAAAATTGGAAGGGACCTCAAGTTCAACCCCAGCTCAAAACACAGTCAACTGCAGCAGCTTACTCAGGACTATCTGTGGTCCTCAGTGTTTGGAATATCTCCAGAGATTAATGTAGTGTAAAGAACAGATGACTACTGGCAACCAGTTTAGTCTTCTTTTTGCAAGTTCAGATTTCACATAGTTAGTCAAGTTTGTCCAGCACATATTCCTACCAGAACCACAGGCATCTGAAGATGCCAATTAAAAGTGTCACTGAAACCTATCTATGAACCAGGAAAATGTTTGCAACTTCCTTAATTCAACATTGTTTTTTTATATTTATCATCATCCTTTGCAACAATAATCTAGGGAATTTGCTAGCTTTCCTCAGCACAGCTGGAAAATCTATCTCAATTTTGCCTTATACAACTCCTTTCCCATGTACTCTGCATGCAGTTATTTGTCATAAACAAATAAATTAGGTTTAGCAGTTATGAGAACGCAGGCTGCTTTCAATTAGAGATGGCACCTTCAGACCCTGTTCACTCAGCAGCATAAGGATAGGAAAATATTTCTGCTATTGAACTCCCCAGCGCTGCCTTGCTTGAGGATATTTATTTTAATAAACACAAGGTCATTATGCTAGCACGAGGACACCACAGGTTCCCCCTAAGTGTAACTCTTTGATTACACGTTATCCATCTTGCTATTGTATCTCTGGCTGAATTTTGTCAGCCTCAACTGAGCAGCTTCTGTTAAAATTAGAAAAATCCTCAAGAGAGGTCAGTCTCATAAACAGAAGGTTGTAATTCTGGACAGTTAGCAGACAGCTCTATAAGCAGTAACAGCTCCAGCTACCTTTCTACTGCCTGTACTATCAAGCACCTGTCACCTCATAGTATGCTCTAAGAGATACACAGAAACCTGCATGCTAGGGACAAGGTTGCTAGTGTCTTACTCACCTTCATTTTATTTCATTTTGTACTCAGCATAAAATTTAGTAGTGACCATTTCTAAGGTGTGGTGTTTTTTGTTTTTTTTTGTTTTGATTTTGCTTCTAGCAGCTAAGAATGTTAGAATAACATTCTGATTAAATCTAGAGCGAATAATTAAATGCTATGTTCAACACTCCTCTTTTAATAGACTAATCATTAGACCACTCAGTGACACTGTTTTATGTATGTTTCAGCTCACTGTCGCTACCATGAAGCACCAACTTGCCACAGTGCAGACCTACAAAATATGATGAAAATTCTCTATCCTAAACGTTATGTCCTAAAAATTCTGTAAATAGATCACCATACTCCCAAATATAATGGTCTAATTGTTCTACTTTTTCTATGTCAATGAATGGAGAACTGAAGGTATATAAGAGTACCCGAAACAGATAGGAAAAATAAATAAAGTAATAATTGAATAGGTAGAAAGAAGCAAACAAAAAGCCTTCAATTCCACTCATAGATCGCTTAATAAAGATTGATCTTTTTCTGAATCTAAATACAGAGACCACACATTATCTGTAAGTTATAAAGAAAACCTTGTTACTGTCGGATTGGATTGAATTGCACAGACCAGACAGATACAGGTAGTGACTATCTTCATGCTTTTTTTTTATGCCACAAAGCACAGAACCTCTGTTCAGTAAAGGATCTGTGCAGGGAGAATACTGACAAAAAGAAAAATCTGTTTTGTTTTGCTTTTTTTTTTTTTTTTAAATTAATAACCTAAGGAAGGTTTGATGAAGAAATTAATTCAAGCTGGTAAACAGCAGCACAACATATGGCTATCTTTTTGTATTCACTTAATAATGCAGGAGTTTAAAAGAAAGGACAGTAAAGGAGAATTTATTTATGTGTTTAAAGACTGATTATTAATCAGAATTTGTTTCAGAAGTGAGAATGAAGCTTCTAGTTTTCTTAGAAAAAGTATACCTTACCTGCGCCTACAACTCATTATTGCTTATGGGAACATTTCATAAATCATGTATATAATATTTGTCTGTTTCCTTAGGCTCAGAGAATGGTAAAAATCTTCTAAATCACAGCAATATACCACAATGCAAATATATTTATGGTTCTTACAAAAACAGACAATAATTTGGCTGCTGCCAAAAGCAATTAATCTTCCTGGTAACACTCCTATTTATATACATACATAGAAAACAACCAAAAAAAAAAAAAAACCTAACCCATTTAGGAAGCAATTTTAATTATCGTTCACTTAGAAACTGTAAAACACTATGGAAATATTATATTCTCTTTGCTAGTAATGAACTCCAGAATAACTGCTTTCTTTAATATTTACTTTTGTTTCTTCAAGGTATATAACTTGCTCTGTACTCTTGGTGGATACAAGAAAACAAACTCCCATTTGCAAATACCACCATTTTTCTAATACATGCTGTTCAAAAAGAGTCATTTTATCCCTGGACAATGGATGAAAACGGACAACTGCATCACAGAAAAAGTTCCTTTTGGCTCTATGCTGAAAAGATACTCACACAAAGAAGTTCCAGTGCATTTCTTTCAATACTAAACATGTTCATTTAAGTAACTGTGCTGTAATACTTCACAGTAGCCAGAGCATCATCCAGAGCAAATGCAAGCCACTGGCATTTCCCATCACTGAACATACCACCTTGTATGTCTTGTACTCTGACTTAGTTCTCTTTCTGAACTTAGAGCACCCTAGATACATCTTGTCTTCTCAGTAACACCAACCATACAAGCTGCTTTGCAGTTGGACTTTTAAAAATATCCTTTATTATCTTTTGTGAATGTTCCTCTGTCTGAAAATATTCATTATTAAAAATCTCTTCTGAGTCACCTACACCATAAGTAAAGCACAACTGTCTTAGCATTTAGTGGCTCATTGTGCCAATTTTGCACACAGTCTGTCTCCACTAGATATTATTATGCACATACAGATACACTCAGTCTATTTTTGTCGTTGCAGTTCCCACAGGTGATTCAACTGTTTTGTAAAGTAAATGCTAGGAGACTTAACTGAAAATAAAATGAATAAAAAGGAGGAAATGGTTATGTAAAAACTTGGTTTTTAGGTGCAACCATATCTCTTTCTTGGCTCGCTATAGGCTTTACTACAGATCACCATTACACTCATGTTGAAATTGTCTGGAAACAAATATCCTCCTTTCAGACAAGCTGCCTGGCACCTGAAATTCCCACAGTTGTATTTGTCCTTCAGCAAGAAAATGTCCTACTTCAAGTTTTGATCAGTCTTTACGGGAAGGTGAAAAGAGGAGGCAAAGGAAACATTATTAACTCTTGTTGAACTGTTGATGCACTATATACAAGCCAGAAAAATAATAATAAAAATAAATAAATAAATAAATAACAGGATTAAAAATACAGAAAAATGGCTACTCATTTAAATTTTTCGTAAAATATTGTATAATATATTTTTTCAACGCAGTAATAGCCTGTTAAACTAGTTAATATTTACAAACTAGAAAAAAGTTTGATTAATGTTTAGACAACAACACTTCTGTTGAAGTGCCTCTCTCAGTCCAGTGAATGTCTCAATTTCAAAAAGTAACATAATGCCTCATTTCTTCCATCCTCCTATTACATACTACCACCCAGTCTTAACTAATACCCATGCACAGTCAATGACGTCATGCCTTTCTTTTGAGTAGATTTGCCCCAGGGATAAATTTAACCAAATCTGGAAAAGGGTTTAATATTATCAAGTAGTAGCTGTTGCATAAGGAAAGGGAGGAAGGAGCCTATTGCTTAATATGAATTAGAGATTTAATAAAGAAATCCTGTGAGGATTCGCATATTCCCAAATACTGCTGTGTATTTTCATTTAATAGCTCCACAAGTAATTATTATGTAGCTACCTCAGTGTTTTGGAAAACATAACACACACCTATACTGTGATTGCATGTTATTTTTTCATATCAGCCCCAACACTTCAAGAGGTCTTAAAATATAATGAAAAGATCAGAAATCCTGTGCGTAAGCTGAAGAGGAGCTTGAGCTTTCAGAATTCCACTTACAGCTACATCATTTAATAACTCGTCAGAAACATTAAGAATAAAATACATTAAATAATAAGTATTTAATCAACCAGCAATACAAAATATTCCCATATTCTTTATAAGATGCATTATTACATTCAGGCATCATTAAGAACCTCTTTTTGAATTGCTGTATAAGCAACAAACAAAATATTAGTCTGTAGGTGTTCTGACAGAGGGGAAACTACCAACCCATTGCTTAAAACAAAGAAGTAAGTTCTCAGCAAATGCTTATGCTTTATGCCTTTCATTGCTCTTCTACGCTAAGGATGCACAGTCAATTATTTGAGAACATGACGCACACTGCAAAAATATCTCAAAATTAGGATTTCAATGAAGAATCTGGTTGATGCACACAGTCACTCATAAATAAATAAAAAGAAGTTTGCAACTCTAGTTAGTATACACTTTCTCCTAAATTGCATCTACCAAATCTCCTCAAATCTACACTAAATGAGTAGAACAACTATAGTAGTTTTGAATGAAACTGTTCGGGATCTGAAAACAATCTAGCAAAAAGAAACATGACATGGAGCTTGAATTAAATTACCTTGATCCCAGATACGTTATTTATCTACAGCAAGACCTACTTCAGGCGTCTCCGGTGCAACCCAAAACCAAATCAGCAACCAAAAATACTGTTTTCCAGCCACAATGATATTTTTTCACAAATTATCAGCAGCAAGAAAACTTAAGGCTTTCAGTATTGAAGTAAAGACATTTGAAAGACACTAAGTAAATTATTAGAATAACTTGGAACTGCAAGACTCAGAACCTAAATGTCGTAGAACAATGCTTAAATATGATTGCTTGTATCAACTGGAGAAAAGTTCTATCTCTAAAATGTGGACAGAAGATGAACAATATGAACTTCACTTCTACTGATATGTTCTTCAACTGGCAGGATAGTCAATAGAGGCAAATACCTCAATACTGCTATCAGGCATGTGTTTTGGAGCAATTTACTCACTATCAGTGCTCTATCCTTTTTCGTCTTTCCAAGTCCCTTGCAGAATAGAGTCATGACCTCTTTAGCCTCATGGACCAGTAGCTGAAAAGTCTATGGATTTCACACAGACAAGCTGTTATCTGACTGTGACAGAGCAGAAAATCTACTCAGGTATCAGTAATCCCCTGGTTAGCATTCAAACCACTGGACAAACTCTTCATGACAGCAGAAACATCGCAATTGTTCAATGAACCAGACAGAAAGGGGGGAACAGATACATTTTGCAAATGCATTGAAACACCTTTTGTCTTATTGTGAATCATTAATATGGTTGCCTTTATAAAAGCACACTTTTGGTCCTGTGGAACATCCTGAGTGACAGGAACACATGTGCAGACATGATTCCTTGTCTTCACCCACTCTATGAGAAAACTCAGATCTCTGCGGTGTCTAGATATTGGGATCTTTCCAATTCCAAGGAATCTGCAAACATGCTTCTAACTAAATTCCGAATGTCAGTTTTTCGTTAGGTATAGAATAACTGCAGTTTGTTACACAAGTAGAAATATACGAAAACACCATGAGATGAAATGTCCTTATTTAGTTTACACATGGTATGTAGTATCTTCATGACAGCTTACTGTTTGTAAAGTAATTTAATTTTTTTGTTTTTGTCCTTTTTAATATTTTCTCATCCAAATATTGAAATGAACTGAAGCAAACATCCTCACGCAGGTTGGAAAATAAGTCTGATATATTTTGTAATGTCATCAAGTAAATCTGAATGCTAATCCTTTATCTTTTTAGCTGTCCATACAGCCAGTTTCCCAGTGAAAATAGACAATAATGAAATACCCATCCTAAAGCTCAGATATACACTATATATACTATATGGGTACAAAAACATAAAGAAAAAAATATATATAAATTGTATGTTATACTTGGTTGATTTATGCCATGATTACTTCTTGAAAAAAATACAACATTTAACTTATGGAGTTGCAAGGACAAATCTCAGTCAATATTAGATTCTTAAGACTGGATCAATAAGGAAAAAAAATGACATTATTTATACCTGTAGACTTGATCCCATGCACTGAATAACTAAATCTTCCCACCTTCTATTCTTTCGCTTTTATTAGCCTCTAAGCTTATTCTATAGCCCTGGAACACCATAAAAATATTCTAGTGTAGGAAAGGAAATCTCAAATTCTAGCACATATGATTTACAACAAAGTCATTACAATGTGACTTTAGACCTTAGATGCATAAACAAGTTAAAAATCACAGTGAATTGCCTTTTGGTATATGTTCAATTATTATTATTAACTCTAATTATATTACTGTTTTAAAATGATCTCTGGGGAGACCTTTCTTCTATCTGCAGTTCCAAAAGTAACTGTGCAGTTATTTGTGCAGAAACTGCAGAAAGCACTGTGTAGTTATTTGCGAGGCACTTGATGTGGTTATCCTGTTGCTACAGGCAACAAGACTTGCTTCTTTTATGGAGCTGGCTTTTAAATGGTTGTTGAACTTCACTTTGCAGTCTGCTTTCTAAAATCTGATATGCTTTTTACAATGATCAGTTATTAACAAAAAATCTATATACATCTCCAAAAGAACGTAGGAAACAAAACTTGATCTAAAAATAGGTGGAGCAAGGCAAGATAAATTCTGCATTTTCTAAGATGGTCAAATAAAAAGCGAAAAACACGTTTAAAGACTAGACTTGAACTAAACAGTATCTTCAGTTTAAAAGAGACCTCATTTCAAAGTCATTTCCACTCTTAGAATCACATTATGAACAATCTCACATTTGATTTTAAGTATCTGAGGTTTTCAAGGTGATAAGATTATTTCTAAACAGTTAGACTCTCACAGCTGAATTTACAAGATTGCTAGTTACTGGAAAGGAAAGAAAATCAGTGTTCAAGTTTCAAACTAATTGTAGGTTTGAAAAGTCATACATGTTGTAATACAAGTGATCTATAATACAGTTTTTTATTTACTATGTTAATTCCTCAGCTACTGTCTGAAAAAACTTTAATGGGTAGAGAAAAGAAACTGAGAATTTCCTGGGCATCAGGTAGCCTATGTGACCATTCAATTTCCATTATTCAGCTTCCAAAGATTAATTTTGTAGCAGTCACTTCAAAATTATTATCCCCAGTAGAACATAAAACAGCAATCAGAATTCTTAAAACATCTCAAATTCCTGAAGCTACCATAGAAGGAGTAGAAGAACGTAATAAAAATGTATAAAGAAGAATCTTCATTTCCTCCAAAGGGGACAGCAGATTATTAAAATCTTTTTTAAATCTACCAGCTACAAAATTTACCATCCTACATCTCAAAATGTTAGTCCAAAGTCTGCGTACCATGAAACATCACAACTCATTGTTGTGTCTTGCCTTCTCTGCTTAAAAGGAAAACCAAAGTAAATAGTGGGAATCACCCTACAAAAGCAGATTTTTATAATTTTTATTTGAATCTGGAGACATGTGTGGCAGGCATGTGACAGATGTTAATTATAAATAGTTAAGGCACATGTATGTTGCCAGGGACACAGTGTAATACTGTGCAGATTAAAAGAGAACATTATATCACAGAGGGGTAGGGTCAGTTTTCTGGATTAGTTGGAAAAACTCCAAACTCTCAAATTAAATTCAGAAACAGAAGAAATACAATTGAATAAAACTATATCTTAATTAAACAAAAGAAATATTTCTCTATGCTTTGTATTAACTTTTCTTCAAACAATTGAACCCAAGTGATCATACCTTTTCTCACACTAACTTCTGTATCCATGGTAAACAAACACACCGTCATTTTATGTCATAACATAAAACTACCACCCTTCTTCATCCCTTTCCTTAGAGAACAAATATAATTTTAGTATGTTTTGGAGAAAGACTCTTTATCTGCTAGTGTAGTGGCAGGACAAGGGATAATTGTTTTAAATAAACAAAGATTAGGTTTAGACTAGATTTTTCTAAGAAATTATTTACTTAGAGGGTGGTGACATGGTGCAACAGGTTGACCATAGAAGTTTTGAATGCCCCATCCCTGGTTGTGTTCAAGGCCAGGCTGAATGGGGTCCTGGGTAGCCTAATCTGGTGAGATGTGTCCCCTGCCCATGGCAGGGAGGTTGGAATCATGTGGTCTTAATGGTCCCTTTAACTCATGCCATTATGTAATTCTATAATCTTTGTCTTGACTTGGATAATATCATTTATTCAATACAAGATTTGTTAACCTCTTAAAAGACTTTCCTTCCTGTTCCCAGTGAGTAGGTAAGAGGAAGATGATCCCAAAAAGATGGAAAGAAAACAGATCACGGTTTTTGACAGACACAGAGTGTCAAGGAAGTAAGAAATCTATATCCATAAAGATTGTAAACAAAAGGAAGAAACATCATGATTTGCAGAAAGACAATTGCACAGAAGTGCTTCTTCCACAAGGTCTCAATCCCATGCTCAGCAAAACTGAAAACTCATTTCGGAGGGGTAAAAGAATCTGGGTGAAATCTGTAGTTAAAAGAAGATCTAGAAGGGGAAGAACATATTGCAAATATGAACATTAGGAACCAGTAAACTAATACAGACCACCTGGGACACAAGGACACAGCCATCTGTCTGTTTTTGGAGGTGAGGTAGAAAGGAGTGGGAAGAGAGCGCCAGTCAATCACTGGCTCAGACACCTACACATAAACCAGGTAAGATACAAGAGACAATTTTGACATGCATGTTGAGGTTCAATAAATAAGCTGTTCATAATCAGTCTCATTACTGTGAAAAGTAATTTTACTTAATGAGTGTGGTGATATCTTTTCAAGGTTTATTTCAGATTAATCCAGCAAATCAAAGGAAGATTTATAAGTTTTCTTAAGTAATTTTTTTCTTAGGCTTAGCCACATTTGAACTATGATGGTTTTTTAGGCAGACATAAAACCAAGACTGCATACATGACACATTTAAATATACATGTGTTCATGGAATGCTGTAGTACAAATGAAGTACATCTCCGAGAATGACAGCAATTCCCTACAAGAATTGTTGTAAGTAAACAAATTTCCATTAGGAAAAAAATAAAACAAAAATAGCAGGAATGCATTATTGCAGGCAGAACTTCAGACAGAACAATGTTAAATTATGCACTATATATTCCCATTTAATTTCAGTTATGTTAAAATATTGGTTTGATAAAATAAATGTCAGTCCCCAATATATTCCTTGTTTTCAGCTCTGACATGACAGTTAATATTTGAACTGTAAGCCCTAAGAAAATAATTTTAGATTTTCAAAATAAATTCTTTAAAAATCAAGAATGTTTTGTGTTTAAGGAATGTTTAGAAGTTGTGTTGAGGGAGAACTAGTGATGATAGGTGGACAGTTGGACTAGATGATCCTGTAGGTCTTTTCCAACCTTGGTAATTCTACGATAAGAACCTTGGTGGTATTAAAACAATTAAGAATCTTTTTTCCCTAACATGGAACTGAAAGAAAATGTCAGTTTAGAGAGAATACCCACTAGGAAGATAATTCAAAGTTGCTCCTAACTTCAACAGCTCCTAACTTCAACAGCTTCTGGGTAAATGAATTACATGTGGAGAAACCTAAGAAAATGTTTGTGAGCCTACCAAATGTTAAACATGAATCTTTCAGTCCTTTTACAGCCTCTAGCACATTTTTCTTCTTTGGTGGCAGTTTCTATCAGACAGTGTTAATATGCAATCACTGAGAAATGGTATCAAAAGTTCTACCAGATAGGTTTCTTTCTGACATATGATCTACATTCTTTGCATGTGCCACTCAGTATTTTAAGTCATAGTATTTTACACATATACATTTTATTTGCTGAATCTCATTAGAAGAAACTCCTGCTTGTATTTGCAGGACATTATACAGTAAAGTTATGTAACTGGTCTCCCTTGGCTCACTGCATAGTTCATAGCGATCAAGAGATTTCTACAGAGAACAAGTCTCTTCCATTAGGTTCACAGCTATCTGCTAAAAGTTCTGTTTTCTCCTCTGAGGTGTAGGGAACTACTAAAATACTAAATTAACATATTTATGTACTAAAGGTTCTGACTTAAATCAAAGAACAGCAATCAGCCTTTTCTTTCTGCCACTTTAAGTGTTCAAATTCCCACTCATAAGAGAAGCAGATGGGCACAAGAACTGGAAGCCAAGTGTCAGGAGACAGACAGTACTGGAGTAAGAAACAGTCATCCACTCCAGCAATATCAGGTCACTTCTGAGTCATATTTCCAAGTTCAGCACTGATTAACTATGAGACAGAAGACAACTCCTTTAAATTCTCTGAATCTAATTTCATTTTGCTTTGTTTCTCCACCCGGTTGTGAACAATTTTGTTTTCAGGTAATATCCATTTCTACAGTATATATATGAAGGGATGGAACTACACTTGGGTGGTGTTCAGGCTAATTGCTTAATAACTATAAAGCACCTTCAGGACATGAAGCACACATTACATACTGAAAGCTTTTATACCTTTTTAAAATAAAGTTACTAGTGCTTGCAAAAGCAAAAATAACTCCACATAATTAAACAACTCAGATCCCTGCTAACTCTGCAGCATATAAGCCTGTATGCCTGTCAGAATCCAGCACGCTCAGGTCCAATCCTGCTGAGCTGTCCTCATTACAACAAGGCAAATAAACATGTTTTCTTTATGTTCTCTCAATAATTACATTTGCTCTACCTCACTGAGGATCTCCTGCTAGCAATGAAAAGCATGAAGTCTTTCAATGGGTCAAACTCTAGCTGTTTTATTTCATTTCAAACATAGCAGACAATTTCATTTTTAACTTCTAAAGCAACAGCTAGTGTAGTTTCCCTGTAAGACTGTTCAGAGTCAATCAGCCAAACTTCATATCAACTGCAAACTCAGCAAGCAATTAATTTTACTTCACCATTAAACACAACATAAAATCCCTATGATTTTTTTTCATAAGACTTCAGAAGAGTTTGGAATGTTCATAGAAGTGAGTGCAAGGACTCATTTATTTTATCTCTTATTCAATCAGCAGTATACCTCCCCTTCAGGAATCGGATGGACAAAAAAGATTAAGATCTGTCTCTTAAAATGAGTAAAAAAATTGATTCTTAACATGAGACATACAGGCTCAAAACAAGTTCCACCAGCTCCAACTGTTGTCACTAACACTAACAAATTGTCAATACTTTCAAGTACACAAGTTACCTGGGTTGTTTTTCAAACATTAAAACCTCTACAGGGGATTAAATGGAAAAACTGCATTCATAAAACAGTGGGATCATTTCATTTCTTTTCAGGTGACCATTTGTATACCAAAGAACAATGAGCATAACTGTCTTTGCACAAGTGGGATAGGAAAACAGAAGTTCCATAACTACAAATATAAGTGAAAATAGATATTAGATACTGTTACTGAGTTCCCCACTGAGAGACTATTGGGATCCTCCCAACAGGGATCTCACATCTGAAGAAACAAGGAAGTTCATTGCAAGGTAAAACAGAAAACTTGACAAGGAGGATTTTTGAGATAATTCTCAAAGTAAGATAAGACAAACTGAATAGTAATGTTACTTCCTTACTTCCTGTAAAGATCAGCAGGGGGGCTCAGGCAGTTTCTTTAAGCAACAGTTGAACACTTATTCCATAGCCTTTCAGTGCTGATTGCAGCATAATATGACACAGCCTATTTGAATCCTTGTCTATTCAGTGTCTTCTCTCCACAGTTCCAGGAGCTGAGTCTCAGCTTAGATTCCAGAGATCACACATCAGGAGTGGGAAAAGCAATTCACATACAAGAAGTGGGACGAGTAACAGTGAACACACTGTCAAAAAGCATGGACAAATAAAGCTTCACTACCAGCATTAACCACTTAAGACTCATCCTGTATGCTTACAACAAGAAAAGTCTGGGTTTGATAAGGGACACAGGTAGTACAACTCAAAGCAAAGTTTACACAAGTAGCTATGCGCAGAATAACACATATTTTTTTCCCCATCACAGGAAGAGGCAGATTGCAAGGCATGGTATGAACATCTTAGCCCACAGTGTATCTGACACCATCTCAGCAAAGAAAGTTGCTTCTATCACAGTCACATTTGACCTTGGAAAAAACTTAATGTTGACTGGTACTAAAGGGATTAGTTAAGTGTGCCATTTTTCCAACAGAGTTTTCAATTACTTTGATGAGCAATTAAAATGGTAATTAAAAAACAATTCAAAACTCAGTACTCAGGTTATGAAATAAGCTCTTGAGCACTCACTACAACTGGAAACATTAAGGTCACAATGCAGCTTAAGCAGGAAGGGGCTAAAGAGATGGGCAAAATCATGCTTGGGATTTATTTAAGTAAATTACATTTTATTTAAGTGAAAAAAGATACTTTAAAAATACACTGCCAGGTGTATGTAAGTACTTGATTAAACCAATTTATATAAACAGTGCCTTAGCAGAAACAGACTTCAAGAAAAGAAAATCTCCATATTGTAGTTACACACCTCCTGAAACTGCACTAGATTTTATGGCAGTATGGGCCCAGCTACAAGGCCAAAAAGATGGGGTTATGCTACAGATCAAAAATCAAACATTGGAAGCCAGTGTTATTCCAGGTCCTCTACCCAAATCCTACTGAGTATAAATACAGTACTGATTATTACAATTTCTTCTCTGCAAATGCTTAGGGGTGGTCTAGCAGGTTTTTTTTTTGTTGTTGTTATATTCATTATTTTTGTTTCGCAAGAAAGTGCCAAATTGACTTGAGCTCACATGGGAACTAATTTTATACCCAAGTATAAATAAGTAGCGTCAGTAAAGTAAACTATATACTAGTCTGCAAAATTGGTGTCTAAACAAACTCAAGATTTAAATCTCTAAACCAGAAAATCTTTGTTACATAGACTGAAAACTAGAACAAGTTATTACTAGAAGATGTTGGGTTCTTTTGTTCATTTGTTTTTTCCCCAATTAAATATATTATTTTACAAGATAATCTGAAAATTGAAATCAGAGTCCTGGTATTTATACTTTCCACTTAATATCTCACTAAGACTTCTTCTGATAGCTCAACAGATCTCCAGAGCTGAACATGATCGTTGCTGAGAGGAGCTGATTATGTTCAGGAATTGAGCAAACCTATTATCTCCATTGGAAACTGCCAGCTGAAATTTGATCCACTAACTGTAATTATCAAGAATTTTTTTTACTGGATTTTGGCCAAGAAATTATGAATAGTAGCACTTTTTATCAAACATGATATTGACCAAATGAACATTTCAAAGAAACATTACAATAACCATTACAGACATTAATTTTATTTGCATACAGCTTCTGGAAGGAAATGGGTGTATTGTAATGCTATTAAAAATATTTTACTAAACATAGAAATGTTGAAAGGAGTAGTACTAGCAAAAAGGAAGTGTGGCTGTAATTATGTTTAGGAAAAAAAAAATCCGTAAGATGTTAGCTTTCTTCTCTCTTATTTCATTATAAATCCCTTTAAATCTACTAATCTAACTTCATGTCTCTGGTATCATTTATATTTGCTCATTTCCCAGCAGGTTCTGGCTGTTCAAGATATTTTCCTAAGAAGAGTGTCAGAGGATTCTCACCTCCTTTCTATGCCATAAATCCCTGTAATGTCATCTATGAAGTGTTGTGGTACCCCCTAGTAAGTTAGATTATATTTCTTAGTTGACACACATTGTAAGCAGTTTTACTGTAATTCAAGAGAATAAAGTAGAATTACATTTTCACAATATTTAATAAAAGCATGTTGACATGGATAACATGTGACTTCCTAATAGCAATGTCAACACTTGAAAAAATCATGGAAAAAAGTTACTGAAGGAAATGACTAGCATTCATTATTTTTTTTTTATCTGTCCTGCCATTATATTAAGGAATGATATTATGTATGTCAGCAATCATTTGGTGCATTTGTAAGAATACTGAAAACATATTACTTAATTTTAAGGATTTAATGGATCCAGCTCTTTCAGTAGCCCTATCTCTTACAAAACAAGTTAAAAAAAGGAACTCAACTATAGCTTTCAGCAGCACAAAACCTAAAATGCAGCAATAAGCAACTTGTTTCCATACAGTTGATAGCGGTATTACACCCCAAAGCTCAGACACTTGGTTACCTACTTATTTAGATTTCCATCAAATAAAATAAAAATATAAAGACATCTGTTTTGAGGTAAATAGTTGGTTTAAAGGCAGTAAAATACTTCCTTTCAGTAGTCCTCTCTAGCTTTTCTTAATACTAATATTGAATTAGTTCCTCTTATCTATCATCAGAACAGGGAATAAAACTGTTAATATCTAGACTGTGAAGTGCATCACTTACGCTAGGCCCACAGATTCAAGGACACTTCATCTGAAACAGGACAATACAATAAACACTCGGAGGGATAGAAAAAGAAACAGTCGTCCTGGGATCTGTAAATTTGAAAGAACTGAAAGGTTTTCGAACTAAATATAAAAGCGTACATAATACCGGAAAAGAAGAATGGGATTTTCCCTATTAAATATTAAACTGTTTTCTCAGAGATGGAATCTAACTTTTCTTCAGTCTGCTACCAGTGTCTTTTGTGGTTTTTTTACTTGCTTCAAGTTTCAAGAATGTATTTCTGAAACAATCAATATTTAGTCTCAAATTTAGACATAAGAGCACCCTAATAGAACAGCACAGACATGCTACAAACTACATTTAATGATGAGATTTTATCTGCTGTGACAATCCAGAGAAACGTTCAGGAATAGATTCGGGTGAACTCTAAAAGTCTGATACTCAGGTTTGAGATCTACAGTTACTTGGATTACTGCTACCTAACTGGGGGGTTTTATCTTTCTTTTTCTCTTTCTTTATTTACTACTATCAACATACAAAAAGCTCTGATGAGTTTTCAAGAATAAAAAAAAGTTTAAGAAAATAGTAGAGGGGTAACTACTGAAGAATCGTGACCTATTCACCTCTGGAGACAAAAGAAGAGAGAAAAATAGCTGGAGGTAGAAAACAAAAAAGAAGCAAGCATGGGAGCATGACTTCAGTAAATCAGCTCTCTGATTTCTTTCTAATAGATAAACCTAACTCTGGAAAATAGAAATCTCAATCTGGTGGGATTTTTGACGCTCCAGCTGATTGCTATTCTCATTCCAAATTGCTTAATTCCAGGAATACATTATTTGAGAATTCTTTTTCTTTTCTTCATATATCTATTTTTTTCATTATGCTCCTCTATTTTTAACTTTTTCCCCAGGCATTTTCTCTTCCTTCCCCTCCTAACATTCTCTACAATGTTGTTCTTTTTCTTTTCTTTACTCTTCTTTAACTGGGATCTGAGCACCAGACTGTGGTTTTACAGCCAAAATATTTTGATGATAGTATAATAGACAGATGGCAGAGTTTGAAGTGTTTTAGTAGTGATGGCCATTTACTAGCAGACAGTGCACAGAAGAAACAAAAGGTTACCAAAACCTTCTCCCACAAACTTTTTGAAGTATGTTTTCACAAAGAACAGAATGCTAATGTTAACACTAAATGTTGGAAAGCATTAAGGATCTCCTCTGTACAACATTTGGAGGTGGAAACTACTAATTTATCCATGTCTGAAAGTAAGGCAAAAATCTGAGTCCTGGCTACATCACAATGATTATGAATAATCTAAGAATCTACTCAGTTCCTTTTCCACAGGAAAAGGTATTTTGTGTGTGTGTGTGTGCGTGCGTTGTTAAAAGTTGTTCTTTTTTTTTTACAGCTTGTAGGCCACTCATGCATTTTTACTGCCTTATCACAGCTTCTCATCAAGCAGACACAGAAAGCTAGCATGTATGCATTTATCTCTGAGGAAAAAAAATAAAAAAATGCAAAAATCAAGGGTTGAAAGATTTTCCACACACACTGTCAGCACGAGCAACCATGGCTGCAGAGCTTTAGAGGAGACTGAAGCAAGTTGCTTCTCTTCATTTTTTCATTCCCCTCATTATTCATTTTCCTCAAAAATTTGGAACTATAAAGACCAACAAAACATGAGAAAAAGACACATGGTATCACCATATGGAGAGTAGGTGGAAATATTAAAATGAAGACATTATTTTATGATGTGTATTTCCTCATCACACCTCCCAGATGCACCCATCTATCTTTTCACTCTAATATTTCTGTGCAGTCACCCACATTTTTTTTTTCATTATTTTCTTCTCAGTGTATAAATGAACCCTCTAGTTGGCTAATGGAGAGTACAATTGTACCAGAAATTATATGCTGACCCATATTTCATGATTTATTGTGAATCTGCACCTTTATTGTTTCTTCAGTGTGATTTAACTATGGGGAAGGGAAAGAAGCAGGCAACTCATTTACACAGTAAACTTTGCTGCTGGCTCTTTTACAATTTCCCAAGCTAAAAAAAAAATGAATAGTTTTTTCTTATCTAATTTTATAATTCTATCTTATTCTAATTGGCATGGATAGTAATGGTTTGTGAGTCATGACACAATTACTTAAAAACCACACACAGCAGGTTTTGAACCTTTGTTTTGCAATGAGTTTTTGCCAACTGTTTAACCCTCCTCCCTACAGAGTACATTGGAAGAAACAGTACAGCAGCAACCAGGGAAAATGGAAGAAAACAAAGCAGACCAAGGGAATGGATTGGGAATGGATTAACACCAAGCCTTCTTTATGACCCAGTTGTCTCATCTTTTAAGAACGGGCAGCATTGAAACATCCAGCTAAAGACATAATTGAGGGTTCACAGTCACTTCATTGTGTTAGCACAGGTCCTAAGATCTCACAGAAGGCAAAGGAACTCCTCCCTCTGCATTTCCGTAGAAAGGTGAAAGCTCAGCTCCTTACTAACCTAGATTCATAGTTTCAACATGGAAAAATCTCAAAAGATTCTAAATAACTATATCACACCACTGCATAGTGTCTCCTCAACAAGCTTAAAGTCTTTATAACTGCTCGTATAGGTCCTCTCTACACAAAATTCATGCTGTCAGAAGTATTATTTCTATATTAAGCATATTTAAATCTTAAGAATAGTCTTAGCTAGATAATAATATTGTCAGCTGTTCAGATGACATCTGAAAACCATCTCTATTCACTTCCTGAACCTTAAGAACTATCTAATGCCCCCTTACATTTTGAATAGGTAAATTTGAGATTTTCTAAAAGAAAATTTTTCCTTAATATTACGTTACTGGAATGCTGTTCAAGGCCAGGAGCAAAATTGCTCCAGATACAAATGAAATCTAAGAGTTACACAATCAATATTACTCTTAATCAAAACAGGAATCAGAACAACCTTTCTAAAGTCCGAATTTATGTGGCTACTGCACCATTTTTACACTTTTCATGGACAGTTATGGAATATTCGGTTGCATAGTGGTGATTTTATTTAGATCTCCTCTCCCTTGTTTATTGTTGAATGCTTTGGTTACCATTTTCTGTACAACTACTGATTTTTCTCAAAAGGCATCTGCCTTATTGATCTATATTTCTTATCTTGCCTCTACGGCAGAGGAGGAATAATTTATCATTTTGCCTTTAACATCATTTTGCCTTCAGTATCTGTAAACTGCAATATCACTGATAACCTGTTATGCCTTAGGTTAGTTTTCCAAGAGGTTTTCCAAGAGGAAGTGTTACACACATGAGTATCAGGAGAAGGGAAAAAGAATCCTTCCTCTATTCAATTCATCTCAACTAATACAGTCTACCAAATCATGCATTTACCGTATGTCAGATAAAGTGGATCTAACAGATTAAGTAAACAATGAACCAATAAATCAATCTAACTGTAATACTTTGAATAGATGTATAACAAATATATGTTTATATATATTTAGCAGGGGGAAGAAAAAGATGAGAAATGTAGAAGAAAAGGACCAAATAAGAGCATTTTGACAAAGCTTGTTCTCAGTATGACAAAGGAGTACAAGTACTTTCATAGATCCACTCCATGTGAAATACAAACTCAGCTGTTCAAATAAGTCTCCATAGCCCAGAATATGTACTCTCTTGTCTTATCACTGATAGGTCCCCTATGATGGAGGGACTGTCTTGTAAACACTCCGACCAATTGTAACTGCATCGGTTCCTCCTTTTCAAGAGTGATCTTCTCTACCTTTTGCCTACTTCTCTAATACTTCAAGCTACATGGCTGGTAAAAGAACTGGGCACTTCCAAAGTCATTTTTTTACATCTATATTTAATTAGAACACTTAGAGAACTGTATATGAGGAAAATTTAAATGAGAAAATGAAAAACGTAGGAGCTGGAAGTCAGAAGAAGAGTTAACTCTACGTCACCACATTCATCACTCACCAGGTAACAGTTCTCAGTTATCTGCTCTAAAATAGCAGGTGATGAACAGATCAGCCATACTCCAAGCAGTGAATAACAAATAAGTGAAGCAAATAAATTGCTCATTTTCAATGGTTCATTTAATGTCATTAGTTGAAAATTGTTTTCTAAAAATAGTAGATATTTATGAATGGCTGTGGAAACCAAAGAAATGGGAATATATTAAGTGAAAAGGAGAGACTGCGTTTCTAATTAATGACACAGATAATTAATTGTTTAACTTGTCTGACCTGTTATGGACTTTATTCCAGTTGGCCAGACTTGCTGAGTCTGAAATCATCTGAAACGATGATTTCATACCTAACAGTAAAAAGGAAAAGAGACCAGGAAGCAAAAGCATTTACACAGCATGTCAGAAGTTCTGAGGTTTACAGCCATCTATTGTGATTGTTTCAAGGAATTCAAAAGTGATGGATAGGCTGTTGTGGTTCATACTATGCTATTTTGAGCAAAATGACTTTTCCATTCCATAGACCACACATAAAATATAGCTAAAGAAAAGAGTTGTTGCTGTCAATCTTCTGTTAGTTCTACATGTCGTTTTACTGAGCTCTAAAGAAAAACAAATGTATATTGGATCAAAAGCTCCTTCTAGAAAAACTTTAAATTTTTTTGTCAGGACTGGTCAGTTTCGAAACAGATAAGTCTCAGCAGATATCTGATGGTATTTCTGACCTAGTTCTTTCCTGTTCTGTTTACAAAATACTGAATGCTTCAAAGGAAGTTACCCCATAGCATGATGTAGATACTAAAGGTATGCTACTAAACAGAAGATGAATAAAAATATGAAAATAATGAAGAGAAATATTTGTTAAATAATCTGCACACACAATGCAGTTATTTTGACAAATACTTTAGGTCTAATATGAAAAATGATGAGTAAAACAAAATAATTCATTAGACATGACAACTCTTTTAAGCAGCTTCCACATTCAAGACACTAAGTGCAATTCTGTGTAAATGAAGTGCTAAAGAATGGAATTAGCAATTACATCAAAGGGTAATTTCTCATTTTGAACATAAAATGCACTATTATATGAACAAACATCAACTTGTATTTTATTTATAGTTTATACTGCACCATAAGAAGAGAATAAAAGATGATCAAAATGATTCTAGTTCAATTCAGACAGAAGCCAAAAGCTAGTCTTATGAGGATGAATACAAGTAGTGAGCAGTCCGATCTCATACTTTTCTTTCTGTCTGTCCAACACCTAGCCATTCACACACAGCTTAAAGACACTTGTAGACATTAAACATTTAATTAAAGGAAACAAAATTAAATATGAAATTTCCAAGACATGGACAATCTCCATATTTATACAGTGACATAATAACTGTTTGTTTTCTAATAATTCCTAATGTTTTGTTTCTCTGTTACTTTTCATTTACTATGATGTAGTAATCTGATAAATCATGGGACTAGAAAGTATAACCTCACAATCATGCTCATGAGTAGTAACAATCATCTCAGAGTCTATAATTTCTTATGTAAATTTAACCTTACTTCTCCTTTTTATTTTTACCTATACCAGAGTTCATCTGTCATTTTATTATGCCACTATTCAATTCCATAAGAATCTTCCCCAAATCTTCAGTGACATTACTTCCTTCATTTACAGCCTTCGGCAACTCCACTGATGACTTTTGGGAACTGATACTAGTTCCTGACCTATGTTTCTCATGTATTAACCACTGATTTATCCATTCAAGGATTTTTCTTCCTAACCCCTCTTTCCCTCTCCTTGTTTCCTTAAATAGTTTCTCAACAACTTCTATGATAGAAATAAATATAAAAATAAAAATAAAATAACTAGGATACTCTTCCATCAAACAAATCTATTATGCGCGTATATTGTGCAGCAATTTAGGAGTGAGGTTGAATTCCAAGATTATTTACCCACAAGCCCACTTTTTTTTGATACAGTTTTTAATAATTTCCCTCATGTAGTACTCCGAATTTTGCACCTCACAGCCTTCTACTTGTACCTCAGTAGTAAGCAGCAAGAGAACGCAAGCCATCCTTCCTGCTTAAGTGAGGTGTAGTGCAGCTATTTCATCCTTATGAGTTTTTGTCAGGTGCTGGTGCATTCATTTCATCTGTTAGTTGTATAGCCTTTATGTTGGCAATGTTTAGACTTCTAAGTGATATTCCAGAGAATTCACCTAATGTAAGCCCTCTTATCTGTCATAAACTGTCACTTACACTGGAAGACCAAGCAAGGACACTGAATATGCTTCCCTCGGTAATCCCACTTTTAGATTGCTTTATTCCAAGCATTTTAAACTCATCAGCTCATGCCCTGAAACATAAAATACATCTTTAGCCTTCAGGATGGTATGTCACTATTTCCTGTTTCTCTCTTCAACTCCACTCATCTAAATCTTCAGTTACATTTTGTAAAGACTTTGATGCTAACAAAACCAGAAACATATTGCATGGATCATTCTGTTCAGTTAATTTTCACGGATGGGATCATTAAAAAAAATTTGGTCTGTGTAATTTTGGTAATATTTTGAGTTATTTATTTTCATATTTAATATGAATATGATTTAATATAAACTACAAGTATATGAAGTTAAATTATTAAAACTGAATATATCTGCAAATGTCTGAGTCTCATCTACCTATTGTACAGTACTGAAAAAAAGTAATCACAAATGAGATCTCAGACACCTGGAGCATCACATCAGTCTGGATAGCTGTTGTATCTTCATTCTAACCTTACAACATTAGGTGTGTAATATAAATACTGATCTATGATTTAAATCCCTTTGTGTTAGATGCTGAGCTGGTATTCCAACATGCACTGAATAGCTTGCTATTCTTCAAAGGACTGATAAAAGTACAGGTTCATAATTATACCTGATCCTCTGTAAAATATTTCCATAGTAGCAGTTGAATAGATCTTACCAGTAATGGTAAGACCTCAAGAAAATATTGCAAGTCAAATATTTATGAGAACAAAATAATTTGCAGTGTCAGTACCCAATTACAACTCACATTCTCTGAAGTGAATTGGATGTCAGCTGCACAATCCAGTTCCACCTTCACTTCTTCTATCCTAACTGTCTTCACTTACTGAAATCATCTTGACTTGCAAAGTATGGAATTCTTATGCATCATTAAACCAGAACCTTCTTGTATAAACACATTTTGCCAAGAATAGTAGATCTAATATTCAACTTCTCCTACTCAGTAGCGGAATAAAGTACTTAATAATCATCCTAAATATAACAGAAACTGGTTCTTTGTTTTTTTTTTTTTGTTTGTTTATCAGTGCCCGGAAGACAGAACTTGTGTTTTGTATTGAAAACAAAATTCTGATCTAAAAGAACAGACTACAGATTTCACGTTGTGGGAAAGAAGGAAATTGAGAAACAGAAAGGAGCATAATTAACAAGTTAGATGACTAAATCAATGCCTAAAATAGCTCTACTGAAAGCAAAGTGATTATTTCCAGCAAGGGTGAATTCCAGACAGAAGTATCAGTTACTGCACTGCATTAGCAAACAGAGTTTCAGAACAGGAAAAATTGCTTGGACCCATATCAGGGGATAGAAATGAAGTTGATGTCTCTGAAGACTACTGCTTCACTTTTCTGTGAGGGACATATTATGCCTGCAACATCCCTGCTGGGGTGATTCCTATCTCCTGTCTGGATAATCAAAGCAAAGGGAAGGACAAATTGTATTATGAAGAGATTAAGTGATTGATGGAATTAAGAAAAACAGGGGCAAAGAAGTACTTGAAGCTGCTAGCTAGATCATCTGAGAGCCAGCAGATCAGACAATAACTCGGGCAAACACATTTTCCTTCTCTAGGATGAGGTGAGAAACACAAGTTGCCACATTCAACTTTCTGACTTCAAAATTTGTAGGGAAGACAATTCAAAATTCTTCAACAAGGAGCATGAGAAATACCTTGTAGAAAGGAACTACTGTAAGAAAAGTGAGAATAATATGTGCTAATTTAAAAATATGGCTATACAGACATCTAGAAAATATTTTACAAAGAAAATCAGAGAAATTAAGGAAACATTGAGTTGCTCTTCTCTGTAATGTCACAGTATGTCCAATAGTTATTACACTGATGCTTACATGTAAATAAAGTTCAACTGCAAAGAAGGGACTTATATATCAAATAAAACCCACAGTAGTGTTACATTATAAGAAATGTGATTTTCATTATCAAGGATCCTTTAAGTTACACATAAGATGAATACAGACTAACAACTTCTGAAGCACATAACTTACATATGATGTAGCTGTCTGAGTGGATAAAATCTTGAAGTATTATACACTTAAAGGAAGGATGACAATAGCCACAAAATCCTACCCTTAGTAAAAACAGATAAGAGCTAATTAATTTGTACATGTATGTTTTCAATTAAGAAACAGAGAGTACCAAAACAGATAATTACTGTTCACGATAAGTGTAAAACCTCAAGGAGACTTGGAGTCATAAAAGAATAAAATCATTAAAGTCAGAACAGACATGTTTCTAGTAACTCTTACAGTAACTCTTTATAGCTAGAAAAAAGAGGCAGTAAGAAGTTCTAAACAGAAGTGTTACATTTCTTTTAGAAGTTAGAACTGAAAGTTCTCTGAATGTCCTCTTTGCAACAGAAAAAAAATACTTTAAAAATAAAAAAAAAAATTAGCATTGGAAATACTGCCTGTTTTCTAGACCTACTGTAACCTTTTTCTGCATAATATGTGCAGAATTTTCAAACTCAGTGTGAAATATACTAATAATAAATATATGTAAAATGCAAATCATAGCTATCTATAATGTGTTGACAAAATGCAGGTACTGAGCATAAAATTAGCTTTGTAGAGATTTCAGTGTGCAAGTACCATTCTGCAGAGCATGTAAGAGAGAACAATATATGTATTTGTTGCAAAGTACTTGAAACAAATAATTGTGAAGATATGCATCTTGCTGCAGCTCAACTCTGCTTTTACTGAAATCTTCCCTGGAAAAATCTCTCTAAGAACTATGTAACACTAAATCAGATCAACTTCACTGGATTCAACACGTGAGGTTATGCTGCACATGAAGAAATAAAGGCACAGAAAGGTTTTTAAATTTAGCCTTAGCAATTTAGACTCATTGAACATTTAAATATCTTATAAGCTAAGTCCCAAAGAAGTGCAGCAGTGTGTTTTATTAAATATCTGTTCTTTGACTGTGCATTTATGTAACGCCATGTCATATCACAGCTAGTAGCTTGCTCCTCTGAATTGAGCCAGACCACATGTTGTGACCTAATGTAGTGTGAAGTTCCAGTGAAGGAGAGGACCATCCAGTGAGTAAAACTACAATGTCTAACCTCCTAGATCAGTTTTCACATCTAACATCCATTAGATTTCTTACAAAGAGACTCAGCTAATCATTCTCTTCCCTATATTCATGCTAGGCAGATCAATCAGCACAGGCATGGCTCAATGAATTCTCCACTGCACATGTGAGGACTTTCAGTTCACATAGAATGATTGTGTTCTGGCCACGTACATGGAACTGGGACAAGAAAGGAACCCATCACATGACTGAGAATTACTCATAACTGGATTCATGCACATCCACTTTGAGGCAATTTAAGGTCCTCTGCTTCAGGAGGAAGAAGACAAATCATTATAGCTGGTATTCTCAATACACCATAGGAGTTCACGTAAAAATGCACACTGCTTATTTGGTGTCTAAAGTCAACACATAGTTGGTGTCTAAAGTCAACATTAATGGTTTTTACTGATTAGATTTTTAAAGAGCTTACAGCTCTTAGCTAAAAATTACTGTGCCAAACTCCAAATATCTGACCATATTTTAACTGCTTGACTGGATAACTGAAGATGACAAAAATAGTCTTAAAACGAGGTATAATTATTCAGCTGGTTTACTAGTTACTGTTCAATGTTAATTACATATTAAAAGCTAAGAGTTATTTATGTCCACTAGGGGCAAAATTTATTTATGATGTATAACCAGGCTTGTATACAGTAGGCTGTTTTATATGTTCCGCATGATTTTGGAGGAGGAAAGATGCTACCAGATTCCATTTTATACATATAGCACTGATCTCTCCTTGTATACTATACATAAGTAGTCACTTCAGCTCATTTTCTGATCTAAGATGTTCAATCACCAGTTAAAAGTGCAAGTTGACATGTAAACCTGCTGTGCAACTGTCACCAACTCAAATCATTGCTAAAACAGTACATATGAAACAACCTCCAACACATTCTCATCTCTGAAATTCACAAACAGATGTACGAAACAATTCAACAAATTCATGTAGTCATCAGTCAGTATGTTTTTTCACTCTATGACTTCACTAAAGGCTGAGTTTTAATGAATGGACAAATTCCTGGAGAGAGTGGAGAATAGTGTAAAAACTGCAAGAAAGCAACAGATTAAAATATTTGAGAATACATGTCCAATGCCATCTTCAAGGGCACTGCATAAAAGCCACGAATGCATAGAAATCCATAAGCAGGAAATTTGGGCAGGGAATTTATAGAATTATATTAAATGTGATTTGTGCCTAAGTTGGCAAGAATGGCACTAATATTTCTAAGTTACTGTACATCCATTCAAGATCAAATAAATCATAAGAAATTTAGAATAAATGCAGATTAACCAAAAATAGCCATTTAGGTTTATTTCACACATTTCAGACTTATTCAGGTCAGCACTTTTGAACTTTGCAAAACTAATCAGTGGTCTGACAAAAGATAATAAAAAGTCACAGTTTCTTTTATGTCATAAACTACACAATTTAGAACTGAAATAAACTGTTCTCATCTTCAGCCAGCTCTCAGTTACAATTATCTCTGATCACAGCTCAATTAGTCAAGCACACTTCTCATTTGCATAAATTTATTCCTATAGAGGATATAAACTTGAAAGAATAACTACTTTTATTTAAGAAGTTTCTGCCATGGAGAAGACAGCAGCTTCTCTTTTCTTTAATGTAAGTTTTTTGCACTTAAACTCTAAATGTGTCTTGCATCACACCTCTACCTCTGTCTTTCACTATCAGGATGGGTTAACAATTTGGTCAAAGGGCAAAGCACTCCATTTTTTAGTTCCATAAACTTTACTGAAATAGTAGCCAGATTTGGTATTGCTAAGGTTATTCCAAAAGGACAGGGGAAAGTTCATTCTCTCTCTCTTTTTTTGACTTATTCTGCTGGTTGTCTGAGTAACATAACCCTTGACACTAGGTTACTGTGAAAGCTTCTCAGTAAACCTCTAACCTCTGTTTTTTCTGTAGAGGCAGAAGGACTACAATGGGACAGCTGAGACAGCATTCTTTTCTCATAACAAAAGAAAGAACTCAAACCATGCAGCTTGCAATACTGAGAGGAAAAATATTGTGCTACAAAATCCATCATAAAGCAAGCAGATTAGGAAAGTTGGTGGACAAGCTAACTCAAAATCTTTGCTGGATAACTTACTGCCCACAGGACTTAATAGTCCGTGCAGAAGGAGTTGCCAACCTTGCAGTTTCTAGGAACTCCATCAGTAATCAACTTCCACTCATACAGATTACGGGGTTTTTACTAATAACAGTTTAAACCTCCCTGCAGATTCATACTCGCTGAACTATTACACTCCAATCCACATTTACTGCACACATTCTCTTCTTCACATTTATATGAAAAATTCCATTTACTTGTGGTTTTTCCCCATATGACTCCATACACAGAATCACAAAAAGATTTCAGTGCCATTTGTGAACCGAATAAAAGGAGTGATAAATCTCCAAATGACATATTGTGAATTTACAGAAGGAAATACGATAAATGTAACCAGTGTGTCTAGTTAAGAGTCCAGTCTGAAAAGGTATTACAAATGCAATTTGGAATGGTTGCAGCCAAACCTGAAGATAATTAAAAGAAAGGTCACTAAAATGACAGAAGTGGGTTTATGCAACAATCTCCATTGTATACATCACTGACAGCAGGTAGGGTATGATCAGAAGTGTCATTCATGAAGTCTTGTAAATTTACCCTCTTAAAATCAGAGTTTTGAACCCAAAGCATGTTCCATGAGGTGCTCCATGAACACTACTGTTCACTGTGAAAAATGTAAAACATTGAAAGCATTACTGCTGAAATAGTTTTGCACTTGGACCATCTTTCCGCTTTTTTGGATGATGAATGCTGGCAGGAGAGACAAAACATTACCCTACTGCTAACTATATAAAACTTTTATCACAGCCATAATATACAAATTATAATATAAAAAAGATCATGGATCAAAGCAATTTATAGTTGTCACTCAACAGACATCCAAATTCCAGTTCAAACACAGATAAATTGAGTCCCACCTCATATTGCATTATCCCTAAATCCTCAGGTAGGCTGTGTATCACATCTGTCCACCAAAATTCCTATAATTCAGTACTGGCCTTAAAATGCTGTGAATTATGTCAGAACATGAGTATTTGGTTATTTGCTTCCCTTTACATTCCTGCAAATTTTATTTAGCAAGAGAGATCCAAAAATTTCACCTCGTTTGAATTAAATTTCTATGGGAACAGCGAGAGAACTTATGCCACTCAGACAGACAGGTCCCCAGTATATATATAATTTCCCCCAAGTTGCACAGATGATCTGTAATCTCTAATATCCTCCTGAAGGTCTTGATATTCTTTTTTTATATTTTTCCTTTAAGTGCAAAGATCATCATTATCTCCTGACAAAGGAACACATTTCCAAAACACACGCACATATTAGAGGGACTTCAGAAACACAAACAGACAAAAGGAGACTGAATTTCTATTTTAAGAATGGTGGGTAAGATTAAAACAGAATAGCCTTTTTTCTAAACAGTCCTCACAATAATTAAGGATGAGATAGGCAGGACAAATTATTCTGCTTTGTCCTGTCTGGGGTATTAACTAACAATTCAGTAATTAATTTCTGGTTATCACCATGTTTATGAGACTTACTGCTGATGAATATTCTGTCATAAAATACATGCGTATACAGGAGTTAGTAAACAGTCTACATTTTTTTGTATGAAAAGATGTTTATACCACGATACTAATAACACTTCTCTTTCACCAAATCTTGAACAGGGAAAGAACACAGACCCTGTGAGACACGATGCCATCAGCTTGACCTCACAGACACACTGTCTTTTCAATTCCATGCACGTACATGCATTCATCATTTCAGGACAACAAATTTCAGCCAACACATGAAAGAACATATGCCTAGGCATCTGAAAAATAAATAAAAGTTCCACTTTTGTTGTTGTTGTTGATAGTTATTTTTAAAGAATAAAATAAGCTCCTTCTGTTAACAATCTAACATAGAACAAGGATGTTTAGGAATGTCTCAGGGCTCAACATGTATCAAGTAGCAGAAAATTAATCTCTCCAAGGGTACAAGGTGAATGAGCAGGTTGAAATTAACACACCACATTCACTGCAGCTTCTGAGTCCTTGAATTTTGCTACTTGGTAGTAGAAGTGTTAAGCACAGACATTCTGCCAAGAGGAAGACACATTACATCAGCCATCCAAATTGTTCACAGGCCTTTTGTGACAGGATAGGAGCTGAGCAACAGCTTACATCAAGCAGCTAATTGATTTGGACTATCAGGAGATGCTGTGGTGTTGGTTCTATACATTCTCCCCACAAACACATCAAACCAATAATTAAGTGTGTTAATAAGACACTATCTGCTCTTGAATCAAAGACTGACTTACAGCAATAACAAAACTGAAGTGTTGAAAATTATTCAGGAAATAAAAATATTACAGAGGTCATTCTTAGAAATAACCCGCTAAATGTAATTCAAATAAACATGATGAAAACAAGAGGTTGCATGCTACAGACAAAAGATTGCACAAAGGCTGCAATTAACTCATTATGAGAGTTTGGGGAGAGAGGAGTGGGGAAAGAAAAAAAATAAATAAAAAAAAAAAAGGAAAGCAGTATGTACACTTTGGGTAAACAGCTAAGCAGTCAGATAGCTCATGTATCTTAGCCAGCAAAAAGTGGTGACAAAAAGTAAGCCAACTGGCACCCAGTTAGCCCAAGAGGCTGTCTACTTCTTAGTCCCATGTAGTATAACTGTCCCAGCCCACAGGCTGGTTGCACTACAATATCCTGGACCTTGCCTACAGACTGATGTATGGAACAAGTTAAGAACAAAAAAAAGACAGAAGGAAAGGTAAAGCCTGTAACCCAGATCAGCAAGAGTACTTAACAGCTCACCTCTGCATTTGAGTTGGAAGCCCTGACAACAAAAGAAGATATACTGACATTGCAGCTTAAAAACTATAATGGTTGCACAAAGTACATTTCAACTATGAGGACACTTGACAAGGGAACGGGTAATTCTCTCCTATCCTTTTCTTGAAACTACCAAATCTGAAGCTGTCGTTCCCAAGCAGTGAGAAAAAACAAGATTTTTAAAAGGTTTCCTAGTATCAGAACAGGACACAAAAAGTCTTTCTTTTTCCAGTTCACACAGTTGTAGTCTCAGTAGGGAATCAAATGAGTAGATGATCTTGGAGACTAACTTAAGGAACTGTGACTGGTACAGAGTGTTCTCTTGATTTGTGAGAAATAGATACTGGGGAGGGAAATTTATCCTGTCTGTTTTTGCACCTCTCTAAAAATCACAGGCAATCCCAGCCATGATGTTTCAGTTTTTGAACATGAGAACCTTAAAATACATTTTAGCTTCAACTTTAGAATTTGTGATAGCATTATTTCATATTTAAAAGAAAAATGCTGTATCATTTCCTATACACTTTTGTGGTCTCACAACTCTCACAACCAGCAATACATCACAGATTTGATCAAGACTTAATCACTAAAAATAAAAAATAAAAAAATAACCAGAAAAGACTTTTCACAAATAGAAATATTAAACTGTACCCAGGAATCATCATGCAAAACACTGTGATTTTTTGTTTTACTGATCATCTTTGCATTACATTGCGCTCCTATACTTTTTTTTTTTTCCCCCTAGGAAAACTACTGTGATTCCAGTTTCATTAAAGCTCAAGTCCAAATGACCCTTTCTAGTTGTGTGAAGTGTCAGGGGTTAAGGTGGGAAAAAAGAAAAGGAAAAAAAAAAATGAGCAAAGTAGTTTAGCAGAGCAGCATATGTGAAGACCACTTCAAAGCCATAAATCCTGCCAAAGTACCTCAGAGAATAATGATCAGTCAAGACTTTAATCATCAAGAAAAGCTAGTTGGGAGAATAAGGAGGGTCCTAAGGGTAATAGCTGTAAAATGAAAGTGTCCACTGAGTGCATTTTTTTCGTTACAGACAATTGAGCCATTTCTCAACCTTGTTTATATTTAGCTTTTCCTGTTAGACCAGAGGGAGAGAAAGGGATATTACACCCATCTCTCCCCAGTGAAGTAGAAGGAAAAATGTTAGAAATGTTTTAAGATGAACAATGTTGCTTTCACAGGCATGGTTGTGCGTCCTTTTTCAGGGCAGGTTTTCAGGCTGAGTGCTAACCCCTAGTCTCTTGAATATCTCATTTGGCTGAAATCCAGGCTCTGTCCTTAGCCCAAGATACATAGCATACTTTGGATATCCTGCTATGCTTTTCTGAGTAGTGAGACACATAATCCCATTATTCAGAATATCCCCAATAATCCCATTGTCTCCTGAGCCTTGATCTGATCCTTCATGCTATATTTTGGTTTAAATGTACCCAGTCCCAGGAGACTGGGGAGACGTGACAAGACATGTAAAATGAGTCACATATGTCAGTTTTGATCCGTCTTCTAAAATGTTATCACTGCTTATTAATCAGTGGATGAAGAAAAACAATCCAGAACAGAAATAATTTTCTGCTTCAATCTGTTTGACTTTCCAGAAGTTTGGTTAGACTCAGAGTCTACCTTTAAAAATAGAGATTTCCTCTAGTGCAGCCATGCTCCAGTGATGCTGTCTGGTCCTGCCATTAACTCCCTTCTTGCAAATATGCTGTGAGAATATTCTCCATCTCCAGTGCTTCAGGCTTCTTACATTTATAAGAGCTTGTCTTAGTCTTTCTGCAAATTCCTTTTAAATACAACTACGTTTGGGTTTTTTTGGTGGGTTTTTTTTTGTTTTTTTTTTGGTTTTTTTTTTTGCCTTTATCCATTCGCCAGTCTTATTCTTGGAACTATGTGAGGAAGTCACTTTCTTGCTCAGAGAAAAGCACTAATATGCCACTTCCATTTACCAAAGCACTCTTTCAAATAAAGCCTTCCTTCCCTCTAGCATTGCTGTGTTGGGTTGGTTCTTGCCAGCAAAATTAGAGTCATGGTTCCGCACTCCAACAGAGTGATTTTCAGAACAATTTATCATCTTTAACCAGAATATACTCCTTTTCAACATCTGCCTCTGAATTCGCGGTTGTCCAGAATATGTCACTCTCTTCTCTGTGAAGCAAACCCAATTCACAAGGGCTTTCTATGGTATAGCAATTTAACACTTGCAACATTGAGAACCCCAGGTGAAAGATCATATGTAGCTAATGGTACTACAAAGGGGAATCTGGAGGGTTTTTTTTTTCCACTGAGGCCAATAATGACAGTTCCGTCTGAAATAATTAAGCACTGTTTGGTTTACTGTTTCTTCTCCCTTCCAGTTTTTGCATAACAAAACTTCATATATAAAACTTCTAGCTTTTGCATATGTCAAACTGTTGAAATGATTACAAAATCTGTGAAATGATGAGACCTAAAAAATGCTAGTTTTTACAAACCAAGATTATTTTTTTCATTTAACTTTGTTGACTATTACTTCTTTATCATTTGAATTCATATGCAGAAGAATCCAATTCAAACAATTAATTTATTGGTTATAAACATGAAAGAA
This sequence comes from Odontophorus gujanensis, assembly GCA_013399175.1. Taxonomy (NCBI): domain Eukaryota; kingdom Metazoa; phylum Chordata; class Aves; order Galliformes; family Odontophoridae; genus Odontophorus; species Odontophorus gujanensis. Next base: position 428,577 of record VXAB01002896.1, read on the forward strand.
CAGAATTGATTAACAGTTTGAATGTATACTTCTACCAGCATTTGGTCTGTTCCAGCAAGTAGAATTATCAGTATACAGAATACAGTCTACACTTATGTAGATTGAGATAGGAATCTATGATATGATAGAGCATGGGTGAATGTGTTCCAAAATGTTTTTAATCCTGTCTTCTTATTTTAGAAGTATGAAAAGTAATGCATGGAAATTATACTTGTCTGAATTCTTATTCAAGTAATATTCAACACAGGATAAAGTGTTATTTGTAGAAAACTTTTTTTTTTTTTTTTTTTTTAAAGAAATTGCAGAGCCAAAGGCCTGAAAAAGTTCAGATTACTCCTTTGGAAGAATTTAAAGACAGTAAACGCAATGTTTTCTGTTTCTGCAGGTTTGCCATGTGGTCAGTTTAAAGGATTGCATCCTATTGAGACAAAAAGCCACATCGTGGAAACCTCAAGCAGCGGATGTGAACAAGTGAGTAGTTGAAGAAGGTCTAAGGGAGATGTATTTCTACTCTAAATTATAATGAAAGCCAGCTATATTTGGTAAAAATGGCAGTTCCCAAGCTCTCTATCATTTAACAGCCCATTAAAAATTAGCTACTGTGACATCTTCTTGTACAGAAGTAATCTCTTTCAGACAAAGAAAAACAGAAAAAAAAAACATATCTCCCAAGAGAATAATTAATCAGTAATTTCATAATTGCCTTTGTTATGTTCTGTCTCATAGGAGCCCTTGTTCCTCATCATCTCTACTCTTTCACTGCATACAGAGAAAAAATATTCTTTTAAAGATAAACTAGAGAAGGCTATATTATTGTCACTCATAGAATATTATGCAACATGCAGCACCAATACTCTGCATACAAATTCAGTTAGAATTAGGAAAGAATTTAGGAAGAGCTTGAGAAGTGTTTTAACAAGTAAGATTTTTTAAAATATCTCACAAGCACTCAAGTTTTAAACATAAAAGCCAGTTCTCTTTAGCAATCAGCCCTTTCTGATCATATTCTATCAGAAAGTCTTAAATATATCTAGGTCAGACAGTGCCCCATCCACCCCTCCTACCTCACCCAAAAATCCTCAATTGGCCCAGCAACTGTAAATATTTCATCATAGGACTTTATAACCTGAAGAAATGGGCCAGGATATTTAGAACATTAAATAATCATTTGGCAGTAAACATTTTTTAATAAACATTTCCCCTCTCTCCAGCACTGATGGAGCCTGGCTGTTTCAGGGCAGAAAATTGGATCTTCCTCCCATCCCCCTGCCAAACCAAGGATTTTCCTCATTTTCCAAGGTTTGTTTCCATCCTGCCACCTTCAAAAGTTAAAGAAAAATCCCACAGGCTAACAATTATTTTTCTATGAAGCTTTAATTCGTTTCTTTCTCTGTGTGTTTATCTCTGATTTCAAATGTTATCATTCACAATAAAAGACCTATCACTGCCCATCTATCAGGCTGTTTTGTCGGCCACGTGTCCTAACAGCACCATCCCAAGGAAGCACTCAGCCTCAAGTACCGGACTTTCTGCGCATTGCTCTCTTGCATGTGCCAGGGAGGAAATTGCCTGCAGCCCTGCCCCTTTCAGAGTGAGGTAGGGATAACACACTATACAGAGTGGTGGGGAAGCCTTAAACAAGAGTTCAAATCTCAGACAGAAAGAGCCAATCAAGTCCTTTGGGTATACACATTCCCTACAAATTTGGCTATGATTTTCAGTCCATGATCCACATTGGCATGAGAATTTATGAGAGCAGAAAGAACACTCAGAATAACACAGAAAACTCAGATTCTAGATAGAGTCCTCAAGAAGGTACCATTTGCATAACAGAGGATTTTCTATGAAGCATGAGGTAACATCCGTATTATTCATATTGCTACAGTCATGCAGCTTATATATTAATTAGTGATAACTTATTCCTTAATTATTTTAATTCCTTAAGAGTAGTTCTCCCTCTCAGTATTCAAAGGAACTATCAAATATAACTGCTGCAGCAAATTATGAACAAAACCAAGGTGCCTAAAAAAATTTTGAAGATAGATTTTTTTCTCCATTTCTGCATGAGTGGCACACTATTTGGGGAAAGGCTAAAGTTCATCCTTGGACTACGCTACTGCTGCAGCCATCACTTAGCTTTGTAGCTAGAAGAGACTGAAGTGCTTACTTCCATCTACTGCTTGGTTATATAATTTTTTAATACACATCTCAATGGAAAATCCCTCATAAGCAGTATTTTGTGTACAGACTGGCTGTCCTCTGATGGAGGTGCATTCTTCTGATATCTCACACCTCGCTTCTCTTGCCCGTGAGACACAGACTCCATGATAATGCTTTCCTTACTCACACACTTCAATAAAGAAAAGAAACTGCTTGAGGCTAAAAAACATTTAGTCACCAAGTTCTTGAATGTCACCCTTGTCCATAATCTAAAACAAATCACATGTGTTTTTTTTCACAGGATTCACACCTTCTTATAAGCAGATATAGGAACACATGCTAAGTATGGCATACATTGCATTCGTAACATCTATTTTCCAGAGCCTCTCCTCAACTTCTTAAGATGAACAGTTTCAAAAGCAAACAAATGCCACCACCATTAAAAAATAAAAATAAAAATTACAAATGTCAAGTACTCACTAGATTACATGTGATTGAGATGAGATTGGTCTTTCTTAGGTAAGGAAAACTTAAAAAAAATAAATAAAAAAATCCATAAAAGGAAGAAAAGCCTCAGTCAACGCAAAGTCACCTGGAAGATATGAATGCAGTTTTTATTGCTGTTATGCATGGGGGCAAGGGAAAAGGATAATACGACAGCCTAATAGCATCTACCTAGAACTTAATTGCAAGTTTACGTTACAGACCATATGTTTTATCCTCATTGCACTGTATGGTAGAGTAATAGCCTCACTTCACAGTGCCAGAGGCAGTAGATACTTCAGAAAATCATTTAGACATCAACATCACACAGGACTGTTCTGACTTTTTCATTATTTATTTATTAACTATTATTACTTACCAAGCATACAAAAACAAATTTACTATTATTAAATAAGTGAAGCTATAGTTTGCATATTCCCTGCCATTTATCATCACGTTGATACAGGAATATTTGCCAATGGATTAGTGCCACGAACTGCTTCAAAAATATAGTGTATCAGTGCTTTCAGAAAGCATTAAAACTAAGAGAAGGCAGAAGTAGCAGCCAAAATATATATCTATTATCTATACTTGGGTCATATGTGATTGCTCAGGGCTCTAAGTGAAACCGTTTTCAGTTATAACAGAAAAACTGAAATACACTTCAACACAAAGACTGGGCCAGATTGAATGAAACCAGAACCCAAGAGAAGAGTTGATAAATAAATAAGTAAAGCTGCCGCGCGCGCACACACACACACAAAGATACTTGAAGTAAGGAGAAAGATTCATTTTTTATAATGCTAAACGTTTAGAATATTTGAGACTCCCCTGAAAAACTTGATTATCTCTTTTCATCTCTTTTTAATCTCTTTTATCTCTTTTAATAAAAAATCCAATACAGAGAAAGGGTGAAAAATACAGAATGTATTCCTACAGAATTACTATTGGTCAGTTATGTTTGCATTTGTCACGTGCACACACAAATACTGTTGGTATCACTGAGACAAAGTTTTGCCTCATCTGAGAATTCAAAGGGATGTTTTAAATCTGCTACAGACTGGGCAATTCCTCACCACATTCACAGTATTGCAGCTACATAAAAACATTTGTGTTTACAAACACTTGTACTGTTTGGGTATTGTCACTTTATTTCCTTTTAATAGAATGACATTAAGTGATATGTGTGTGGGCAAGCTAGCTTTAGCCAGCACTCGTGGCCCCTTTCATAGACAATATTAGGCCAGACTGACCAAGACAGAAAGCCCAAAGGGCATTAGCTGCAAGCCGCCTACAGTTAACATCCTGAAGATCAGTTCTTATCTGCTATTTGAAAGCCCCCAAACCTCCTCAGGAGTTACTGGCACTGGAAACTCAGAAAGGCAGATTTCTGTTGCTTTTTCCAGACTGCCCTGAATTCATTCACTCAGCCTACAAGCTCTCATTTATCGGCCTTGGGAAGAGAACAACACCGGTAGCCTGCTGTCTCCAGTCTTTCTGCTTTGATTATTTCTTCCTATATCAACAACAAGCATACTTCATTCTGCAACGCACATACTTCAATCTGCCCCCTGTATAACTGAAGAACTTCAAGGGCCTGTAATAGGGCGGTCAGTCACTCCTCATGTGAAGGTCAATTTCTATTACTCAGATGGTCTGATTTATTTTCAAAACAAATCAGCAAGGCAGTTATCCCTCTTCTCTTCAAAAGCCATAAACTGAATTTTTTTTTGCTCCATATTCTGGAGCACATATCTAATACAAAGACATCTTCCATCACTGAAAGGTACTGCTGAAACACAGGTTAGCTGGGGAGCTGGCATACAGGGCTCACAGATATTGGGGGACTAAAAACCTCCTTGATGGGAAACTGCAGAAAAAACTTGCCAGTCACAGGAAGGTGAAAATATGTAATTTCAATAAAGCAAAAGTTGCCTGGTTTTTACGATGCTATTTCAGTGTCTGTTCAAAATTTTGAGCTATCGGGGTCTTTCTGTTTGTACCGTTCTTCTCCACCAGAGACACTGGTTCTTACAGCAAACAGAAGGGAGAACTGATTCCTCCTAATTTAGCCTTCACCAAATGTGCTGTCAATTTACCTTCAGTTTCACACCCATTCAATATGCCTGAAAATCCAGGGTCTGATCATTTTGCACAGCTGGAAACTATTCAGTCACTCAGCAAGGTGACTTGCTCACACCCATGTCTGCAGTAGGCCATCACAGAAAGCCTAGTATAAAATTGCATCAAATTCCTATCAAATCTTCAAAACCAAAGCAAGCTTACGCATATTCCTAACATTTGCCCATAGTATGAGTTTTCAGTACTACATTTATTAATACTTTTCATAATTTTTAATGTCACAAAAAAAAAAAAAACAAAAAAACCTGAATGGCTTACTTTTAGGAAAATAACCTAAAGAAGTCTAGGAAAATTCATGATTCTGTAGGGTTCTGCCACTGTGAATATACCTTGCTATTGCCTTCCTGAAATCACCACTACTGATAAACCTCAGACAGCAGCTCTCATTTAATTTCTATTATCCATCTTACACATCACCTGGTCACATACCAGAAATTACATGTAATTGATTCTAGGTGACTGAAATCAAGTTAATGTTTTGTTATAATCAAAGATGTAGGCATCTTCCAATACCAGGGCTTGGCCTTACATTTTCACTCCTCTAATATCTGAATAATAAGGAACACTAATCATGCAAGCATATTAAAAAAAATGTCCAAAACATCTGGAAGGGAAGTAACAGCTACAGAGTGCTGAAGATAGAAATAGTCAGGTTCTGCTGACTCTGCAAGTCAGATTATTTCAAAACAAGCAAGCTGTTCAAGAAGTGTAATACTATACAGAATACTGTGTATGACTTCTGATGAATTACTGTGAATTAGTACTACCATTTTCAAGGTAAGAACTATGACAAGAACATATAACAACAGCACACAGCAGTAATGCTCCCTACTTAACCTTTTGCCTGCTTACTTGAGCTACCTGCCTTTTCCTTTCCATAGTTAGTAAGGCCAGTAGGAAGCATTTAAAGTTTCACTTGGGGAAAAAAGAAAAAAAGAAAAAAAAAAAGTAAAAAAGTAGTGGCACGGGGCATCCTGGCATCTTTTACATATGAAGGGTTAAGCTTGCAAAGAATTCAAGCTTGTCTAACGCAACAAGCCCTAACTCCCATCAACAAGCCAGTAGAAACTAGTATAAACATGCTGGTGCATGTCAGTAGATAACTAATAACTAAGATTTCAGTGCATGTGGTTCAAAACTTTCAGCCTTAGAAAATTAAGAAACAACTGGAAAGTTCCCCACAACTTGGCAAACTAACTTGCAAGCTCCTTTTATCTGAGAAAAGTGGGTGGCTAGTGTGGGTACAGCACAACATTAAGCTTCTAAAAAGAGCTAATGCACATTATGTTACTATGTCTTCTGAACCTGTTAGTTTCAGAGCTTTCAAAATCATTTATGCTATATTTCTGTTAACAGTTGATGTGCTGTCACTGTATCAAAACTAGTACTGCCATCAAAATAACAAGTAACATTTCAGCATAATGTTGTGTTCCCACACACAGTGCTATTGATTTGCTATTTAAATTGGAGAGAAATCAGAAGAGAAACCAGTTTTGCTGTTTGTTCAGCTTATGACACAGTTGTGGCTGCTGCAAGTGCACAGAAGGTAAGTGCAATTTTAATTCCAACGTAATTCCAGTTCCAGCTACTCATTGATATTCCCAACAGAGTTTACTAACCATAAGAAAATATTGGTAGGAATGTAATAAGCAGAATTTCTTATTTGCTATTAAAATAATAATAATAAAAAAAAAGTAGGAAAGAGAGGCTGTCCCAAAGCAGGATTCTACCAAACTTGCCAACAGAGCAGACAAAAATGTCTGGGATTCCATTACATTACCACTACTCTGATAAAGTATAGAACTCAGTCAGCATATGTGAGCAAATGTTGTTAATCACAAGAAGTTTCATTCTAATTAAAATAAAATAAAATAAAATAAAAAAACCCTCTGTTCACATTCCCTTCATTTTCATTCCAGTATTCTGCTGAGTAATCTTATTGCTGAGAAAATTTGCCAAAGTTATGTTTAAACTAATTTAATTAAAATTTGTAAAGCTGTCCAAGATTCAAAAGCAAAGGGATGGATATATTGTCTCAAACATGAGAAAAATAAGAACTCACCCATTCACAAGCAAAGGACATTTTTCTCACTAATTTCAAAGGGTTATGAATAAGTCCTGATTTCCCATAATAATTATACTTTGCTTAGTAGTCATATGCTGAAGCAAACACTACTGCGCTGTATATCTCCAACTAGTTGATGTGCAGTTTCAGAAAGACATCTCCTTTTATGCATGGATTTAGAGATCTCTGTTATTTTGATATGAGTCAAACTTCATCTTCAAAGTATTAAGGCTTCATCCAAGGTTCTTTCCTTTATCTTAACAGAGATAATTGACTTTCTTACTTTCTTTTAAACAAAGAATTCAAAATGATGATGAATTCCATGCCAAAATTAGAACTATTGGAGTATCATCACAGAGACAGCTTCTTTGTTATAACTTAGTGTGGCTTTCTAAATGCACGCAGAAAATATGATACTGCCTAAACTGACAGCATCAAGTGCTAATATGGAGGGTTGCTGTTATAGAAAATCCCTTGCAATTTACACTCTTAAGATGGCTGCCCTCACTTCTCTGGAGTTACAAACTCAACTGCCACTTTACTGTTAAGTACTAAAGCAATCACATGCTGGGACTGATCCTCACAGTTCATTCTGATTTTAATTTCTTGTCATTTGAAGAGCATACTCTGCTTAAAAACCAAGACACTTCTTTTATTTCTTCCTTTGTTTCTCACAGTTCATATAGTTATGTTTATACCCCTGGTAAAAATCCTCACAAAAAGATTTGTATTTTTTCCCTGAATATCTGCTTCAAATGCGTCTCCCCTGACCTCCTATTTCAAATCTGTCGTCTTTGTTATTCAGGCTTAAATATGAAACTGTTATTTCACTTTTCCTTCCCTCAAAACCCCCCATCTGTGACTACACAAAATTTCTCATATGCTTCCAGACATTTTTTATCTCATTTAATGTTTCTGTACTTGAATTGCTTACTTTGCATTTCAAATAAGATCAGACTTACTATTAACTGTCTACGTATCTTTAAAAACTGTCATTCAAAATGTTTTTTCAAAAAATTGCCAAGTATTACGGACAAGAAAAAGAGGGGCAGACTATAAAACAAAGCTAAAGAACCATAAGGTTTAAAAGTCTGATAATGTTCAGTGGTTTTTAAGCCACTGGAATTAATTTAACGTGAAATTTTGACAAACATGAAATGTATTCAGTGCCTTGTAAACACATTTCTACCTGTCCCCTGTGTACATCAAATCATATTCTGTCCTTCAATCTTGAGTATATGTACAATGCACATTCATTGATTTCCTTTCTTTCTCTGTGGGAGTTCAGAAAAGCCACTTCATAAAAATATGCACCTGGAGTACTGATCCTCCCTACACACTGCTCTGTGAGCTCCTACCAACTATCAGAAAATAACAATATGAAGAGAAGATGATATATCAAGAAAATGTCAAGAGAATATCTGACAAATGTGATAATCAGTGGAGTACAGTTTAGTTGAATGTCAGTAACTAGCAGTGCACCACAGGGATCAGTAGTGGGTCCAATGCCACCCAAGATCTTCATTAACGATCTGGATAATGTCCAGAAAAGTGGTATAAGCTCAAAACACCTCAAATAAAGTACTGGAGCAAAATTTCATTTCTCCACAAAATATTGTAAATGTCACTAATCTTGCACTGAAATTCCAATCAAGATCTTAAATCTCTCTGTACAACCTTCAGCAACCCCATGAATTGTTTTAAATATCAAACTCAAAGATTATTCATCTTAGCCACTGAAAACAAAACAAAACAAACAAACAAAAAAAGACAGAAGACGTTTTTGTAATATTTTGCAGAAGTACTTTCCCCTGAAGGAAAACGTTAACTACATATTCATTTTTACATTTCATGCCATGATTTTTTGCTTAGTTTGAATAGAACTTGTAACATCAACTGTCTACAGAAAATTCTCAAGCATAAGCTTAAAATTATTTAAGGCAGACCACAAGATGCACATTTTTTTAGGACATGGTTGAATTAGAACGCAGAAGGATATCTATGTCCTTAAGTACCTTTTTACACATATTAATGCAAGAACTAACACCTTCTTCTTAGTATGTAAATTGTATTAGAAACACAGCTTAACAGACTTCTTTGAAAACATTTCAATGTCAAAAAGCTGATAAAGTGTTGTACATTTCTGAAGCATCTCCGGCACTTGGCATAATGACATAGTCTCCATTCATAACACTGAATAAAAGTATAATTTTCGAACAGTACAGAGAAGAACAAGGCATGTAGCCAATAACTGAATTCATCTCAGATCCAAAACTGCCCTTTCATTTTTTTTAATTACAACTATTTCTCTATGTCAGGGGAACAGCATGACTTTACCTTGGATAATAATATTTGGAAAATGGAGTAAAGGAGAACTGATTACTGAAAAAAGAAATGAACATGCAATACTAAGGGACATGGTTTAGTGGGGAAATATTGGTAGAAGGCAAATGGTTGGACTGGATGATTTTTGAGGTCTTTTCCAACTTTGATGGTTCTAAGATTCTATGAAAAAACAGGACCCAATCTCAGCCATAGCCAGTCTCTACTAACACAACAAACATTGAAGTTTTAGGTAATTTGAGAAAAGTGCATTATGATCTTCCCATTCAGACAAAAGTGCTTTGGTTTCCACTACAACTGAATGAAAACTGCCATGATATTCACTGAACTTAATAATTACCAGATCTTCACAGCTCATACTCTTTTGAAGGTTGAGGCTGTTTCTTGAGTCTAAGTTTCAAACTGATATTCTGTACGATGAGCACTCAACTTATTGACCTGGGCACTGCTTTCCAGAGCACAGGTGATTAGAAAAACACTAGCATAAGTGTTGCTCATTTTGTTTAATGTTTTTCAGTGTTTGATTTTTTATTAGCACTGCCAAGCAAAGGTTGAGAAGAGTATGCAAAGCACAGCAGCTTGGCCAAATAAACAGTGCAAAGGCTGCTGAACATCTGCTATCTGAACTGCTTCCCATGATGAATTGATACAAGATTCAGACCTGCAGATGACTGAACCAACTGGTTCTGAAAATAATACTATTTCCTGTGCCCTAAAGTTCACTGATGTACACTGCGCACCTGCTGAAGGTCTGTCTTTCTAGAGAAATAAAATCTCTTCAGTAACAAATAGAAACCAGTTACAGGAAGTGATACTGAGTGAAAGAAATATGGAAGCACGACTGTAAGTTGTATCTACTAATTTACCATTTATTACATTTTTAATGGATGCAACAATTGCTAAGGCAGCAAAACAATGACATCTAGCAAAAATACATTTGTAGTATGCTATCCATCTACAGACACATGTGAGTAAAAATGGAATAACTGTGTTCTCCGTTATCTCTTGAGAGCTATTAAGGAAACACAAATTGTAAATATCCAATTGTAACAGATGCCATGCATCATCCATGTGCTCTGAAATCAGGAACATTGCTTATTTTTAAGAGGACTGCTACATTAGAAAAATTATTACAAGAAAATACTCAAGGGAGAAAGTCAAGCTTTCCTTTGTAATTAAACTTCCTTTTAAACTGAAACTATTCTTTCTGTTTCTAGACAGAAACAAGAGACTTCATGAAATACAGACTTCTAAAACCCCCAAATAGTTTTCTCTCCAAATAGTCATGCAAAACTTAGCAAACATTTCTAATATCTGTCTTTGCTCAGAAGCAGAGAACAAAGTTGGCCCTCCCAAATTGCTTCCCTGTATATTTTCAGTGCAACAGGGCAAATTATATAAATAAACAACAGTATTTGTACTAGAAATTGTGAGAGAACTTGTGATTCTTTTTGCCAGTTGTAATATGATGACCTAGTGAAACCAAGGACTTTTGAATAATCTTTTAAGGTCTATCCAAAGTATGTGTATTTTGTAATTCACACAAGTTAGCAGAGGAAAAAAAAAATAGAATAAGGGAAAATAACGAAAGGAGAAAGTTTCTCATTAGCAGAAGAAACTTCAAAGAAAGAAAATAAACGTTACAAAATCAAGAAGTCATATATGAAAATTCTTAAAGAGAAAAAAAGAAATTGCTTAAAAAAAAAACACAACCAAAAAAGAACTTTGGAAAAGCAGTGCAAACAGGCTCAACAGAAACAAAAAACGTAGAACAAAAGCGTTGTTTGTGAAATTGCATCCCAAGATGCCACATGATTAGTGATCAGTAGACCTAGCTAGAAAGAGACAAGGATTAGATTCACAATCCAGACACTATATGAAAAAAATCTGACACACAGAGAACCTGTTATTCTAAGACCTTTCTGGACTCAACTGCATTTCCGAAAATTTTACCCTAAGTGCTCCCACCTTCCATTGAACTCAATTTGTGCAATATGTACATAAGTATCCCATGGATGTTTACATGCACATGGGTAGTTGTAAACTAGGTGTATCCGGTTGCCAACCCAATGGATGCTCTACAGAAATCATGAATCTCCAAGGTACTTCACATACTTCTGAGAGAGACTTTGAAATTCAGTAATTCATGTAAAATAATGTAAGCAGACAAGTGATAACACACAAAGATGATGACTATTACTATCACTACCAGAGTAAGCGAAAAGAAACTTTTGTAAGTCAAAGACTATTCACAGAAATGTAAATTTGAATGTGGAATTCTCCTCGTGACAAAAAATAACCATGTAAATTCTGCAAGTGTTATTGTAGGAGCCAAGGCCTCATTCACATCCTTAAAAAATTTAGAGTTATAGGAAAGAACAAATCCTTCCTTGCAAATCACCAGCTATTCTCATGTGAGAAATATTATTACTGTAAGCAAGAGCATTATATTACCAGTTTCCAGAGTAATGTCAGTATGAGATTTTCTTAAGTAGAAAAATTACCTCACACAGAAAAAATACTTAGGGAAATGAAGTTCACTGCATAAAAAGGGACAGTGTGCAAATGGAACAGAAGACTAATGAGTACTTTGGGATTTGACTTGAATTTGCTTGTAGCTAAAATAGATACAACCTGAATCTGAAGAAACAATTGCAAATGGAAAAGTCAGAAAGGAAGAATAAAGAGTTAAAAGACCCATGGGAACCTTTCTTGTACTTATTTTCCCTTCACTTCTCCCAGCCACCAATCTCACAACATTTAAAGAATATCGAGTGTTCTCACTTCATCCCAGTCTACTGTAATGCCACCTAGTGATTCTAGAGCATATTATATATATTAAAAAAAAATAAAAATCAAAGTCAATAAAAAGAAAAGGGAAAAATGGGCACAGCTTGCCAACATCATGCTTTTATACTTCTAATAGGGGAAAAAGTAGAATAACAAAAAATCTGTCAAAAAGAACATTGCAGATAGGGATTTGCTCATGGATGGTATTTAACAGAATATCTCTCAGAGAAATTCAGTAAACCCAATACGTCCATTTTCATTTGTACTTTGTGTGATGTTAAAAGATTACTTACTCCATTACATCCTCAAACACCATTTCAAATCATTATTGGTGGGAACACAGCTGTTCGAAAAAGAATCAAATACCACTATTTAAAAACACAGTAACTTTGATACTAAGTTCCTTAATCAATCCTTTTCAGCATCAAAAATAAGCTTTTATCCCAAAACTAGACTAACTGTACTTCATTAGAAAAACAAATGTTTGTCTGTTCTCATACTCCTTAGATTTCTCCTTTGCTCACTGCACTGTATCACAAGCAAAGTAAAAAAGAAAAAAAAAAAGGAAAAGAGAGGTTGGAAGAAAAAGATATTGCAGCAGTAGAAAAAAAGAAAACGACATAAATACTATGCATTTTTTTACTTCCTTTTCCATTAATAGAAAATTCATGGAAAATTTCAGCAAAATCAAATGCTACCTGTTACATTTATACTTTGTAGCTCAAAATACTTCTCTTACAGGGAAGTCAGTTCAAAATGAGCTAAAACATCAGTTGGTAAATGTGGGTCAGAAAATCTGTTTCATGTCTTCCATTATTTTAACCTTTAACGTTGAAAAGATGGCTTATCATTTTATTCAGAGCACTGCTTACATCTAGAGACAAAACAGTAGGCAAGTCTTACCACATTATTAAAAATTTCAGACTGGAGAGCTTTTGAAATTAGTCACATTAACCTCCCAAAAAGAGTATGAGAAATTAACTTCAAATTAATTAATCAATGCATTCAATTCTTCAGAGTATCTCAGGATTCAGTTTTCAGTATAATAACATCCTTGCAAGGAGGAAAGAAAGCTAGAAGCAAACACACAATCTTCCTTGAAATCAGACCAAAGACAGCTAATTATGATAGGCAAAATAGAGCAAAGATACAGATTTCCTCTTGTGAGCAGTGTTTGCTCACGTAACCAGGAACTCTTCAGACTCTGAAACCTAATGTAATGTTTTACTTTATTTACAAACACACAAAAAAACCCATCCAATTACTATGCAAATTTACATACTTCCTAGGCATATGGTATCCTGATATTGTCTTTAAGGTTAATTATCCTACAGGAATGTAGCATCTACCTCACATATACAACCTGCATTGAATACATTCAAGGCTACCCTAATACATTTGATATGAAAAAACAATCTGTGGATGACTCAGCAAGCAGGGGTAAGTGAAGAGTTGTTGAGTCACAGAGAAAATTCAACATTATACAGGCAGATTTTCTGTGTTATTAACTAGAACTGCATAGTCCATACAGCCATATGAACAGGAGTTTTTTGTTTGCTTTGTTGTTTCTTTTTCTTTCAAGAGAAAGTCATCTTAAAAATATTTAATAGCTTCAGTGATACAATTAACTTAAGAATTTACACTTCTAAACCTGAAGTTGATGTCAAATTCATGATTTATTGGTGACAGTAACTAGAGAACTGCTGCAGTTCCCTCATCAAATGTTAATGATAAACTGCACCTCTTGCTCAGAACACCTTTTCTGGTAAAGCCGTTATTCATAATGCAAACACAGCAAGGTGACTACAGTTTAAAATGAATAGCTGCAGAAGCATGGCAAGACCCACAGTCAGAAAGAAGAAAGTCTTCTTAGGAAAATGCTGGACCAAGTTTCAAAGAGCTTGATTTTACACACATGCCACTCATTATTTATTATTATTTTGATATCTTTAACAACTGTGCTGTATCAGTTCCTGACCAGCAAAGTAGAAATATGATTATTTTGTGGAGTACAGCACAGTTTTCTCTAGCACCACAGGTAACAGTTTCTGGAAAGAGCAGTCAAAAACAGAATGAAATCTTTCAGTACAGCAGTTTTTCAGTACTCTTCTCCAAAGGCTCAGTGCCTCACAAAAAACAATACTTCTCATTACTGTAATATAGCCTAATATCACTCAAAAAAAATCCTTCAGTTCTGCTGATGAGATGTAAGAGAACATATAGAAATAAAACATTTCACACTTAATTGCACAGTAATTGCCACAATGACTGACAGTAAGCAACCATAAAAAGGCTGCATCAGTTGGAACATATAAAGCTACCACATTTCTCCAGCTTCCATAACAGGCTAATTTCGGCTCTTTTAACTTCAGTTAAATTTCAGTCTACCAGAGTCAGTCAGTTACTACTTGGCATTTGCCTGAAATGCCTAAGGCTTTTGACATAAAATTTTCCTACCCTATGAAAACAAATAAACATCTTATTTGATGATATATGACAAAGGAAAGGATGCAAGAATGAAAACAAAAGAGGTTAACACATTACTAAATATTACTTACATTACCATAGTATCTTTTAACTTAAAATTTCAAAGGAAAATGAATAAACAACCAATAAAATTCAAAAAATAAAAATAGAAAAAAATAGTTTAAAGATATGGGAGTAATCTTATAAGGAAGATATGAGAATAAAGTATGAATGAAAAATGAGAATTTTTACCAGGTAGAGTACTAATACGGGATAGCTCCACTTGCATGCTTCTTCCTTCCCTCCTCTCCCAGATCAAATCACAATTGCACTGGCAAGAGGTCTAATCCAGACAGATTAGGAGATCCTTTCCATGTAAAGGACCAGACACTACTCTGACTATTCCTGCTACAACATATGGAGTTGTGCCAACAGTGACAATTTTGGCAAATAACTCTGTATAAGAAGAGGTAGGGCAGCACTTAAATGAGTGCTCCTTCTGTTCCTTTATGAGGGTACTGACAGTGTGTACACACACACACACACAATAGGTTCATCAAAGAGTATAATATTCATTCTTAATGCAAATCATATTATATCACTGAACTCGTTAACACTGTGTGTTGTTCCTCTCTTAATGACAAGCATTGACAAAGCAATAAATAGGAAAATCCAGTTGATTTTTTTACTTAGGATAAGAAATTTTAAATGAAAACACATCCATCTTTTGTTAAGGAAAAAAAAAAAGTGTTATGTAGGAGAAATATGGCAATCTCATGATTCCTTTACTGCGTTCCACAAAGAATTCCATAATGGGCAACAATTTGCTGAAGGAACAAACCCATCCCTTAGTACTCAACAGCACATTAACCACCTGCTGCCAGCTGAGGAGCAATCCCCTCCAATAGATTACTGCTGGGAACACACTATATACACTGTGCACCAACATAAGATATGCTAGAGCTTCACTCATTTGTTTGCTCCAAGGCACATTTTCAACATGCAAAAATGCAGCTATTTCTCCTAATGAGACTGGTTTACAAATAATGAAACAAAAAGACAGAACAAAGGATAAATTAGAACAATTATTACTGTGATAAGAATGATGACTCAGATTAATTTGTTGATGAATGACAAAATCTTGACAGCTGAACTCATTGTGTCTTCAATTTGTTTACTGAATTTGTAACAGTTCAGAGGCTGTTCAGCTCAAATCAATTTGTTAAGAAGTGAACTTTAATTATTTGTTTAAAATCAATGCAACTTTCAAACTGATTCTAACAACTTTCCAGCATTTTAGGGAGAAAAATGTGAAAAAATTTCTAACTTCTAAATTTCTAAATTTAGAAATTTCTAATTTCTAAATTTCTGCTAACTCTAAAATCATAAATACACTGAGAAACAAAAGGGTATTTTAAAAAATCACCGAATAATTTCACTCCAGTGACATTAGGATATGGGAGAGAATTACACAAGCATCAAAAATACAAAACAGGAACAGATAAATAAGAGTAGATACATTATTCTCTCTAAATTGGAAAGGCATGGATTTGAAATATGGATTAAGAACTGGTTGGCTGATGGCAGCCAAAGGGTTGAGATTACAGTTCTACATCTGGGTGAAGGCTGATGACAAGTGGTGTCCCTCCAGGGGGGAGTCTTGGGTCCAATGCTCTTCAACATCTTTATAAGTGACACAGATGATGAAATCGAGTGCACCCTCAGCAAGTTTGCAAATAACATCAAGCTGAGTGGAGCAGTCAATATACTGGAGGGAAGGGAAACCATGCAGAGAGACCTGGACATGATGGAGAAGTGGACCGATGTGAACATTATGAGGTTCAACAAGGCCAAGTGCAAGGTGTTGCACTTGGGCTGGGGTCAAGTGTATTATTTACATAGACCAGGCATTTACATAGACTGGGGGAAGAACTCCTGGAGAGCAGCCCTGCAGAGAAGGACTTGGGGATCCTGGTGGACAAGAAGCTGGAGCTTCTTGCACATGAGCCAACAATGTGCACTTGCAGCCCAGAAGGCCAACTATATCCTGGGCTGCATTAAAAAAGGGGTGGCTAGCAGGGGAGGGAGGTGATTGTCCTCCTCTATTCAGCTCTTGCGGAGCCTCATCTGGAGTATTGCCTCCAGGCCTGGGGCCACCCCAGCAGAAGAAAGATGCAGCACTCTTGGAACAGGTCCAGAGGAGGGCAACTAAAATGATCAGAGGGCTGGAGCATCTCCCCTATGAAGACAGGTTGAGGAAACTGGGCTTGTTTAGCTTGGAGAAGAGAAGGCTTAAGGGTGACCTCATTCTGGCCTTCCCATACTTGAAGAGAGTGTATAAATAGGGAAGGGAAAAACTATTTACATGGCTTGATAGTTATTAGACAAGGGATAATGGTTTAAACTAAGACAGGGAGATTTAGGTTAGATGTTATGAGGAAGTTTTTTACTCAGAGGGTGGGGATGCACTGGAACAGGTTGCTCAGAGAGGTTGTGGATGCGCCATCCCTGGAGGCATTCAAGGCAAGGCTGAATGTGGCTCTCAGCAGCCTGGTCTAGTGGTTGGCAACTCTGCCCACAGTAGGGAGATTGAAACTCAATGATCTTTGAGGTCCTTTTCAACTCAGGCTATTCTATGATTCTGTGATATATTGTCAAGTCCAGAACCAAGCATAAGTTGCCAAAGTCCATAATTGCCAGTTAAGAAGCCTAGTTAGAAAGCTTTGGAAAAGTAGGCCTTGAAGGGTAACTAATAGTGTTGCCTATTACAAAAGATATCAAAGACCTAAGACAGATTTCCTTGGTCACAGTGAGACCTGCAACAGATGCTGAAAGAAAGCTGTAAACCCCAAAAGCATAAAGCAAGTAAAATCTGTGAAATCTGAATTTTCTGTCTCTCTTGAGTACAAGGTCTGAAACCACTGACAGTTATGTTTGCTAGCCCAGAGCCTCATTATACCCACCGAGGATGACTACTACAGAACATCTCTGCCTTTCACTTAATCCTCTGTTACACCAAAAGCTCCTACCAGTAACAACTCAGATCTCACCTCTGAATTAATATTTCACTAGTGTAAGAACAGCAGCCTTGAAAATGAATATTGCAGTGGCTGCAGATAAGTTCAGCTGAAATATATAAAAGACGGATTTCTGTTTTTTTCTCCTGTGCTTCTGCACACCAGTGAAAAACTGATGTATAGCTGTCTTCTTGAGAAAAGAAATAATCAAAGCTAAAGCCCACAAGGACATGTGGTTTGCATGAAAAGTGTACAATCTCACAAATACTAGATTTTTTCAAGAAGCTTTCTCACAAAACAGCAAAGAATAAAACTAAATAAAAAAGGTCAGCATGAAGGAAGCAACAATAGTCCTTGGTTTACTTTTACTTTCACAGTCAACTTCCACCAACAGTAAGTTCAACACTAGGAAACCTCTCCTAAATATCGCCCGAAAAATATCCCTCCTCTTCTGCATCCAGTCTGTCATTTCCTCCATCTCACAATGTGGTTATTGCACACAGTTCACAAGTATCCTGTGACATTGTGGGTTCTGAGCTGTGCTGAGAAACAGTCAACAGAGAACTTATTTGTTGCTGTCTATTTCTTCAGTTTTACTTCCATGAAAGTAGAATTGCTCAAATGAGTAGAATCTGAACCAACATATATTAGGAGTTTGAAAAAACCAATTCATCTCATCTGTGTTCACACACTCATTGTTCTTTCTACCCTGCTTATTACCCTATACACATTAAACAAAACTTGTTTTTAAAGATTTGATCTTGTAGAATTATCATGTTATTTTCATACACTATCAAAAAAGACTGCATATTAAGCATGATTAGACAGTTCCAGCTCTGTGTACATTATACACAATACATAGCAATGTGCAAGTGTTCTGTGCCGCAGAAACTAACAGTGCTTTAAAAGGATTCATTAGATTTTATGCTGCCCTGGAGAAGAATTTCACATTTCACAGATGGACGAATCAAGAATGAATGATCGATTCACTTATCCAAAGTAATAACAGTGTCAAAATCAAAAACAGGACCTAGGTCCTCTCCTATATCCATTAGGCCATTTGCTTCAATATCAACAGTTAGTACCAACAGAATCTCCTTTTGCAACTTTTTCTATCAAGCCCAGCACTTACCAAACCACAAAGAGAGCAGATTATGACTTATGTGCTAATGAACTGCAATCTTGATCTGAAATGACAGTACTCAACTAACAGTCAGAGGTTCAGATTGCTTGCCATCTGTTCGTTCATGTATCATTTCAAAGTGAAAAATCATCAACTAAGCTAAACAAACAATTTAGTGATGTGATCTTTGTAGGTCATTTATCTCTAAATCATTAAGATAATATGGCAACAACTACATTTTCATTATCAAATGCACAGTGTAAGAGATTTCCTTTCCACACAGTTTCAAACCTTGAAACCAGGGATCTTTTCTAGATGCTCAATACCTGAATCACTCACTGATTTTACAAGAACAGTGAGTGGTCAACAGTTTTTTACTTCTTTGAAGGATAAAAATGGCAGTCTCAAATCAAGGAACAGTCTGGTAAGCCACAGATCCGCTCATCAAATTATAATGAGGGCACTGCTATACATTTTTCAGAATTTTACCTGCACGCTCTTGCATTCCTTTTGTTATTTGATTCTGAGACAGCTACATTTTTTGCTATAGGCACTATTAAAGGTTTAAAAACAAGATGAAGGACTACAAATACATTTTATCTGATCTACTCTTTGGTATTCTGCTCTTCTACTCGAGAAACAGAACTTTTTGAAGATAAGAAATAAAAGGACAACTGTTCGAAACAGGTTTCTGAAAATGGACACTGCTTGTGAGCATTCAAATACAGATGGTATAGTGTATTGATTCTGACTTTGTACTTAATGGGAACTCTAAAGTATAGTGGCAACAGCTGAAGAGCAGTAGGACATCAGCATTCTCCTGGAACCTAATTCCATTACTGAGTAATGATCCCAATGTGAAAAGGCTAAATAGTTTTAAGTATTACATATTTACTGGTACTTTCTGACTTATCAATCCAGTTTTGAATGGCCATTTTAGAGGTGGTACTTATTCAGAAACAGCTCACATCTGTAAATACTACAAAGGAAAACGTAAGAATAGTCTAGTATTAGAAAAAATTTCTAAGGTAATCAGTACTATTTCTCTAGGATCGATAGTTCTTTAAATTGAAGAATGCAAAAACTAGAAAAATAGTAACATCACAAGTGATTCTAGCACAAACATTTTGGTTTACCTAAAACAAACTAAAACACAGCAGTCATAAACTAATGATTAAAACTTCAACTTATCATCACAACACCAATTAAAAAGCTTCAACTTGTATGTTTTCGAAATTAAGTTCCAGAAATTGAATGTGAGCCAATATTCAGTAACGCCAAAGAGAAACCTATTGAAAATTTCGGAGGGGAGATGGGGGGGGGAACACCCAAAAACAAGGAAGATTTAGGTAAATGTATATTTAGGTAAAAGTATAATTGCTCAAGGATTTCAGTGGGACTTCCAGGATTAGAATGATGGTTAAAGGATGAGAATTTACACTTTTACTGGTCAGTTACTTTCTACAGCTGGGCTGGATGGCCCAGAAAATACTGGTTTCAGAATTTCTTATTTGCCTAGTCTTTCTTGTGTGAACCTGTATTTTTAGTATCACAAAGTCAGGACCTTGCCTAATGATCTTGAGCACTAAGTTTAGCTACACTGAGTAAATTAACCAGCTAAGAAGCACCATAAAAACTGGTTCTACAGTCGGCATTTTAAGAATGGTAAGATCAAAGCATGCCCCAGAGTAAACAACCTCTCTCTAATGCCTCTTTTAGAAACAACCCAAGTATACAGGCACAGACTTTAACCACACTGCCCAGAAGTCACTGTTTATACATGCCTCATTGCAGGGTTCCAATCAGAACCAAATCCGTTTGCAAAATCAGATATTATATAGAAATAAATTTTACAAATCAAGTGGCAATCAAGGCAAAATGAAAAGGGTGTCCAGGCAGCTTTATTTCACTACCTAGGAGAACGATGAAAGATCTTGCTTAACAGTGTTTGTATTTTCCCATTACATTAGGAGACCTAGCTTGAGATCTCACTGCCCCAATTCATTATATTCTCACTTTATTATTACAGCCTGACATCTTTGACTATTAAAAAACATTTATCATAATAAATTGCGAAATGAAGCAATGATCCATTTCCAGCTTGATAACCAGAATGCCTAGAAGAAATAACAGTGGTCAGATTGCAGCTAAAATGCCTGAATTTAATGGTCAAAGAAGGGTGTTATACCCTTTAACTGGGCTATCCAGCCTCCACTTTGGAGTAGTTAGCTATAAAGGATCGAGAGTGTTTTGTATTCAGCTACAAAATACAAAGCAGCATGAGTCTGAAGTGGCTACTTATCCCCACAGTTCACAGCGCACTTCTATCACCTCCTTGAAGTTTGGAAGAAGCAGCACAAAAGCACATTATTTCAGTTCTTAACTACATTAATTTACTTACAGAAAACGAAATTTGGTCATCAGAGTTCATATATTCAAATATGGAAAAATAGTGAAAGTTCTCTTCCTTCAGAAAAAGAAGGAAATATGCTTCAACATAAATTCAAATACTGACATTCCATTGTATTAAAGTATTATGGAAAAAAATGCTTTTGTCTTCACAAGCAACATTCCCTATTACTGTGATAGTGTAAAAATGCTTTAATTCTAAGGGCGGTATGTAGGTTATGAGCTCTTCCTCATTGTCATTTATTTATATTTCCTTTAATTTTCTCAAAACAATAAGCAAATTAATTCATTTAATTTGTAAATGAATTGTTGCACTGTTATGCAACTATTTTCATTTTAAGTATTTTGAATAAAATTAAGCACCCTGGATATATATTACAATAGACAGTGTGAGGAGTAAGCTGTCAGGTAAGCGTTAATTTTCCACAACTTTGAAGGATTATTTTCCCTACACTTGCTCTAATTTAGCCTTCTCAAACTTGCTCCTTCTTCATCACTTTTTTTCTGTCCAAGGTTTCTAAAAAGAATGGTTCGCCCAAGCAATACATATCTTGCTCATGTCTGAATTAAGACAGTTTTTGTTTTTTTCCCAGTTGTTTTTTAACAAAATGGATCTTGTAACTAACACATGCTATTTCCATATATCCTCCCAAATCTGGAAGAATAGCAAGAATCTTCCTTTCACAGCAAGCCAATATTTGCTTGTTTTTTTCTGTGCTAGTACTTATATGTAGATATATAAAAACAATACTGGATTCCAAATGTATAAACCTACATGAAACCACAGTAAATCTTATGCCATTTACATTTTTATCTGTATTTCATTTAAAGCTATGTATTACTGTACATGTTAATTTCAACGAATACAAAGCTATTCCTAAATAAGTCGAGTTTTGACATCTCGATGGCTTATTTGATAGAAACTATGCATTTCTTTTCAATAACCAAATATTTTTCACTGATGAAAACACATCTTGCCTTCAGTATACTGGGGGGGTGAAAATATAGTGGGGATTTCCTCTCTATTAGTCTTGTAAGATAGCATTGTACCAATTATTAACATTGATGCATAAAGCTCCTCTGGAATATAAGAGCTGTAATAGAAAGCTAACAGAAAAATTTCCAAAGCATGTGTTGGATTGCCTCAGGCTGGCATCTATGCAAAATATCTTTCTCTGGGTACCATCCTTGCAGGAAGCCTGCCACTGGCAATTCTTCTAACAATTGCAAAAGGCAGTATCTCTAAGTCCTAGAGAGACACGTACATATTTTGTATTTAAGCATTAGGAAATATGCCAGGCATGTGAGTTTGGTTGTTGTTGTCAAGGGTACATCACAACTAATCTTTTCACAAAGCTCAAATATTATATTTCATATCACTTGATAGCATGTTGAGTCAGGATAATGATGTGAACTGCTTTCCAAAAGGTGATTTATAAAACTCTCAGATTATGAAAACGGGACTGCTTATCTCAACCAGAAACTACCACATGGTTAGTGCAGACGCCATCTGATTCATTGACATCTGGCAGGAGAACACAACCTGTAGCCTGAAGGGCACCCATATGTATTAAGAAATTGAGGAGTTTGGTAAAGACAGTTTTCCCTCTGGACACAGCATTTTTATGAGGTCAAGAGTGTCATCTAGAAAGTTTTCACACTTCTTAACTCATGAAAACAAGGTATTAAAGACATAAAAGATGATATTCACAAAAATTCGCTTCAGAAAATATATATTCCATCTACTTGAGCACCAAGATGAAGAAATTATACTGTTTTCTATCTGAATTTTTAAGAAACAGTTAAGATGGCCTTCAAGTTCCTGCCACTCAGAGTCTCCATCCAATAATACCAACACATTTTAATTGTTACATTACTAAAATGTTTTAGTTTATTATTAATTGCTATTTAATAACTATGTATAATCTCATTGATATTTGGCCCAATTTAAATTTTCTACCTAGTCATAGATCGTCTCCAGCCCATATTAATAAGTCATCTGCAAAGGATTTTTGTGGACCAGAAAATATTTAGCTGCTTTCTAGTTTCCTAATGTGAGATGTTACAGTAATACATAAATGCAGATACTACTGGAGCATAATTTAATCGACTGAATGTGAATGAATTCCAAAATATCTTTTGTAAAACTCAGGTGAATTCAGCAACAGAAAAAGGAAAGGGTCATATTTTGTTTTTCTCATTTTAGCTTTTCAATGCAATTTTTATGCTTTATATCTGCCTCATTTCTGAATAGGTCCCTGTTTTTACAATCATCTCAAAGAGATCCTTTGGTCATTGACCATAATTTTTACTTCCTTGCAGAGCCTTTCATAAAATAAATTGTTTTAAAAAAATAAGTGATATCACTCACTTCTGCTTATTAGAGCACACCTCAAAATAACTGTCTCAGATCTTCATATGCCTTCAGTTACAACCTTCATAGGCAAGAACTGTGTACAATGTAAGCAGCTAATCAGTAGGGACACTTACAAAACCAGGATCCAGGTAATGTTTTTGTAGTTACTGATAATATCACAGTGGAAGCTTTCCTTTCCTGTAAAGATAAGCTTTCAAATTTCACAGGAGACATGTTATTGGGCAGTTGATTTCTTACGCTTTTTTTTTTTCCCCTCCCACTGATTTAAGTTAGTTTCTGAGCTCCTTAAATCAGGAATTGAAGCTTTAATACCACATGCCACCCAGAATTATAGTTTGACATATGGTTGTTAATATAACAACAGTTGACCCTGTAAGGAACCTACAAATTCTGATCTATCAGTGGCCGTCAAAATAAGTCAGTGCTACCAGCAAACTTGTCATAAGAAATACTTCAGATTTCTTTTTTCCAATATATCGCAAAATACAGTTTTTACCATCCTTTTTTCCTGTTACAACTCTAGGTTCCCTCATGCTATTTAAATCTGATTTTGGAAGGAAGAATTTTCTGAGCTTCCTTCCCTCATTGATAAATTTTAACCCATTTTGGATTGTAATATTTGTACACTATTTGTTGTATATTGAGATCCTAATGCAGTCACATCTCCATAGCAATATTTGGAAACAGTAGATTCTCTCAACAGGTACAGACAATAATTTTATCAAATGACTAAATATTTGCCAAGTTAAAATATCAACCCTGTTGGATGAAAACCAGAATGAATTAAGAGTAATGAAGATACTAGGCAGTATTCAAATGGTCTTGCTTATCAGCACATCAAAGTCTAGAAATATTCTGAAGATTTTATCCAGTTCTTTAAACAGAACTGTATCTCCTTCATTCCAAAAACACAATAGGAGTTTCTCATCAGATTGGTAAAACACCATGAGACTATCCTCTGGAGAACAAAATAACCTTGAAAACCACCAGTCAGAGCTTTCAATCACAATAAATTCTTTAAAAATTAGGCTATTGGATGTGATTGACTTAACCCCTATACTTATAGAAAAATAAAGCTTTGTTGTAAATATTTAAGACAAAAAATTTGGAATGGCCATGCGTATGTTTTACATTTAAAAAAAATACATGTAAGATTCAAGATTAGGAAATCAAAACTTTCCTTTTTTTGTTGTTGTTGTTGGTTTTTTTTGTTTTTGTTTTTGGAAAGTATAATTTATTCTACTTTATGTACTCATATAAAAGTTTATATATTTTATCATTAAATGATTTACCTGCTGATGGACAAGTACGAGCAAAGAGTGAATTTCTCATAAGAAATCATGGCTGAGAATTAAGCTCTTCCCCTTTAGCTGCTTAGTCAGTATGCCTTAATGCATTCCTCAGTGCCTTACTCTTTGCAGTTAAGTTACTGAGAACTATTCAGACCTTCATCCTCAAATATTCTTTACAGATGAATACTAACAAAGTTTTAGTTATCTGTACAGGAACAAAATTTGAAAATGCCTATCAGAGCTTAATAAATAACTTTTTTTTTTTGCTATGTTTTCAGCGGTTGATACATTCTAGAAGTCTCAGAAAAAGTTCTCTACTCTAAAAAGTATTTAACTTTCTACAGTTATATATATATATATTATCTTGCTTGGCATTCTTCCCCTCTCCTTCCTAGTTCCAAACAACCACAGCAGATATTTTGGTATGTCAGAGGAAAAGAGATAAAGGCATCTTGCTTCAGGCTGCATGGTAACTTACTTCTTTTTCCCCTCTTTTAGATATATTTTGAAATAGATTTAAAGTAAAGTTTGCCTTCTAGCAGGATCTATTCAAGTTTTATCTTGGTTATTAAAGACACTGCAATTATTAAAGATTATCTGATGACTTCTTAAAGATGAATGAGGGGCTTTAGACCGTTTCGTAACATGCAAATACATTCCCAATTGGCAATTAGAGCAGTGATCCCAAGGACTCCATTACCACTGATCTGGGACACTAGTCTCTTCCCAGATCAGCACAAAACAGTGCAGCATACATACTGCATTTTCCAGCTCTGCTTCTAAATGACCTTTTCCTGCACAAAGCTCAGAATGAAGTTTCCATCCTCACACTGCAGAGCCTGACAGCCATTTGAATTATTTTTGTCCAAAATTTTGCACTGTGGTATTCATTCACCTCTTGTCATTCTGAATTTCCACTCTCATCTTCTATTCTGAATTCAGCATCAGAAAAAAAAAGGGAAAAAAAAAAGAAGCCCACATCATAAGCTGTTTAGTACTTACACTGATACCGGTGCCTTGATAATATTGATACCAATTCTCTATCATTATGGTGAGCAATCAGAATGAAAATGACTAAGGAAAGAAAATAAGAAGGAAGAGGAGGCCTTTTGAAAGTTAGCAGAAATTAAATAGATATATATTTTTTAATCAATAACAGGAAAATAGCTTCATACAGAAATGTGAAGACTTCCATTAGGGAAATGGGGTGTTTAATGAGATCTCCTTGGAATGTCTGTTCAGCTCAAGCTACAGCAACTGTTAACACCAGTTGTAAATAAATATGCTTCATCTTCATCTTTTGAAAAAGAGATTTCCTGATTGTTTAGTAGTAATTAGAGGTACTAGGCAGGCACTACTGAAAAGCTTCCCTGTTACCCATGTCAGACACAGCCTGGATGGTGAAATAACAATCCGGAGCACCAAAAGGCTGAGTACTGAATACTCCTGCAATTTAAAGCGCTGTGAGGTATCACGTTCAACAGTAGGATAATGGTTTTACACAGACAGATGTGATCTGTCTGACTTCAGTTGGATTTGTACACAGATTCTGTTGACACGAAAATTTTCAAGATATTTAATCCTCTCTATAGTAAAACAGATCTCCCTCCCCGTCCTTAATACTCTTTTTTGGTTCTTACTATCACTGTATGCTAGAAATTTCATAAGCAACAGATCTATTATAAGCAATTATTGGAGAAAGTTAATGTGAAATCAATTAATAATCACTTGAAAATTCAATTGAATTAATTACCTGAGATGGAAAACAGGAAAATTTTCAAGAATAATTTATTTCATACTATTTTCATAGATTCACAGATACATTAGGTTGGAAAGGACCTACAAGATCATCTAGTCCAACCATCCTCCTGTCACCATCCCTACCCACTATGCTACTAAATCAAATCCCTTAGCACCTCATCTAAACGCTTCTTGAACAGCACTAGGGATGGTGCCTCAACCACCTCCCTAGGCAGGCCATTCCAGTGCCTGACCACTCTTTCAGAGAAAAAATTTTTCCTCAAATCTAATCTAAATGCATTATCTAATCTAATTTTTGCATTATCAAATCTAATCTAATTTTGCATTAAGAAATTTTTAAAGAACATTTTTTTCATTGACAATAGAACATATTTGGAATTTACCAAAAATAAGAGGAAAAAATAGTTAAATTCCAAAGATCAGTAAGAACAATTTAAAAAAAAAAAAAAAGGGTTGACATCTATCTCGGGAGTGATGGCTGATTTGGTTAACTCTGAAACAACCTTTTATTTTCATTTTGTTTCAGTTATGTTGTCAGACTGGGTATATTTCTTTCCTACTCAGTATTGTGCTGACCTGCTCTACCAAACTGCATGAGAGGGAGCCACCAAAAGAGTATTTGAAAAAAACCATTAGCAAAGAGAAGAAAGCAGCAAAAAGCAAATAAACAATTACTATCCTGACACCTGCAGCCCTTCAAATGAAATAATATGACAGACAAAACACAAGTATGTTCAAACATAAAGCCTTCCATTAAATCTTCCTTTGTATTTCTAGTATTTTGCATTTCAGATCAAGATCTCTGAAAGATAATTATCTCTCACTGATACCCAATGAGAATTCTGCATCTGAAGACAAACACCAAAGATAAAAAAGAATTTGTGAATGATCTAAGGATACAGACAATTTTTTTGAAGGCTGAGATACTCATGACATACTGGGTTATAACTGCAACCTAGGAATAAAAACACAGAAACAAACTGAAAGAAAATCCAGAATAAGATGACAACAAAGCAGGAGGAATCTGTTAAGTAGATAAAGAAACTTACACAGGATAGACTGTGATCTGTTACGATCAAAAATCCAAAGCAATACAAGAAAAACACCTAGACAGAAAATCAGTGATACCCCAAAGCCAAAGTCCCCATAAGCAGCACATGGCACTACACATGCCATGACAAAGAATGCCAACAAAAACAATGCTTTTCTGTACCATGCAGGCAACCCACTCATCTTGTGCTTTCCAAACATCAGTCCCACCCCCGTTGCTTAGGCATGAGAGCCTTTAGTCAACATGTGTCATCAAACTTCTCTTCATTGATCTTCCAAGAAATATATCTACCCTCCTCCTCTAAATCTGTTCTCTCATCTTTATATATTGGTGTTGTCAACACTCATATACAGAAACATACCTTAACTACTTCATTGGTCTCAAACATTTCACAGTAAGAATGTGCAAATTTTCTGTTGAATTCTGTATCACTCACAGTTATTTCTACTAACATAAAGTGGGTATAAATCATAACAATGGTCATAGGACATTTTTTCTTGTTATTTTCAGTTATTGATGTGACTTGTAACTACACAATGAACAACAGTCAATTACCAAATACGCTACAGAATACAGTATTATTCATTGTGTTTAAGATCAAAATTGCATAACTATTACCTACTGCATGTAGGTCATTATCATGCCCACCCCTGTATTAAAACAATCTAATTTTAAAAAGAAAGTGAGAACTGCTGTGGAAGTCAGAATTCAAATCCAGACCTCAAATGCACAAAAACATTGGCAAAGACATGGAAAACAAGAACAACACAGTATGATGGAACAGGAAGGTGTACACAGAACAACAACAGACACTCCTAGTTCCAGGCACAATCACAGATAAGATCTTAAACTATTATTCACTGAAGATCTGTATGGGCAGGACATTCTGAGATCAAGATGTAAAAGGAATCTGCAGTGGGCAGAAACTCAAGAGGCATCACTACTCAAGCAGAGGTTTCTTGCAGTCAGGCGCTGCACAGGAGAGCCCAAGAGACTCTTGGGCTGCTTATTATTAATAAGTAAGATGGCTGACTCATTGTCATAGTTTTGGTGCATTGGCCTTCTGCGTTTGGACCAGGTGCCTGCTATCAGTTCTCTGAGCACTCAGTTTTAGACAGTATTGTGATTGTTATCTGTCATAAGTGATAACTGATTGTTATCAGTCCCAGGCAAGGCCTTGGGCATCACTGCCAAGTGCAAGTACGGTGAGCACACTGTCACAACAATGGGTTTAACAGGGATGACGAACAGAAGAGGAGTCCTGGTTTTAAATACCAGGTGATTCACCAAAGTGTGTCAACATAGGCAGTATGACAAATGAAGCACCAGTCTTTCACATTCAATGCTACAATAGTACAATCATTCAACCTCCTCCATATAAAACAAATTCAAAGAGAGAAGCAAACTATAGAAGGTAGTTTTACAGGTAAAAGTCCTTAGATGTTAGCAAGGCATATCCTGTGACAAAAGTCATTAATTCCATTCAGCAAACGCTTGCTCTGTGAAACAAGGACAAAGCAATATCAGAACATCCCTAAGAGAAAAACTGTTAAAATGCAATTTCTAACACTAAATAAATAGCTAGCAAAAAGATAAGTCTCTGAAGGGATGAATACTGTGACAAGACTCAGAAACATGACATTTGAGTGTTTCCTCAAAGTTCATTCAGACTGTGCAAGCCCCTTGTATTTAAATGGTTCATCATAGAGTGAATCATACCATAAAGAAGAAAAATATTTATGCTTTATTAAAGCAACCAAGGGCTTACTTTTTCTACTATTAATTAGATTCTATTATCACACAAATTATGGTGTGAATCTTAAAATACAGAGGGCTTGCAATGATCATGGAGCCCTGAAAGACAGAGATGAAGGAAAAAGAAAAGCTTAAAACATACGTGTTTATTATTTTTTTTCCCCAAAAACAGAAATATAGTTTAGAGTACAAGCCTACAGGCAGTTGCATTTCTCAGCTGATATAACAACCTGCAGTGTTCTGCAAAGAGCATTAATACCATAAGGCATGTCATAGAATCATAGAATGGCTCAGGTTGGAAAAGACCTTCAAGATCCTCACGTCCAACCGCAAACAAACCATACTACCCTAACTCTAACAACTCACTACTAAATCATGTCCCTGAGCACCACAGGCAAACAAATATCAAACACATTCAGGGACAGTGACTTTAGTTTAAGCACAGACTAAAATAGCACTCATATACAAGCCAATAACCAAAATAATTAGCCTTTTAAACCCTGTTTTGATATATATATAATTTTTTAATATCTCAAAATGCCACTGGTCTGAGAACACAGTATTCACATGTACACAACAGAAAATCAAGGAAAGTTACTGAAGGAACTGGCAGGGCACCCACTACCAAGCTGCAATGGCCATGTGCATGCTCAATTTTCTTTGTGCTAAACTTCTAAAGAAATTTCCCTCGGATTTGCAAACAGAGAATTCAAGTGAGAGATGACCCCAGGCAGATGTGGAACAGACAGCATGCACTGAAGTAACAGTGTATTTTGTGCAACGGAGGACAAAATTCAAGTCCATAGAACTGACTGCACCTGAGTTTCCGTGAGGCACAAACATCACACATGTACAGATATCACTGTGCCTGTAAGCAGGTTATATTCTCTTTTTCCTCCAGGCAACTCAAACTTGTCATTATTTATCATTGTCTGAAATGTCCAAGAAGAAATGTTTGTGCGCATTGTGATGCAGAAGTTTATACACACATCCTAATTACGCCTCATTTTTCAGCACAGAAACTGCACCAATCAGCTGCAAAATAGTGAAAAATTACCTGTGGTACCCAAGTTATTGCAGCTACATGCAAACTGGAGACAATACATTATGTTGGCTCAAGATGTCATAGATAGAAGCTACCCCTTAAATGTACAACATAGTCCAAAGAATGCTTTACCCTTTTATAAAAGGTCCAACCAGAATCTCATTGCTCCTGTAATATTTGTTTTGTTGTTTTTTGTGTGTTTAATTTTGGTTTTGTTGTCGTTGTTTGTTTTTCACTTCTCCAAGAATTTCCAGTGCTGGTTCAATATGCAGAGCAAGACACACAGAATGGTGACATTGGAAGCGTCCCCTAGAGATATCTTACAAGGGAAAGGCAAATGGCAAGGAGATCCTGCCAAATCATCCCCGTAGCATAAAGCCAAGTAAAGGAGACCCCATTCCCTCAACTCAGTCCCTTTGTTCATCGCTCGTGCTTCGAGAGCTGATCCCAGCATGACACCTAGTGGCAGCAGCGCATTTAACCCCGTCAGTGCCTCTACGACAGGTTAGTTTCCAAGAGTCATATCTATTATTTATTTCCATTTTTCTTTTTTCTCTTTTCCTCTTTTTTTTTTTTTGTAAGTTTAATCTTGCTTACTTGCAACTTCTTAGAAGCAGAGAAAGATATAAAGTCTGAGTACTCTCAAAACCAACAATAGCTGTTTTCTCCACTTTTAGCCAGAATTAACTGAATCATATCAACAGACTTTCTAAAACACTAGTATCTAGTGATACTGAAACACTGACTAGAATGACAGTCAAATACACATTTACAAGTTATTTCCTCATAATTTTTTAATTCTCAGTTTCTAATCAATGTCTCATGAACAGGAACTTCTAAACTAAATGATCTTAGTGAGTCTGTAAATACCTATATACTGAAGTTGTAAATATGTAAATACTATATACAGGTTTCCTACATAATGTTTTGCCTCCATAACTTGAAACAAGATCTAAACAAAACCTGAGACAACTAATTGCCACTACCTCAGTATGTCAGGAGACATCTCTTCCTTCCAACGACTGAAACGCTGGGATGGCTGAACAGTCACAACTTACCTCTAACCCTCACTCTGATCCTCCATTAACTCTTTCCAACACCATTTTTAATCAAGAATCAGTAGGTCAAGGTAAAGAAAATAATTTAAAAAAAAAAAAGTATTACTCACAAAGCCAAGTTTCCATTTAGATTGTAAGGATGAGCTTCTGTGATACAATCTCTTATTATACTTGGAATATTAAAGGCACCAATGTAGCTACAATACAGGTAGCTGCCACTGAAGAGTTACAATAGCATCGTCAGTTAAACTATTTACAGAAATAGGATTAGGCAGTTTAAAAGAGAATTTACATTTACCTTTGAACTCTCAAATAACAATATAATTGGGATGAAAGTTCCGTCTGAATATAGGATGTGAATTCATAAGTTACTGAAGTATTTCTGAAATGACAACCTCTATCCTCCATCCAGCAAAAGGTAAAACCTTCAAGGATTAATACCTTACTGCTTTTTCAGTAATACCTAAACTGTAGATTCCATGCTTGATGTCAGAAGAAAATTCCTGAAGCATCTTTAATACTTTCAATAAATATTTGTTAGTTTACACCAGAACACAGGCTTTGGGGAGGTGATTTTTTAAAATTTCTAATATTCTTATTGTTGTTTTGTTATTTGGTTGTTTTTTCTTTAAAAAACAAACAACAACAACAACAACAAAAAAAAAACTGTTGTTGTTTTCAGGTTTTTTTTTTTAATTATTTTTTAAACAAGGAAGAACAGAAAACAAATTCAGCTGAAAATAAGATGCCAGAATATGTTTTCAGCTGATAGTCTGATAGATATTTCAGTTAACTGATTGAATAGCCTTTGAGAGTACATCAGGTTGTCAAAATTTGATCACAAAGTATTCAAGCAGTAAAGACAACATACATTTAGTATTTTGTATTTAACTGCCATTTACAGAAGTAATATCATGTAGCCATATTAACAACCCCTAAGTTGACAGCTTTCTTTCCACTTGGAACTATAATGCTGTTAGTTCTTTTGTTTCTAATTAGAGCTAGATTGAAATCACAAAGAAAATCACAGAATCACAGAATTGTAGGGGTTGGAAGGGACCTCTAGAGATCATCAAGTCCAACCCCCCTGCCAAAGCAGCTCCCTAGACCAGGTTGCACAGGTAGGCATCCAGGTGGGTCTTGAACATCTCCAGAGAAGGAGACTCCACAGCAATTTTGACACCGTTTCAATTCTGAGCAAAGGTTTTGGCAGCTCTTTCTTTGTTCTTATTTATTATATAAAAAAATATATAATATACTCACCTAGAATTAACAGTGGTTCTTATATCAAAGATCAGTATAAATTCAGTACACTCACTGACGAGAATTCTTATTTAAAAATTGAAGACAATTATTCTTTGATGCGCAAAAACTTTGCTCCTATCAGCCACATGAACCAGCAAAAGGCTGTTAAAAAAGGACCTATGTTTCCTTTAAAAACAAACATAAATCAAAATACAAAAAAGAAAAAAACAACCAGAAAACAACTACAACAAAAAACACATCAGCACTAAATCAAAACTAATACATTTCATTAAATATTCAGGTCAGAAGAGGATCACATCACTATTTCTATGGGCCAGGACTTAACATAAAAAAAGAAAAAAGTCTTTTCAAACTACTTATTCTCAAATTTAGGGAAATATATTCTTAGATTGCAGTTATGTCTTCAGGGCTCAACGTTCCTTATTAGTATATGCAAATATATTTACAGAGTGGAAAGAAAAAAAAATGAACTGGAAACATTCACAGAATAAACAGCATTTTGCTATTTTCCTTTTCATTACTTTATATCAAACCTTCAGACACTAAGACCATAAAACAGAATTTGAAAAATAAAATAAACTGTTTTTTTGTTTGTTTTAAGGGTTTTTTTTTTGTAGTTCTTTCAGAACACTAATTTCAAGGATCTTAAATCCATCTGTTAGGCTACATGACTGTGTGCATCAGATAGATTTACCCTAATTTGCAACTCTCCTGCGTGGGAGTAAGAGGCTCAAAGAAACCCTATGCCACCTCAGACTGGATGCATTCTGGATCATTGCTTAAGGACTGAGCAACTCCCCTCTCAGAGGGTCTCCTCCAGGGATATAAACTGTTCTACAGTCTTCAAGAGAGGCTTAATATCAATGCAATTAGTAAGTTTATTAGTAATCTAGTGCTGCATACCACAGAAAACATTTAATATTGCAAGGCTTTTCAGTTTGACAATGAATGGCATAGAAAAAGCAGTAGCTGGAACATGGAGTCAGTACAACTTGTAGTCTAAAAAAAAAAAAAAATGAGCTATGCGAATTTATAGTAGTACATGAAGCTTTATATTGAGATAGATTACCAGTGAAATAATAAATCATTCAGAACTTCAAGCCTTTTAGCAAGGTCGGCTATCTCTAAATAAGATGCCACAGACGCTAGGCATACCAGATACAATCAGTGGAAGAAATTCTACAAGTTGAAGAAAGGGTGGATATTAAATAGGTGTCTCAGTCATCAGAGATACAAGTTACTTACACAGATTTCAAGGTATACCTGAGGCGATTTTCTATTTGGTATGTATATGAAAAGGATTTTCTAACAAGATTCTTATTATGAAAGTGAGAACTGAACCTCATGACTACAAAGGTTCCAGAAGCTTCATGTTTATAGATTTCATAGATTCATATATTTTGAATTTGTCTTCCTTTCTTGAGAGATTAAAAAACAGTTTTTTAATTATTAGAAAGGAACAGTTTTGCTCTTCTTCAGGATATTGAAAAAAAGTCCTGGAAGTTCAACTATTGAAACTTCCAGAGCGAAATACTCCATACAAGCAGCATTTACTTTGAAAGTATATAGATGAGCTAGAAAAAGTTTAGCAGAAAGTGAGGAAAGAGAGAAACGTAAACCGGGAATACAAAACAGCAATGAAAGTATTGTACTTCAGTTCATCTAGTAAGAATATGAGAACACCCTTATGTGCCCTGTATCATAACTCTTTAACAGTGGCCAAAGACTGATGCTTAAAGATAAACAAACAAACCAAAAAACCCTAGTAAATATTCTGAAAACTCTTTGCCTCCAGTAGAGGGAGTGGAAGTTGAGAACAGAACCCAACTCTTCCATTTTTCACCAAGTTTCTTAAAAAGATCAACACAATGCACTTTTTTCTTGTATGTTTCCCATCACTTTTTAATTTTTTTTATAAAGAACAAGTATGTATTTGCAGAAAGTCTCACCAAGTACATTTTAATTCTGATAAGACAGAAATGCTGAGATAGGATAAGTAATATAACAGCAATCCTCAAGAAATTGGCCATTACCACCATTTAAGACTATTTTTAGTTTATTATTTGAGCTAGTTGCGTCTCTAATAAGCTTGCTCAATAATTTCCTTAATTGGCTATTTTCAATTTATAAATTTAGCAAAGTATTCAGTTGGCAAATAGATTTCTACTCAGATGAATTTATTTTACATGAAGATACTGCCAAGTGATTTTACCATCTGGTCATTTACCTCCCTATATCAAATGAGTCACCATCACCAAAATGCTTAGTGTCATATGAAGTTTGGCTTGAAGAGAAAAATAAATAAGAAAAGTCAGGCTTTCACAAGTCCCTAAGCAAGATATGAGCTATACATCTCATTTTCAGAAGTCACTATTCTTCTCATTTACTCCAACTGAAACTTAAAAGTATGGCCACTCAGCTGAAGTATCAGAGCCTAATGAACTACTACCTCTAATCTGTGCCACCA
This sequence comes from Odontophorus gujanensis, assembly GCA_013399175.1. Lineage (NCBI taxonomy): Eukaryota > Metazoa > Chordata > Aves > Galliformes > Odontophoridae > Odontophorus > Odontophorus gujanensis. The sequence goes on from VXAB01002896.1 coordinate 463,647, forward strand.
TAACTAATAAAATTTATGTTCTTAAAACAGATTTCTCTCTGAACTGTCTGGACTTATAATAGACTTCTTGAAGACACCATCAGTCTCTCACACCCATTAGCCAAAGTTTACCAGTTTCACAACTCAGCGAAGCAGTTCAACCTAATGTTCCAACCCTATTCCTTGATTATTTAAGCTAAAATGACAAAAATGACTAAAATGACTAAAAGTTCTGTTCAGAAGAAGCCCTCCTGAGTGTTTTTTTGTTTTGGTTTGGTTTTTTTTCTTTTCTTTTTCTTTTTTTGGTCTACAATTCTGGGCTACAGCACCTGGCAGAATTTCATCATCTATTTCAGCCATAGCAAGAGTATACACGAATGTACACAGTTAGCTTCCTCAGCCACGGGCAAAAGTTAGCACATTAAGCAACATGTTCATGTGTATTCTAGGTGGCAAACAACATCATATTCCTTGTCAAGATTAAAAATTAAAACGTAGTTTTATTTACTTACAATTTATGGGCAAGAGTAAAAAAGGTTTAAGAAGCTTAAATAGATAACTTCAGTATATGTAACTTTTGTATGATTTTCCAATTCATAGCAGAAACTGAAAATGGGATTCAAATTTCCCAAGGACAAATCCTCAACTTTCTAGTTCGGGATAGTTTGTACATTTTGAAAAATAGCAACTATTATATTTGCCCACCAGACAAAATAGGTAGCATGCTCTGAGACTGACAGGAAAATGTTGCTCCTGCATGTGCTTCAGGTTACAATCTAGCTTCAACTGAGACAGGAAACAGGAGAGGATGTGCCATCTCCTTTTATTTATTTATTTATTTTCCACCCTCCTTTTTCATTCCCCCACTCTTGGGAGTGGGGAGAAGGAGCCTGATGAGGTGTTGCTGAGGTGTGATTTTCTTAAAAGAAGCTTTTGGTTTCAATTAAATTTCCCTGTGACAACCGTTGCTACTTTAGTTAGAGCTTTGGTAAACAGAAATTGCTGACCTCATTTAAGAGTGGCTTTTCCAAACCACAGAGGTGGATGCTGTCATAGCAGTGACAAAGGAAGACTAAGTTGTTACATCCCTAGCAGAACTTGCTTCAAGATAAATGAGCCAACACTGAATCCCACTGAGGTGACTTTGTACAAGCACATATTCCCATCCAGACAAAGAAGATCTGGAACATTTGGATGTGACATTACATGTGTTATCAACATCTAGTTTTGCATGACCTATAATATGCACTTACCAGCAGTAACTCAACTTTGCAAATATAATTAAATTCCAGACTAATATTTTTGTTTTCATAAAAAATAACAGTTAAATTACCATACAATTTTTTTTTCCAAACACTTTCATTGCTCAATTAAGGCACCAAAACAGCACTGAAGACAAAAGCATAACAAGTAATTATTAAAAATATATTTAAAACATTGACAGGTAGCTTTCTGATTTATGGAACAAAGCAGTCAGTAATAGACAGGATTGTCCTTGTTAGCTTAATTTATTACTATTGATGAAATTGCTTTTCTGGCTCAACAAAAAGGATAAAAATTAAAACATCCAGGAGGTGAACTGTCTCTATTTTCTTCATTATTCACTGCTCAGAGATGGTTTAATAAGTTTCTATAGCACGTGCTGTGAAGGTACCTTAGTATTTTGGTATAAACCAGAAGATTATTGTGTTTCTGAACAAGAAGAAAGGAAAAGACACATCAGAAGATGTCCTCTGTGATTTTATCACAGATTTATTTTTGTGGGTTTTTTTACTGTTATTGTTTAATATACCACTGACAATTTGGGAGTTTAAAAGCCTTGAAAGGTCATACTTGGATCTCCAAGATGAAAAGACCCCTGGCTCCCTGACAGAACTGACAATTCATCTCTGGGAGGTTGAATGCTCCCCTTTAACCCAGAAAATACTGAAAGCTCACACACCCAGCCGGGTGAACTCTCATGGCATATTTTTAATCATGAGTCCATCAGAATCTATACTTTATGAGACATGAATATAAGAATCCATAACCTTTTTTTTCTTATTTAAAACCTCCACAACAGAAAAAGGTTAAATGATTCAGTAACCAATTCTAATAAAAATCAGCATTCAGAAAACATCAACTAACCAGTGAGAATTGAAGAGAAGTTTCTCATTCATGTCAGTAGGTCTCAGTAAAGCCTTACACAGTGAAAGTAAAGCATGGCTCAGAAGAAACATGGACATGATACCATTGGAAGAGAAGCAGAACTCATCTAATTGCTATCACAGCCTCAGTGACAAAGAGCTCTACATGCTGTTACAATTTTGACGTGACAGGGAAAGATACGGAGAAGCCCCACAATCTGTACAGGAGCTGCTGTGAGATCAAGTGAAGTAATTTTAGTAAAAATAAAAAAAAAAAAAGAAGAAGAAGAAAAGGTCCAAGTCTGAAGAGGGTAAACATTTTGGACTTTGGAAGATAAAAAAGGCAGTCTATTCTTAAAATATGGAATTGTCTTAGTCTTTGCACTTAGATAAAAGATATACAAGAGAAGAGACTAAATATTGATATTGCCTGCAAGCTATGTTGGCTACGACTGTACTTTGAGAATAATTTTATCCTTCCCACATCATGTCCCACTGAGTGCCCACACGTTCTGTGCTTTAAATCAGTTTGAATATACTACTTAGCATCAGTATCTGAAACAGTAAGATATAGATTATAATTCAGATACTAATTTCATCCAAGTAGATTTTCACTATGCAACTGCTCAATATTATATAACTTAATTTGTCCTCTTCCTCTGTTTTCTTTTCTGACAAGTGTCTGCAAGTCTAGGTTCGAGGCAGAATTGTGTGGGTTTTCATGGAGGATTCATCACTATAGTAACCGAGCACAAATGTGAGGGGTTTTTTTGGTTTTTTTTTTTTTTTTTTAACTCCTTTTTTAAACTGACAGTGATGCAAGGCATATAGAGATGATGCCTGAGATTCTCAGAAGCTTCCATAGAATGAGAGTACAACTCCTCCAGAACCTGTCAAAACTTCCCACAAAAATGCAATTGCATAGGAATTCTCTGCAATGGTTGTTGTGCAGTCTACAACATCACAAACATCATCTCTCTTCATTTGCTAATTTTCCTATGAACATTTATTGCACTGAGGTAACGGAGCACATATCAAAAGTGTGCTGCAACCAGATGCACATTTCTCATTGTGGTACACAGCTCTGGGAACATCTGACGCAGCAGGGTCCAAGAGTTGAGTAACCAAATCAATGCAGAGCAAATATAAGTTCCCTGAGTCTGACTCACTCCAATCAATTTTAAAATGGAAAACAGAATAGACAAAATGAGTGTCTTATATCAGCTAATAAGATACAAACACTGGTGCAGAGAATAACATTTCAACAATCATAACAGTAAGTTTTATCTTAAAACAAAATGAAATTGAATGCTTATACAGTTATTAACACAAAGGTTTCAAATGCAAATGACACAGAAATTGGTTAATCTCATTATTCAGTTTCCTGGTTAATCTCATTATTCACTTTCTACGCTTTACTCAGAACATTTTGCTCCTGCAAGCATATAAACATGGGGAAAAAAAATGTAATAGGGCAGGAAAATTTTACATTTATTCGTGCAGGCAAGTAAAAACAAAACACAATGACTAAGGCAAAAAAAATCAATCAAAAATAGAGATGGACCTGTTTGGGTTTGGGGTTACCTCGTCCAGTCCTTCAACCAAGCAAGGAAAATATTTTAAGAAACTCATGACCATTGGGTCATCTATAATGAAATTTCTTTGTCAGATCTAAATACTTCAAGTAAACAGCTATCCACATCCTAAAAGAATAATAAAGCCATCGTAAGAGACACCACACAAGACACACATAAGATCCTGCTTACAGGTCTGAAACCTGAACCAGGAATATACAACACAGTAACAACAGGACATGCAGACCTAATGAAGAGGTAATACGGCAACAAATTTACAATCCTGTTAGTTCCAGTCCTATAAATGTGCTTAATGGTTTGCTATAGGAATAGCGTTAGTCTCCTACATTCAACTCAAGTACTTCTTCCTTGGTTCTCATGAGGTTTTAAAAGCTTTAGAAAACATTTCTTAATATGAAATCCTTCAACAACAAAAAAAAAAAAAAAAAAAAAGATTTAATAAGGTTAAGGAAGGAGAGAGAACCCATAGGCTAGTCTAACTTCCTGTCTGTCACTGACCAGTCATTCAACTGCTCATTAATTTTGACTTGATTAAAATTTTAAAATAAGTTGCATTTAGCTAAGCCACATTTTTGAGAAGTGATAAGTGACATCAAAAGACAAGGAAATACCCTTTCCATGTCAGTTTATTCTAGCAACTGTTGGATCATGATAAAAAGTATCTACTTCAAATTTAAAGTTGGCTGGCCTAAGCTTTCTAGAATAAGTATCTCATTTTATCTCCTTATTAGAGGAGTAAGCTGCTCCTTTGTCAGAAAGATTAGAAGAACTTATAATATTTTGTAACAATACAGTGATTACAAGCAAGTAGTTTGGTGTCAGCTCTCCCCTCCTGATTTAAGATTCTGACAACCAGCATACTGATTTTATAAGGGCTGCTCCAAATGTAAGTAACCCAAAAGTAAATAAGCTTCCTATTTTATTATGTTGGCCCACAGTGTCAGAGCCATTTGCTGGGGTTATGACAGGAGAGGTAGAACCTTCCCAACAGTGTTCTATTACATTTTGTTGTTGCGTGACAGATAAGAGCGGAGGGGCAGTCTGATAGTGGCATCTGACATGGAAGTGTGTATGAAGCAAAGGTGTGCCACCAAATGCTTCCACAGAGAAAAATAGCACCCACTGACATTCACTGACACTTGCTGATCTCTTATGGAGACCAAGCAGTGGATGTGAACACAGAGAGGCAGTGGGTGGTGTATTCCAGCAGTGGTGACAGAGACAATGGGTCATGTCTGCTTGTGTAGATGTTTATAAGACTGGCATGCAGACTCCTGTTAGTCACTGGTGAAAATGCATAGCTAATGGTGGTGGCTATGTTGAAAAATAATGTTTTGTAGCAGAGAACTTGCTCTATCAAATAGTATTATCATGTTGTAGCTTTCATTGAAATTAATAGGAGGCATTACTTTCAGAGCCACCTACATACTAACCAAACAATGAGAGATGAACAATTGAAGAATGAAATTATGAAAAGAATGAAGACTGTAAACACCCCCCAGAAAATAAGACATATGAAAAACTTCTCCAGTTTGCCAGGATGAAAGATCAGTAAGAAAAAATAGCTCTTCAAGATCCTGTAGGGAAAATTTATCTATATAAGTTACATGAGGCAAGCAGAGTCCTATAAACCACCCCTTACAAGAGTGCTTGGGAAGGAAAACCTAAGCAGCATTTGGGAAGAACTGTTAGCCCACAGGAGGATGTAAAGACAAAATAATAATCCCTGTCTCTGCCAACACCCCCCCTCCCCCAAGGAAGAGAGACACAGGTACTTGCTGAAATAGTTCAGGAGGAATTGCTCCCAGTCACACTGACGTTAAAATGGATTCTCTATTTTATACGTAGAGAAATTACAGAAAGAGTAGATTGGGGTATAAGACTAATGGGGCAAAACAGCAATAGCAGTGAAACAACTGTAAGACTAGATTATCACCCCAAGGACAAACCCATAACGATTTCGAGTTCTGTCACACTAAAAAAAGTCATCCATGTTCTGCCACAGTATTTTACTATTTCTAGTACTTATGGAATTAAAAACAAAAAGCTTATTTTCTGCAGTAGCATCATAGGAAAACAAACTTTACTCAGTATCAGGATACATAAAAAAATTCATGACAATGCTGATGCCATTAACAGCAGTGTTCCTGTAAATAAGACAACTGCACAAAAAATCTCTCTAAAATATGAAAAATGTCAGATTATCACCCATCCTCCTACAAAGAGAGCACCTCACTAATGAGGACAGATCCAATTCATATCCAGTGGCAGCTGTCTTACATGCAGATTCACTAACTCTCAATAACATTTTTCAAACTAGTTTCCGTAGCAACTGCCACCTCATACTCCTGTCCCTAAAGCACAAAACATCTAATAAAATAATAATAATAGAAACAATAACAACAACAACACTATCTACTTCCACAACGTTTATCAGGGGAGTAGGCGAGACTTCTGCTGAGAAGCAGACTCTTACAGTAGGAGATCAATCTATTGCAAACACATTATAATGTATTTTTTATTATTTATTTTGTTTGAGAGATGGAAAACACAAGCAAGCAGCGCTCTAGAAAATTAAATCAGAGTGAACTGTCCTTTCATTCAAACCATTTGCTGCCATGGCGGTAATGAATTTCAGGAAGGAAAGCAAAGAAACATATAAAAGAAAAAGGAAACACAGCAAGAACAATCAAATAAGCTATAAGTTTCACTTGTTGGTCAGATTGTGACCATTAGGAATTGATTTAAGCAGTCCTCCTGACAGGTGTTGAAAGAACTGGGAAAACCTGTTAACTTTTCAAGTAAATGATGCCCACTATCAAGATCAGTGACATCTATTCTTTCTTTGGCAGCAGTGATAAAGGAGTGCAGTATTTTCTGGCTCTTAGAAAATTCCAGGAGAGTTATAAAAACAGATTCTTCTGCTACTACTACTTCTTCAACAGAACATATGATTTTAACCATGTAGTACAACTGCTATACAGCCTAGCAGAAACATCAGTGTAGAATCCATGATAGTACCTTATATCTCTTCTCATTTCCTCATGGATTATGCATGACCCGTAAATGCTTCATTAATGATTGCTAAAATGCTGAAAGTCTGTGCAAGTCCTGTCTCTCAGCAGGCAGATTAAAAACAGATTCACAGATATCTTAAAATATACTTAAAGGGGAGAAGTTCTTGAGTTATTCCAAAGAAAATCTGATTCAGTGCAGTTTTGCTTAATACCTGAAGACTGACTAAAGTGGAAAAAAAACAAACAAACAACAACAAAAAAAATTACTTTCTGGTACAGCTTTAGGATGGTAAGCATACAAACAGCATAACAATAATGAGAAAAGCATACTTCTATTAAGATATTTGAATTTATGAAAATGAAAGAAGCTCCCTTTCATGCCACGTGGCTTTTAATACAGCCTAACATGATGCAAAATAATTAGTTGTTTGAAGGTAATCAAAGCCCACCTTGAAGTTGCAGGCTGAGACATTTAGGGTCAGGACAGAATCTAATCTACTACAAAAATGAAGTCCCAAAAAATTGCTAAGATTGTTTAACATATAAGAGAAAGCCATTTAAATATGGAAGTGATCTTCATAATGCATAGGTTGCCCTGAAAGTAATATCTCCTATTTATTTAAGTGAAAATTACAGCAAATATGAAGGGTGCAAGAACAATATTTGATAGAGCAAATCTGCAGCTACAAAATGCAATTTTTTATTTTTTTTTTTAACATAGCCACCATCAGCTATGAATTTTCACCAGTGACAAGCAAGAGCCAATCTCATAAAAATTTACACCAGCAGACATGACCCACTGTCGCTATCATCACTGATGGTATACACCACTGTGAAAGACAAAAACTGTTTTCCTTTGTCTCAAAGCTTGCTTCATTAGGTCTTTCTGGTGATAAGACTTTAACTGACAACTTCAAATTAGCTAGGTGGGTGTTACATAGCCGACAACCCTTTGCATACACTGTTTACATTTGAAAGAACTTCTCTGGAGATATTTTGCTCAGGAGTGTTTACGGGGAAGATCTGGCCTGTGACAGGATAACTGGTAAGTGTGACTGGGGAATGATACCACTGTATCCTGTGAAGGCAAGATACAATTTGGCATAAAAACACCCCTCTTACCTGCTGGAAAAGCCCGAAGTAAGAGCCAGGAGCTGCCTCTCCAAAAAAAGCTGACTCAACCACCTTGGATTTATAAAATAAATTATACCTTTTAGAGAGAGAGAGGGAAAAAAGAGAGAGAAAACCGGAGGAAAAAAAGAAGTCATCATCGTCAACCAAACAACACAATCTCCAACAAACCACCGCTTACAGGAGATCAGTGCCTGAACTATGAACCTCGCTGACCCATGGTGGTGATTCTCTCTAGCTTTCTACCAGGACTCCTTGCTTTTTATTTCTTATCTCTTTTCTATCAGCCTTCTTCCCTTCCCCATTTCCCTAAGCAACTAGGATTTGTAATAAATTGGTTGGGCTAACATTTTACCTGTTGTGTCTTAATCTTGACATCAGGAATACATATACCTGAGAGAACATCTTCTCTCCCCTATAAATTGGAGTGAGACAACCACCCACATCCCACAGTGCTCACATCTACTGTTCAGTCTCCATAAAAGATGAGTAAGTGTCAGTGAAAGTCAATGGGTGCTATTTTTCTCCATGGAAGCATTTGGTGGCACACCTTTGCTTTGTATGTCAGATGCCATTTTGTCCGACTGCCCCTCTGCTGCCATGTGTCACATGGTGACAAAATGAAATGGAACATTGGTGGGTAGGTTCTACATCTACTGCCATACCACCACCACCTGCTTCTGATGCTGTGGGCCAACATAATAAAACAGGAGGCATTATTTTTGGAACAACCCTCCTACTTTGCATTGGTGTTCTGACCAGCGCTGCTGGTATTCAATCCTTCAAAAACTGAAGACATTCTGCAAGTAGAGCTATAACCAAAAAGTTACTTGAGGATCGAAGAACAGAGTTTTATAATACAATAGTAGACCCCATCTGATCAAAAAAATAAGTTGTAAAGTGGTGTCATATCTTTTTTTACAGATGTATGCACAGAAACTGCAGATCCATACGGAATTTTTCTCTCTTTTCTAGGAAAACATAACTTAGAAAAATTCAGTCTTGAAACAAAGCACAATTTACTAGAACTCAGGGAATTAACACTGAAACAGTCAATGAGGTGAAAGAACAGACAATTCCCCACCCTGTGCCAAGAACTCAGGGATGAAACAACCACACTGTAGATCTGCAAACATCTTGTTGATTTTGACATGAAAAAATTCCTGGACAAAACGGTCTCTTTTATGCCTGTGATTAGTGGCTCAATTTTTTTGTTTTCTTTTTGTTTTTGTTTATCTGTCTTTATAATTATATGCATCCTGCTTACGCTTACAATGCTAGCTTTATGTTTGGTTAAATATCATTAACATTTCCATAACTGTAAACTTAAATGTATATTCAAGTGGGACACAGCTCTGATTACACAGAAGAACTGTTTCAGCTACATACTCAAAAATTAAGTTAATTAGATTTAGTAAGATGGCACAAGAAGGAAAAATGCCTTTTTCTTCTACTTTCTGCTTCAGAACCTGATTGTCAGCTAACCAATACACCTTCACTGTAAAACCTTGCCTTATAGTGATACCATGCTTGCTCCTGGTCTCTGCTTGTCTCACACTATTATTTTGTTTCATTGTTATACATAAGCCCTCTGGAAAATAAAGCTATTGACTTCTCTATACAACTATCTTCACAGAATTTTATAGCCTGTAACATAAAGTAAGATGAAATGGCCAACTAATCCCTTCCTGATTTCAACTAGATAACTCCTATGAAATGCCACACAGTTTAAATAGCACAGTGTATGTGATTGAAACTCTAAAATCCTGGCTTCCCACAAACTTTAAACACACCACATAGATAAGACTAAATAAATATACCTAATCACAGCTAAAATACAGCACTGCAAATTCTGTGAAGAGGGTTTTACTTAATTACATGCATAAAAGAAACCTAGAAAATTGAGAGCAGCAGTGAAGGGTGGGGGGGAGAGGAGGGGAAGCCAAGGAAGCTGCGGAGCGAGATCAAGACAGCACCCCTCTATGTGACCCCACACTTTCTATTTTAGCTTAAAGACTAGGTCTGTTTAAATATTCAAAGGTCACAGTTACATGTGCAGCCAAGGAAAGAGCAGTGAACGAGATCTAAAGTAACCTTGCTCCTTATGGAAGCATGACATGCCCGAAGCAGCACACTTTGTCTGGCAGACTGCCTGCATCAGCATGATGCTCGCTTTTAGTGCACTGCTGCATTTTGTTTCTACAGCACTATCAGTTCCCAACACTCAGTGCCACTTCAGGGGGCTAAGTCTAGTTGACATCCCTGACACAACCATTTTCACAGAACAATGAATACATTGCTGATGTTCTGCATATCTCATTCTTTTCCTATTTTTAATAGTACGTATTCATATTTACAGAGATGCACAACATACACTTCAACATATGCTTTTGTAGGTAAGGGGGCTTCCCATGCTGTTTCAGATTCAGATTAACAGAGACTGCAGTCCATGTGTTAAATCCAAGTAAGTTTAACACTAATATCCACACAGTCTATCCATGCATTAACATCTGAAGGTGTTAATCCTTCCTTTTTTTATTTTTTTTTTCCTTCCCCCTGAGTAGGCTGTGTGGGAGGGAAAAGAGCACAGGAAAGAAATAAGTAACAGGTTATTTTTAAGGGCTGACTTGCAGACATTACTTTAGCCTCTGTACAAGAGCAGCTACAGTGTCTGGGTTCTCGGTTGCTCTACCTCTAACACCGCTTTGTTAGAAAACCTTGGGTAAGTCATTCAAATCCCAGTACTTGTATGGTTTCTTCTGCAAAAACTCAAAGCTTGTACTAAAGGCACTACTACCTGCTAATACTTAACTTCAAGTCAGTATTAATGTTTATACTTAAGGTAAAGTTAACATTTTTCTATTAAGCATTCGCAGTTACGCTACAAAGATGTTTTAGTTGGTAACGATTATTAAGGCACAGCTAAAATACATTCTAAAATAGAGCCAATTTGTGACAAGTTTGACAAGTGACAATATATCCCTTCTCTTTCTTGTGCATGACCAGCTAATTTCCTTAATAGGGTGAACTGTGTTGTCTCATTTTTTATACTTCTGATAAGATAAAAGTACAGTGAAATCCAAAAGGCAGCAGCACTACTTTACTGCATTTTAATGCTAAAACAGCAAACAGTTCCAAAATTGTTGTTATTACACTCTGAAGAGATTATCTCAGCTGCTCCATCAGCTATCACAAAAGTAAATTTCTTTGTTGTTTCATTTTCCTAGGTTTTTTTGTTTGTTTGTTTGTTTTTCTGCTTTCAAAGGAAAACAAAACAAAAAACACATTCTTACGCAGATGAGACAACCTGGATTTTAAATCTCTTTGCAGAAGGAAAGCCAAGCAAGAGGGGAGACCAACAGCAGCTCTGTGCGTCATTCGGATTACAGATGCCTGGCTGCGGTGCGCAGCGACAGACCCGCTGCTGGCTGCACCGCGCACAGCCCAGCGAGGTGGGCGCCCAGCCACGGCACACTGCCAGCCGTGCACTGGGCTGCCTGCTGCCAGGAGACAAAGTGCTCTCATTCCTGGCTCAGTGGGCTGCAAGGGCACCGCCATCACAGAGCGAGCCGGGGGAAGGGAGGAGGAGGAGGAAGAGCGGAATTCCAGCTGCACTTGCTCACATAAGAGCTCCCTGTTCAACAGCCTTGGAAACAGCCATGGCACTGAGTTCAGAGGAAGCCTGCACAGTGCCAAGTTGGCACCTGCTGGGGCTGAGAGGAAGCCACCAGGGAAAAAATCTAGAAAGAAAAGAGTGGTGCAAAGAGTGATCAGATAGAAGAAAATTAGATATCTAAAATAAGCACAATACCAGGGCAGTTCATAATGCTTTTGCCCCAAGACTGCCCTAAGGCTGAAGAAGCTGGGCTAAATTATTTGGGAATACGCAGGCAGTGCTGCCTCAGGTGCTGCTCATGCTGTAGGAAAAAAAGTAGGCGGCACACAGCTTGGTGGATGGCAACACAGCCAGATGAGAGGTTAAACTAAATCACAGGAAGCAGTGTCAAAGGTGCAGAAAACAGTGTTTGCCATTCCATAAAAGAGGCATTTCTCTGGCACCTTTATCTTGAAAATGGATACTAATAAGAAGAGCTTAAATTTGGTTTTATTAAAAAGTTCAGAGTTTAAGATGCCTCCCCTAGTGCCCTAAGTCAATTCAATCTTGTAATTATAGCTTTCCTACCTAAAAGTCTCCAGTGACTACACAGGCATAGACATCTTTTGTGCTTCAACTCTCTGAGACAGATCATATTTTGAGAAGTCTATCATAAAATAAATAAATAAAAACCACATTATTTTGGCTTTGTTTTGCTTTTTACACAGTGGTAGCTGAAAGCAGGTTTGACAGTTATAATCATTAAAGATAAGTTTCTAAGTTTCATAGCACTCACTGACTTGAATTCAGAAACCCCAAAAATGTGCTTTAACAAGCATTATTTTTCCAAAATTACTTGACCTAGCTAAACTTGTCCATGGCACGATGGGCCACATTAGGTCAGGTCTGCGGTTGAACCTGGTAATCTGGAAGGTCTTTTCCAACTCAGATGATTCTGTGATTCTGCTGTATGTTTTTCAAGTAATATAAACGGTAACCCCCAACAACAATTGGGCCAATGGTAACAAATCAACTCCAGGATAGAATGGGACATCAAAGTATACAAATGGGACTAGTGGAATAGGCTGGTATCAAGGTATGCCTGTAAATACTTTGGGCAACTCTTAACCAAATTTTAGAACATTTGAAATTTTATTGTAAGCACTTGGCAATCACAGTATTTTAGCCAACTTGAACATTTAGAGATTTCGCTAATTCAAACTACAGGCTTACTTAGCACTAACCCCAGCCTCAAACAAGAAGCTTTATCTGACTAGAAGGGCTACAAGATCCTGCCTTGAACTACTGAATAATATAAGACACACTTGCCATTTTATTTTGCGCCACAATATGTTTTTTTCAATTATTTCACCAGAGTTTACTAAACAATCTCTCTCCTTCGAGACTTATATCTGCTTGCTGTGCTTTGAACAAAATTGCTAATATAGGCTAATGTAAAAAATCATATTGGTATTCTTTTTTTCCTGAGGAATTATTCAACAATATGAAGAAATATGAAACCTATTTATTTTGAGATGAGACTGGAAAAGACTAAATGTCTCTGCAACAAAGATGCTTATGGTGACTGTGTGCTCCCTAATACCACTAAAACTTGGCACCTGCCAATGAAGATAAGAACAATTGGAATTTAGCTGGAGGTGGTGAAGGAGCTGACAATGTCCAGCACATCTGTTACGAGCTAGCAAAGTAGCTCTAGACAGAACAGTGACACATGAGAGCCCTACTACATTCCATTGAATATAAAGAAGGATTCCCCATGAACAGCTTACCCAGAGAAGCTGTGGGTGCCCCATCCCTGGAGGCATTCAAGGCCAGGTTGAATAGGACCCTGGGCAGCCTGAGCTGGTGGGTGGCAGCCCCACCAATGTCAGGGGGGTAGGAACTAGGTGATTTTCAAGGTCTCTACTAACCCAACCATTCTCTGATTCTATGATAATACTCCTTTTTTCATTCAATGACCAAACCAAGGACTGGGAGATGAGGAATAGATGTGTTAAATAAATAAAATTAAAAATATCAACTCATCTATTTGGTATAGAAAAGAAATTAAAGCCTCTACAATGGGAAGAAAATATTGTGTTTAACCTGAAAAAAGTCACTGGGGATAGCCTGAGTTGCTTCCCCCCCCCCAACTAACCAAACACCTCAAACACTGCAAAATAAAAAAAATAAAATAAGTATGGAAACTGAAGTATCTAATTCAGATTCACTTTTTTGCCCATAAAGACATTTTCCACAACAATAAAAGCAGTTAGACCTGAGAAGGTACTGGTCTGTCCCAGCTGGAGTCTGACCTTTGAATCTTTCAACTGCTTACACCCTGTTAAACCTATGTTCTGCATGCATTTTTGGACAGACCATGTGATAAGCAGCAGGAAAAAGGAGAAAGATTTAAGTCAGGTTCACATTATGTAAGCTAAGGTTATACTATTAGTAGTAATTTTAGAAACAGCAAAATTGTGTAGAGGATTTATTGGAAGAAGATAGCAATTTAACCCTAGATTAATTTGAAAACATAAATAGAAAAAAAATAGACAAAAAGAATATGCAGTTATCTCCAGTTTGAAGATAGCAGCTGCAAAGCAATTTGAAGAAATAGCATAGAAGAGAAATAAGAAAGGAAATGATAACATTAAATTTGAGAAAATAATTCAAAATTATATAGCAATATATTCAGTAAACACTATTAAGTAAATACCAATTTACTTATATTGATCTGTTAGCTTAAATACTTTCATTAAAATGGTAGTTAATGCTCCTTCTGTACCACATGTGCAAACAATTTGATGTGGATTTTATTGATCTCAATTCACTTAGGAGATTCATTTATACTCGTTTTAAATGAGGAGGCTGTATCCTGCAACCCACAGAACTGCCTCATCCTCAAAGGTACTGGTGGTTCTGAGGTTTCTTTCCCTCCAAAATTTTGCCCTATAGCTTACAGAAAAAAAAAAAAAACAAAAAAAACCCTGATTAATGTTTCCTCTATGTAAATGAATTCTAAAATTAAAAAAAAAAAAAGCTTCTATTTAGGAAAATTAGAGTACCTAGATGCAGCTTTTGTTCTCACTTTCAAAGTGATCCTGTGATTTCATAGCAACTGTGTAAACTACTGCTTCAAATTTGGGGGAGGAAAGGTACCTTAGATTTTTAGAATGAAGCACAATTCAAATTACTCATTTTCAGAGGTCATTCTCAAAGTTGATGCTGTGCGTAGGCACTGCGAAACTCAGATTGCTCATGAAAACCTTCTATTACTTTCAACGATAAAGAAGTCAAAATTAATATATCTACTAAATTAAACCTGACATGGTTTAAAATGCAAGCCAATCTGTTTTCAATTTTGCAATCCTTCATTGCTCCAATTTTATTAAACCAAGAGACAGAACAAACTTAAAATGCATTAACTGAGTTAAACAAAGCCTGATTTTATGAAGCAAATGTCAGTCTTTCCAGCTCAGCAAGTTGTGTTAGATGCTATATGACTCGTCTACATTACCTTAGCTGACAGATTTTTATGTTGTTTGTTTTTTTTAATAGTTTTTTTCTTCTCAATATATCAACAACCCTGTTTCTAACACCTACAGCCATGTTGATCCAAATATCATCTGAAGCTACACACATCTGCTTCAAAAGAAGCCCCAGCACTGCAGGTTGACACATAGCAACTCTGCAGTCCTGAGCAGCTACCAGGAACCGCTCCAAGCAGCTCCAGAGGAGAACATCTGACAGCAACCACAGAGACATGCTTACACCAGGCACAACTGGTGCCTGCTTAAGTCACTGTATTTCAGCTCTTCTGTGTATTTGCCACTTGTCAGGAAACCAAGGCATCAAGAACTACATTCCCTTCATTTCTCCGTTAGCTAAGAAAAAACCATGTGCATAGATTAATCTGCTTTAGTTTTCACTGTCTGAAAACAAGCAAGTTAATGAATTAGTCAATGGTAGGAAAAAGTCTAAATTACTAGGAGTATATATATAAACAGTGACAAAATTAATTATTCTGAGTTAGTGGGTCATCCAAACCGAATGCATTTTAGCAATACCATCACAGGAAGGAAGACTCATAAGAACTTCAGGCAGACATACGGCTCCAGGTATTGGCATGAAAAATGGCAAAAAACTTCTTCCATTAAAATGCTGATAATCCCTGTGAGACTGCATTTAAAGTAACTCTTATCAAATGAGTAAAAGATGCTTCCAGCCTCAGTCACATCAGAGCACTCTGACCCTTACAACTCACGGAGACATCTTGTTCAACAGCAGAAGAGTGCAATTAATGTCATTCACTAAATGTCATTAATTTTTCTTCTGCTTAAAGACCATCAACATGGATTAGCTTTGCTATAGTATAAGTAAAAATTAAAAAAAAAAAAAAAAAAGGAGAATATACAAATTGTGAATAGCATGAAGCAGAACTCAATGTCTTAGCTATGCCACTGCCAGGCTCAAGTAAGCAGTAGATGGATTATTTGTCTGAAAAAAAAAAAAACATTTCAGGAAAACCACAGACCTCTGATGGCCATCTTGGCTTGTCATTATGATTAGCTATCAAGCAAAACACATACAGCAAGAAAAGCAATGCCTTCTTAAATGCTAAATATTGAAACACAAGGTAAACAACTGATGCATTAAAAGCAGACATGAAAAACAAAAACATTAAGAGATGTGAATGAACAGTAGAAGTCCACAGCACTGTGCTGCTGTGGAGTCATTCTCTTTTCCCCCTCAATCCAGGCAGCCATAAGCCTACTGTGTCTTAGAAGCCTGAATATCCTCAGAAATGATGGTAAAAATTATAAAGTACCAATGAAGCATTAAAAATCATCACTAAGAAGACTAGAATAAGCTGTGTGTGACACCCACATGTGCATATCTTTTCCAGAAACAGAAGGGAAAAATGAAAGGAATTTCTTCCACAGAGGTTCAGAAACTGTTACGGAGATCAAGGTGTTCAGATGGCATTTCACTCTTTATCTTTCTATTCATCCTGACTTTTCATGTTTGGAAAATTATCCTTAAGAATGATCCCCCTCAATACTCTGGGGCACAGCTGTCTGTCACTACATATGATGGAGCACAGATGGAGAATAATTTTATTATGATGGAGAAGAGGTATTAAATACATTCTATATTATTATCAAATAAGCTTACAAGTATTTTAAACCAGAGTGATGAGAGGAAAATAAATCACTTGACTACCAAGAATGCACAATCAAAATGCCATTGCTTTTTCCAATTTCAAATGGCCATTTCTCGTACGTGGAAAGAACAAAGTTGCCAACAACAGCTCCCATCAGACAATCCACAACAAAACAACAACTATGGATGGTTTGTACAGAAGAGACAAGCAGATCTATCTCCAACAAAACTGTTATTTTTCTCACTCTCTTCTAACTTTATTCACTTCCCACTCCACTCAGCCCTACAGCAATGCCAGAGGAGAAAGCACAGTCAGGAACTGCCCATGCATTGCCACTATACAGCCTGTTCATGAGTATCTTGGGGATCCTCACCAAGAAAACATCAGAGCTGCCACTGCCAATTATACCTGCTTTGCCTAAGGGCACCATCAAACCTTTTAGCAAAATTTTTCTCCTAGGTGAAATTAATCCTAGTTTTACCAAGCCTCACATCTCCAACACTTGATGTGCTTACACTTCTACATCTTAACAGTTGCTTCAAACCAATTCCTTCTTTCTTTTACTCTAAGCCACACAATCATACAAAGAAACAAAACCAAAATATATTGAATCTGAAAGTGTCTCATCTCAAAATATCAGCTAGGATTTCTAAGTTATTACAACATACATTTATACTTTGGAAAATTAGCCATAATCGTCATGATGCCAGGACCAGTTCCAGATGCTGCCTCCACAGGGCTGGACAGGACAGGATCATCTCCCTCAACCTGTTGGCCATGCTCTTTTTAACGCACCCCAGGATACCATGAGCCTTCTTGGCCACATGGGTACACTGCTGGTTCATGGTCAGCATGTTGTCCACCAGGACCCCAAGGTACCTTTCCTCAGAGCTCCTTTTCAGCCAGTCAGCCCTTAACCTGTAGTTACTCCTCCCCAGATACTGGGCCCTACACTTGCTCTGATTGAAGCTTATCAGGTTCCTCTCCACTCAACAGACAGCCTTGTCCAGGTCTTGCTGAATGGCAGCACAGCCATCTGGCCTGTCAGCCAGTCCTCTCAGTTTTATATAATCAGCAAAGTTGCTGAGAGAGTACTCTATTCCTTCATCCAAATCACTGAAGATATTGCACAGGACCAGGCTCAGTGCCAATCCCTGGAGAAAAAGACCAGTTAAAGGCCTCCAGCTAGACTCTGTGTCATTGATCATGACCTTCTGAGCTCTACCAGGCAGTTCTCAATCCACTTATTAAGCTTCAAATATTGATGCTCTAAATTATCCAGAAACAACTTACAAACAAGGATGTGAAAAGTCATAATTCCTACCTGTTGAGAAAATACAATATTTCAATTTTCAGTTTTTATCAGGATTATCGTCTAGTTAACATTTAGATGGGGCATTTAAGAAAAATGCCATAATAACCAAAGAAAAGATGTTTGGGTCAAAATGAAGAAATTACCATTCCCAAGCAACATCACCAGTATCAGTCCAATTTAGACCATATGGTGTCTGCCAGAGTTGCTTTAATGCCCCATGATTTTACTATGCTTTCTCAAGCATACGGAAATTAAATATGAAATTATCTATTACCTAGAAAAGCTAACAAGCAAACCTACACCTTCATTCAATACTCGGGAAGCTATAGATACAGGAACAGGAATTCTATGCAAAGCATCTGACACTTAAATCTGCTGAGATTTAAGAGATCCAGTTTGCACCTTATAAGTTCATCAAAACATTCAATGTTGATGTTTATGTAACAAACAAATCAAAGTAAGGTAACAATGTAGAAACAAACTTATTTTACATGGGAAAAAAAACAACACACTAATTTCTTCATGGAATTCACTTATCATACTAGAAATAGAAATAATAGAGTTCACACAGCAATAGCATAATGCAAAGTTAATCAGGATAGCTCTTGATGATTTTGATGCTTCATGTTTCCCTGCAAAAATTTTACTCCAGATATTCACTCAGACCTGACACCGCGACACAATTACAAGATTTGCACAGAAAAAAAAGAGGAAAACTGCAGTTCTCAAGAACTTTCAGCATATGAGCGCTGCTCCAGAAGTAATGTCTCCTATTTTATGTCAGGCCACAGAAACAGAGGAGGATGGAATGTTTGTGATGTGGCAGAAGAGGTTGAATCTTCCAGTATTCCATTAGATTTTGTTGCCGTGTGATAGATGACAGCAGAGGCAAAATGATGTCTGACAAAATGGTGTTTGGCATGGAAGTACATCTGAATGAATAGTGGTGAATGTAATTCCTTCATGAAGAAAAAAATTGCACCCACTGATATTCATCAGCACTTGCTGAATTTCTGTGGAGACCAAACAGCAAATATCAACACAGTGGGATAGCAGGTGGTGCCTTTCAGCTGTGGTAACAGTGACAGTGCGTCACCTCCATTGGTTCAGATTTGTGGGTGTGGCATACAGGTTCTCATTCATAGCTCACAAAAGTACATAGCTAATGGTGGTGACTAATCTGAAAAAAATGTAAATAAAAACGTCTGTAGCTTAGAACTTGCTTCATCAATTAGCATTATCGTGCTCTTTCTACCTATTGTAGTTACCATGGAAATAATAAGACATAACTTTCAGAGCAACCTATTTATTTCCTCTGAGATGTGCCCCCCCATTTATACTCCAGATGCAGCTTTCTGCTCTGTTTCTTATTCCACTATCATACCATACAATGCCATTCTTCAGGCTCTCCCTTTCTAACCTATTGACTAATGAATCATCTTTGCTTCCCACATCACAGGAACTGGGAAGTGGTCAGCTAGTTCGTCCTTTTGCACTACCTAGTGCATACTTAACAGCAACACTGTCTGAAACAAAAAATTGCTAACTGCGATTGAGTTTATAAATGTATTTTTTACAGACAAAATCTAAGCCTCTGTGAATTCACGTTTTGTGTATTCCCAGCTCCTCCTGATATACTGCTTCTTTTCCCCAGTGATGTCTTTCACAAAATGTTATATTTATACACATACTCTATGGGTAAACTGAAACATATTTCCACCACCAATATCCAAAGTATAGGCTAGCAAATGATATGTAGCAATGTTTCACTGCTTTATCTCACAGCAAACACAAAATGGACAGAGATATTTCTTACAGAAGACTGTCTCCTAGGAACGCACTTGTACAACCAGCAAGAAAAGCGAGTGTTGAAAGAAAGCATCCTGACAGTCACTAACTCAGTATAACAAATTGGCCAGTGCACTTGAGACATTACTATGAAAGTTTGTGATGTTAATATGGGAGAGTTTAAAGAGAGATCTTACCTGCCAATCTCCTGGAAGTACTTACTGATAGCAAATTATGTTTGTTTTTAAAAAAATGTATATCACTTAAAGGTAATTTCCACAATCTACAAGATACTTATCCTGAGTTAGATTCTACACATGAAGGTAATTATAGAGACAAAACGCCTGTTCTGTCAAAAGGATGCTATATGATTTATAATGACTATCATAAAAGATCTCCCTAAAATATGCAACCGATTTTCAAAGATATATCTGATGGTATGATGCAACTGCAGCAGCATCGTTCATGTGTCTTTGTAAAGAGGCTAAAGAAGTTTGATAAACAAAGAAGAAACTGCACTCAGGAGCCTATTAAAATTGCAGAAAAGTAAACAAGACACAGGAGAACAAGAGCACAAGTTTGCAGGAAGGGTGTGCATCTCTTCAGTAGATCAACTATTAAAAATGCTTGGGGCACAAACCTTGAAGGAGAGGAAGAGTGATCTCAACTTGCTTAGTGAGGCTAAGGGGACACTAAACAGCAATTAAATACATGCCTTCAACTACTTACCTGGGAGTTAGAAAAGATGGCTGAGACTTATCTCCATACTGCATAATCCTACAACAAAAACCTATCAACACAGCTTGGGCTCTTTACATTAGACATCAAGGAAAAACAGTCTCAACAGGAGAGTAGTACAGGGACATCTGCTACAATCTCCACCCCTTGAAATCTGCTCCATACAGCAAAAATTTTGGGTTGGATTTGATTATGAGAGCTTCCTTTTACTCCACATTTATAAGATTCTATGGCAGTCAGGAAGAGTTGGAATTGCAGACAGCAAATGGTTTAACATGTATACACATATCTTAGAATCATGGAATCATTTAGATCGGAACAGGTCTTCAAGACCAAAGTCCAAACATTTTAAAACCATTACATATAAATATGCATTTACAAATATCTGTAATGCAATGATGTCTTTAGTATTAATTTTAATATTATTTCCAGATGCAGGTAAAGTACACCAGTGACATGAACTGACAAATAGTAGAAACATTTGTGATAAGCTTGGTTAATAAATACTTACTGTCTTCAGCAAAATTCAGTGACAAATTCTTAAAATTAATGTGGTCTGAAACTAGCATCCATTTTTAGTACTTGATTTACTGATACTGGAAAAAAAAAACTAAATATACGTTTTTGATTCACTGTTTCACTGGGTGTATGGAACTAAATAATTCTCCCATTCTTATTTTTTTTAAATACATCTTTTTCTTGACACTAAGATCACAGTCTAAAGCAGGACTAACAAAGCAAATCTGCACCATGAACTGAAAAAAAGCTATGGAATATTACTAAGGAAGATATCTTTCTGTTCATCAATAGGAAAATGAAGAAAAACATAACTGAAAATGTTCCAATTTAAGACAGCACCATGAAATGTTTTATTATAATAACAAGGATCTAACATCCATATTGACCTTAGTTGATTTCATTGGGTTTAATGATCCCTTATGCATAGTTAATAGCCCACAGCTTTGATCTAAGCAATCAGACCAACATGCATTAATAGATAGAAGCATTCTATCATTTGGCATTCACAGCTTCCTCACTGCTAATTTTACGAAGTTTATTCAGAATATCAGCTTCACTTGCCAACTGTTCTTCATGAGACACATGGGTAACAAAACGCAGGTAGCTGAGCAGAACTCTGGAAGACTGCAAACTAAATCGAATTTTTTGCAGAAACACCTCAAAAACATTCGAAGCTACTTTTATCTACCATCCATCATGAGGTATAGGAACAATAACTGAAAATGAGTATCTTGAGATCAGTGACTAGACAAAGTCAAAGTAACACCTAGATGCAGAGTTTTCAGAAAAAAAATATCAGCTACCTTGAGTTTACCTCTGTGCTTGACTATAACCTCCAGCCCAGAGAGCAGCTCTCTGTGACTCAGACTCCAGTGAGTGCATTATGAATGTATGAATTCTCTTCAGTTTTACTGAGAAAGTTATTTCAGAGTGCAAGGATGTCCGCAAGCTATGACCATGAAATACTTAAAAAAACAAATAAATACAGCAAAGATTTAAGAGTAAAAATACTGAGATATTTATACATATATATATATTTAAAAGGTAAGAAAATTAACATTGACTCGTTTCAAGAAAAAAGTAAGTTTGACTCTTCCTGAGTTCACAGAGGACTATTGGCTAATAGCACTCATCAGCTGCCTTGCCAAGGTGACAATATTGACTAATAACGCTAATTTTAGCCAATGCATAGTTGCTGATATTATATATATCCTGTACCTTTACAAGAGGTAAAAAGCTTGAACACAAAGAGGAGAAGATTCACAAGCATGTAGACTTTCTTAAAGTAAACATGGAAGCACCTGTGTGAGCTGCAGTTATAGCACTGGTTGCCCTGCAGTGAACATTCATGAACTCAGTAAAAAAAGACTTAAAAAAACTATTCCATTAGGTCTTGTAACAGCAGTGGGACTAATGCAATGAGAAGGTGTTACAAGAAGAAGGATGCTCACCTAGGCTCACGGAAAGATTCCACAAAGGAGGGATTTCCAGCAAGAGATCCTTCCTCAGTGCCAGTCAGTCCTTAAATGAGGTCACCAGTTGCACAGGTGAAATGCCTTCACGTGTGCTTCCAGGGCTTACCCAGTCTTTTCTCCAGGTGCTCAACTAACAGTTCAGGCTGTTAGTCAGTAGATCCCTTACAGGTCTCCAAACAAAATATTATGTTAATAAAAATAAAAAATAAATATTACGGTAGGAAAATTATTTAAACTGAATAATGCAAACTTTTCAACTGCTAAGATCTTATGTCCTTGAGTCTAAAGCAAGACAATGTTGTGCAATTCCTAATAAAAAAGATTGTTTGCAAAGTTTGAGCATTTGGCCTCTTGAATATGGCTTACACTGCCTCAACTCTCAGTATCCATACAACAAATAAAGCATTGATACCTTCTGCACACACACAAAATAAAAAATACAAAATATCCTACAGAGAGAAATTTAAATACAATTCAAGCATAAAAAAAACAGTAAGATGCTTAACTCTATACTTGGAATCATTAATACCCAATTCAAGATTTACCAACAAATTCACATTTCATGCAGTAGTATCCAGGATTTGGTTCAATAAGAAAAGAGGTCATGGTAACAAGGCCTAGGGTTCTGTTTGAGTGCTCCTCACCTGAGCATGTTTGCCATTCCAGTCTTTGATGCTGTTAGTAACCATCATTACTTCTCCATATACCATAATACTAGTTCAATGTTGCTAAACAACAGAACATAGTTCCAGCTTACTCTTCATGAATATCAGCAGAGATATAGAGGGTTGTAATTGCAATCTGTTTACACAGTGACATACAGATGTTTCATTGGTATTGTTCCCACTCTCACCTCAGCAATTCTTTCATTTAACAAAAAGAGGACTATGGACACTTTAATCCATACATGTAAGAAAAAAATCAGAATATCTATTTGACTTTGAAATATAAGTAAAATCAACTCTCATTACTTCTTTCAGCAGGTCAATGTCTGATGCAACAAATGGATCTAATAGAAATAACCAAACACTTCATGAGCATGTAAGTGTGAACATTCACTGAGTCCTTATGGCTTTTCAAGAACATGATGATGAGAGCAGTTTAGTAGTTCAGCAGTTTAGTTCTTTAAATTCATACAGTAAGTCAGTATAGCTTCTACTTCTCAGTTGTGGTAATCTTAAAAAAAATAAATCATTGCTTAAGATTTTCAAAACCAAAATTTCTTCATATTCTGTTTGTTTAATAGAATGCCTGCATTCTCATTTACAGAGGCTAATTTTGTCTTTGACTCCTCTCAGCAAGAGTATGCCTAATAGGGAGGAGGGGAAAAAAGAAAATGACAAGTGTCTGTCTGCTGGTAATAGAATGGTTTCACATGCCAGCTGACTCCTTCTTTAGAGACCCTTGGACTGATTAACCAAATAGCAAATTGCTCCATAGGAGTGCAGGTACTGTGTCCTTGAAATGATATGTAGCAAACCGTTCATCTGTGGAAATTAAAGACTAAGGCTTATATCTAGAAAATGGGAGAAGCTGAAGTCTCCAAAAGCACTACTTAATGTAGTGGAAGAATATTTGGTGAATATAGCCACTGAAAGTAGAGAATCTTCTATATAATTCTGCTAGAAATAGGCAAATACTTGCATAATAAATATGAAACTTGTGTCTCCCTAAGCTTGAAATAAACACTTCATTATGTATGTCTGTTGAAGAATTGCCTACACACTTAAGTATATATTTATCCCAGAATACTAGCTCTGTAAAAACAACCATCAGCATGAAATGTGGAACAGATAGGCATTCTGAAATGGCAGGATGTCCTACAAAGTTACTAAACGGTCTGGTTCTGCTTCTGTTAACTGAGCTCATTTCCTCAGACTCCCTTTAATTTTCATTCTTATTCTTCATATAAAGGCACACTTTGTTGATTTGCAGATTCACAGGTTTGATTTTTACACCAGAAGTTATCTATATATTGCAAAATATTGACAGAAAAGTTGATTAGAACCTGCCTTTAAAACTCAACAGCATTAAAAATGTATTTAATGGCTGACATTGCATATGTACAGGACCTGCTCTCCAAGTATTGCCTCCTATTTTATTGTGTTTGCCCAAGACATCAGAGGCAGATGTTGGTGATATGGCAGTAGAGACTGAACCTTCCTGCCAATATCCCATTACATTTTGTTGCAATACAATAGATAGTATTAGGGGAGCAGTACGACAAAATGGCACCAGACATAGAAGTGCATACAAAGCAAAGATTTGGACTTTAATTCTTCTACACAGAAAAAAAAAATGTCATCCCTTGATGCTCACAGACACTTGTGGAACACATATGTGGCACTGGGTGGTGCATTTCAGCAGTAGCAACAGTGACACTGGGTCACCTCCACTGGGCAGATTTCTGCAAACGCATCATGCAGGCTCTTACTGCTAGTGAAAATGCAGTTAATGCTGGTGACTGTG
This sequence comes from Odontophorus gujanensis, assembly GCA_013399175.1. NCBI lineage: Eukaryota > Metazoa > Chordata > Aves > Galliformes > Odontophoridae > Odontophorus > Odontophorus gujanensis. The sequence goes on from VXAB01002896.1 coordinate 488,561, forward strand.
TTGAAAAACAGAGTTTTGTAGCTGACAATTCATCTATCAAATAGCATTACTGCAATCTTTGTATCTGTTGTAGTTTCAATGGAAATAAATAGGAGGCTCTGTTTGACCTCTCACTGGAGTAGATCCTGGCTCCCTGCTACAAGCCAACACCCTAAGCCTGGCTTTGCTCTGACTCCTGGCAGAGTGCAATGTCCTGAAACTGTACCCAAGAACTCCCCAGCCCCTCTCCCTGCCTAAAGAACTGTTCTGGTGCAAACCCACCCTGGTGTTTCCAGTACTAAAAATACCTATCTGATAAAATATTTGCATTAAGCATTACCCATAAGATCAGCTCACCTTACTATATTGAATTAAATGTATCTGGATATCACAGAACACTAGAAATTCCATGGTCGATTCTTGAATTAAAGATGTTGAACAATTACCTCCAGCCTTTAACTCAAAAACAAGCTTTGTAGATAAGGTTTCCTCAAGTGGAGAAGTGTTTGGTGGGTAAGACTTTTCTCAGCTAATTCTAACCAAACACTAGGTGCTTTTATCACCTATCATCACATTACTGAAACCAACTAAACAGAAAAAAAAACTACCAGTCCATTAGTCCTAAGTAGCTTGTGAGGATGTTTGTGTTTCACATGGATAAATTTAATTAGTGTTGGGGGACACAGAGCTCCATTACTCTCCTCCTTCATCCTTTGTAAAATTATCCAACTTCAAAAAGAGCCATATACTTCAAACAGCACTTATAGTTTCTATTCAGGAAAAAAACCCAAAACAACAACAAAAAATAAAACAGTTTCTGAGGCACTCATTCTAAAAATGGGTAAAAAGCATCAGAGAACATAACTCAACCTGTATAATCATCATCAACACAAAGTTTGGGGCCAACTGTAGTACTCAGCAGGCATTTTGGGAATGCTGTCACTTCTTTAAATTTGAATGTGCTACTGAAAGTTGAGAGCATTGTTAGAGAAACAAAAATGGCCTTTTTGGCATAATGCTCTGCATTTTATATCAGCATGAAAAGTCATTGTCTTTTATTCTTGCTTTTCTCTAAGCAGCTGCATTCACTGCAGAAACATTAACTATATTCTATCCAGAAAAAGAAAAAAATAACTGCCTACAATAGGTACTGCTTACGCTTGCATCGACACTTTGTGTGGCATCTTTTATTCTTCCCATGAAAAGATTTCATGCAGGCTAGCTGTGTCTGCTTTACATTGTTAGTGATTCTAATTATAGATACAAAACTTAGTTCCCTATCAGAAGCCACAAGGAAGAAGAGCTCTCTTTCTCTCAAATTTCATCCAGAACCACTCCGGAGTTTTTTAAACATGAAATAACATAGGTTTAAATATGCTCTCATGCTCTCACTTTGTGCTAGCTTGCACATAAAAGCCTGCCTAGAGGTACAGATATATTTCTTTCATGTTGCACCATATGAATGTGCAATTCAAATGTGCTCAGAAAAGCTCTGCAATATCTTCTAAGAGAAGAAGATGAATCTATAAAGCTTGAGCAATTGCTACACTCATATGCATTGTTTACAATAAATAAAAAAATAAACTACATGGAAAGTGGGCTACTGCCTTCAGTCCTACTGAGGAATCCCTGTCAAGTTAAGGAACAGAAGTTACAGAAATGAGAAAGGGCGGCACTCCAGGAATTTAACCAGAAAAAGCTTTAAAAGGAATTATCAATTGGCTACTGCAAGGAACACAGCAGAGCACATAATCACTAACAAAATGTTCTTTGTTTATATTTTCTCTTTTAAATAAACAGTAGGCTTTTTTTTTCTTTTTATACATGCAGACATTCATATATTCATACCTATATATACATGTATGACTATACTTACAAACTAAACGTAACTAACTGGTCCAAAAACCCATACATATTGAAGAAACCTCCTGATGCCACAGTTACAGTTCTAACACATTTTTTGCCTATCACATGAAAACCGAGTTTAAGCTTCCTGAATTCACACTACTAAGATTGTCAAACTGCATCTGATCAGAATTGAATCTGCAATTAAGGCTTCCTTTCTCACTGCCCCAGTAAACAGGCCTATACACAAGTAAGCGAAAATAAATGTCAAAGACTGAAGCAAGACAAAAGGTTCTGCAATGTCAGCCATTAATAAGGTAATTCTAGTTATTTTCAGAAAGTCTCTCTAACATTTTCCAGTGTAGGAATCACCAACGCATCTAAGCACAGCTGGTACTAGCCCCACTGAAATTGCAATTTTTAAGTAACTATCACAGATGAGTCAGCCCAGAAGTCTAAGATCACAGGACATCCTGAAATGCCTTCTGTGAAAACTTAGTTTGCATGGCCTTAGTCATACTCATCTCAAGTGCAACAGGGATATTCCAATTAATGAATCGTAGCAGTGAAAGTTACCAAGACAATAACAAACGTAAGATCTCATTACATTTATTCACTCAGTCTTAACAGCCATCATTTCACAGATTCAAGGTTGCATAATTCCTGTGATTACATGACACTGATTTTGTTTACTTGACTATCTTGAAAAACTATTCATCTTCATCTCTGAAAATTGACTACAGTGATGGCATACTAAGCCAGCAGGATTTTTCTCTACTTAATGCAGCAAGCTCCAGCAGTGGCTGCGGGAACTTGACCAGGAAATAAATTAGTTCAGTGAATGCATGAATCTCATTTCTAAAACACCAGTCTTTCAAGGCCAGAGAGTGGCTGTAAATGGAGTTAAATCCAGCATGTGACCAGTCACAAGTGGCATTACTCAGGGGTCAGTATCGGGTACAATTCTGTTTAATACCTTTAATGATGATCTGAATGAGGATACACCCTCAGTATGTTCGTAGGTGACAGAGAGTTTGGAGGAAGCACTGATTCTGCCTGAGGGTAGGAAAGCCCTTCAGAGGGATCAGGATAGGCTGGATGACTAGGCTGAGGCCAGCCGTATGAGATTCAACAAGACCAAGGACCAGATCATGTGTTTTGGTCACAACGACCCCATGCATCAATACATGCTTGGGGCAGAGCAGCTGGAAAGCTTCATGGAAGAATATCTAGGAGTACTTGTCAACAGACAACTGAATATGAGCCACCAGTGCCCAAGTGACCAAGAAGACCAATGGTATCCTAGCCTATATCAGAAATAAAATAGCAGATGCTACTGAACCATATTATATGAACTTATTCATTCTACTATTGAATTTTATTTTAAGCTCAGGAACAAGCACACACAAAAATGACAGCATCTTTAACACTTTTCAGTAGAGAGTTCCACAGATCTCTTAATAATTGCATGAAAATATTCTCCTATCCTGAAACTAGAAAGTGCTATGTTTCCAGTACTACCTAGACATTGCTGCGGAAGTAAACAGTGGAAATATGCTCTCTCTCCACATTATTTTCATAAATCACTGCTATTCCATCCCAGTGTTAACCACCTCTTAAATGGAATAAGATATCTACAGCTTTTTTAGTCATACCCTGTATAGAGCTTGATCCATACCTCTCATCATTGTTGCCAACTTTTCTCCTTTTCTAGATTATCTGTGTTTTTCAGAAGCATCCAGTATTCAAAAACAAAGGCATACAAGAAAGTTGTACACTAATATCCTGAAAATATACATTATTCTACATAAATTTCTTCTTTTTTTCTTCACAGAGCTCAGTAGCCTAATGATAATGGTATCAAGGTTTTCCTTCGGAGCAGTCATGGTCATGATCACCACAGAGCCTTTCATTTTCAGATCTGAGTGCAAAAACTTCAACCTCACATTCACCACTGAGCTCCACCTGCCACTGATTGTTGTCACATACATACAAAATTTTTCTCTGCCAACCCACCTGCTTTATTTATCCTGCATAACTATAATTTTAATCAGAAAACTTTTTCACATTACTGCTCATTGCCTGTTATACAGTCGTTTATGAGAAACAGCACAGGCAGCACAGTGGAGCCTCTGGAACACCCCAATAGCACAGCTGGGATCCTCTTCCTGAAAGGACTGAGTCTCTTGTAAAATATTTGAGATCCAGTCCCCAGACAACATGCTATCAGAACTACTAGTCAATTCAATTTTCACAGTGAGAACTACTCCTCCTCTTCTCTAGAAAGAAGAGTGGGAAAAAGATCAGCTGGAAAGGAGAAATGGGAGTGCTAACCCACAAATTCACTAATTATTATTTCTTACAAACCTAGAGACAGACTAAAGACAGGGGCCAATCACTTAATTCTGGAGCAACTTCACAGAGTATTTTCCTTGAAACTGGAATGCAGATACTGGAAACTAATATAATCTTTAAAGTAACTTAGGTTAAATTAGTTATCTGATGCAATAATATAACACACAAGAAATGTCCACAAAAAAACAAAATCTGGCTCAACTCTACACAGGTCTGGGCAGTAAGAGTCAGCATAGGCAGATGGCCAGACAAGCCATCAACATTTTAAAAAATTTGTCTGCCTACTGGCACACATCTGATAAACTCATTATTTTGGAAAGCTATGAACAATCCAGGGACAATCCAGAAAAAGGAGAAAAGTTTCACGCTAATAACATTGAAACATAGCTCCAGTTTTAAATGACAGCCTTTTCATAGAAACAAGAACTCCAGAAGGGAACAAATAATTTCTTTATTCCTTCCAGATTAAAGAATGTATTCTGTAACAGCACACTATCTTCCTGTATTACCTAGATTCTACTGTACTTCCTGCTTCTCTATACCCATTTTCTGTGTAGAAATAGAACGGAAAATTCATTGCATAAATAGACTTCAAATTATTAATTCATTCTCAAAAGAGGGAGTCAGAGTAAAAGGCAGCACTATTCAGCAGCTGCAGTTGTTATTAAATGGTTGGACAAAAAAAAAACCATCAGTCCCAATTCCACTGGTGAAGATCTGTGCCTCCTCCTCACCATAATCCAGTTTGTTTGTTTCAACAAAAAATTTGAAAGGATACAACACACCTGTAAATGGGTTTTCCCAAAAAAAAAAAAAGTCTGCAGTGGGTTGAAAATATCATAGTTATTCTTCAGTCTGTGCAAATAACACAGGGTTGCATTAAGTCTCAAATAAATGAGAAAACAATATAAAACGAGCATTCTTGAACAAGTTTCCTGCATGTGGCAAGTGGTGTTCAATAAAGTAATACACAAGTTAAATGCTATGCTCTGGATAAGTAAATTAAGCAGTTGAAAAAATTAAAAAAAAAATCAATTATTAGGCTGGAGAGGAAGAAGCCTATTGCATATCCTCATTTCTGATCTGATATCTGTTACATCATGATTGACTTCGGCTGTAAGCTTCAGTGTTTTTTCTTCATGATATCAACATAAAAGGCTCAGAGATGACTTACATCAAGACATTTTGCATGCAGTACTATTTGCCATCTTCAGAATATCATTTCACAGCAGGCCTTCAAAATGTTTTTATTATTACTTTTTAAGCAGTGCTCATTGGAAACTGTTCTCAGCTGATAACTTTTCTTTAAATTTCCTCCTACTGACTAATAAGTTGAAACAAGTTTTTAAAACAGGATTGTAATAAACCCATTTGGCATCAAGTTCTAAGTTTTAAGGATGAACTAGGCAGGACAAAATGAACTGCTACAGTAGAGAAAAGAAAAATAAGATTTATAAAATGGATTCAGAGAGACTGAGACAAGGCAAGAGAAAACAAGGATAGTGTTTGAATTTGTTCTGTGATAAAATCACTGAGCTAGAGACATAAACTGGTCAGTATTGCAGTGTAGTCCAGAAGTTTCCACAAACAACTGCGCTGCATCCACAAGAAAAAAAAACAGCAATATTTAGGCATAGAGTAATTTACTGCCAAAGAGTAACTGGAAGAAAAGAAGTCAGAGATCAGAATTGGTGATCTATATTTATATGTTCATGGTTTTATTCACTGATCTGTGAATAAATCAAAAAGCCTTCTCCAGCTAGTCAAACTCAGCTCTCCATGTCGATGTTAATTAATGAATAACATAAAATGAATATGGACTGCCTCCCCCTTTAAGTTACCAGGTCTACAAATAAAATAGGAAATGTCTTTTTTGAATTAACGCTGAATCCTCTCTGATCCACTACTTCCATTCATCTCATTGGTCTCTTATGAAGATACAGATTAATTATAAATATTCATGTCAGATCTGAAAACAGGTCATACAACTTTAATTCATTCATAATTGAAGATGAAACATGAAATAGTGCTACAGACAAGTTTTGAAAATGATCCTCTTGAAGTGTCAGTGAAGACTAAAATGAAGAATGAGATGTTAAAATTTTTCAAGTGAACTGAATGGCTGAAACACAAAAGGAGAACAACCTCAATATACATAACAATCTCCACTTAGTTGTTTCTTCTTGCATGAAAGTTAATTGTGACTTGTCACTAACCAATTCACATATCTTAGTAAGTTACAAGTATTTTTTTTTTTTAAGAAAAAGAATTCATGTGCAGATGTTTGATTACATATTTTAAACACCTAATATTAACCTGTGATAAATTAAGACTGCTAATAAAATCCTAATTTATGAAACACTGTTAGAAGTTCTCTCTAATGTAAGAGAGAAAGATATCATGAGAAATTTTACAGATATATCTTGAACTATTCAACAGAAATCCTATTTGTGAAGATACATCAGATTTCAGTAGTTTCATACTAATCTGTATTCAATGGTATTCAAGTTCCATATATAAAATCTTTCCTCTAGCCTGACCTGAGAATAGGAAGTCTCAATTCACTGACTATACAAAAATTAAACTGAGTTGCCTGTATTTATTTTTCCCTGAAAATTCTGCTTTGTGAGAACTCCAGTTTCTACTCAAGATGATGACTAAAGGAGGTATTTACACTGACTTTTTCTTTTTTTAAGCATAGCAAAAAATTTACAAAATTGTCTTAAAAAAAAAAAAAAAGAAAGAAATTCTTGACATTTTCCATGAAGTTATTACTTTGTTTTACTATTTATCCTGTCCAAACAGGAATGAAATCCAAGACTGGTCTGTGAAGACTCCATCACCTACACCAAATTGAAGAACTACCTATAGGTGAGGCGACTCGATTAAGTCTCAACATACAATCTGGTGAATCAGTAACACTAACTTCTGGAAATGAAATCATGTGAGAAATAGCCTTGTCTCTAGCTTATCTAAATACCCTAAATCATTCTATTAAATATAATCACTGCAAATGAGAAACTTATATGTAAGAAGAAATTACAGCAGGATAAACAATTACTTTAAATTTTATATAGCAAAAAGCATGGTGTCTAAGGATGCACTATAAGTCATCCTAGCTCCCTACAAAGAAATAAGTTGCCAGAAGTTAGAATTCTGGAAATGAAAAAAGAAATTATCTGTCTTCCTTCTGCTACCTCTCATCAATATGATACATGCAGGCGTCACTCAAATTTAAGACACTGAAAATAGAATAACATACAACAAATGGCAAGATTATGTCCTTCTTGATGAATTATTTTTAATTCTTCATTAAGTATAACATACTTAATTGAAACATAGCATAGATAGAAAATTTTCCATTTCCCCTTTTCAATCCATGGAGATAACTAACATTCCTATTAGTCCTATTGAATTTCATTGCTCAGTAGGTTGTTTTCCATTCCCAGACTCATTCAATCATTTATATGATTTTCAGACTGCTTTCCTCTTATAGCTACTGTTCCAAGCATTAGCAGTGCGGCTTACAATCACCATATCAACTACGTAGCCAGAATGTTTGTTAGAACTAAAAACACAGCACACCAGGTTATACATTTTATAAAAGTCAAGTTTTCTCATACCAGCGCTTCTTAGTCGGTATTATACAAACAGATTTGAAATAGTCTTTTTTATATTTTTTTTTCCCTTAAACATTTTATTAGACTTTTCAGAGCCAAATGCCCACAAGTATATCCTTTCACTCGCTGAAATAAGCGTAATATTCATTAATAGAAACTTCTAAAAAACAAAAACACTTTCCTTGTGGCTTGTCTTGCACCTCTTTTCCTAGCCTAATATAGAAATTATACACACACACACAACATGAATCTGTTTACTAATTAAGTTTGAAAACCTTTATCCACCACACAGACCCACTGCCTTTTTTAAATCAGGAGAGCATCACTACTTGCAAAAACCAGTAAGTCACACTGGTTACACTGTGTACTAGGTAGGACTTAAGTGTTCCAACCCACAGCATTCCATCTGCAGTCTGTAAAATTATTTTATTTTACCTCAAGTGTATGCAAACTTTTTACTGACTATAAAATCACAATTCAGTTCCTTTACCAAGAGGAAAAGGAAGATCTTTTTGAAAAAGTTAAAAAATAAAAATTACAAAAAAAAAAAAAAGACGTCAAGGACCACTGGGAAAGAAGTAGCAAACCATCTCTGTCTATTGGCATAGGTATGCCATCTTCATAACCAGTAAGCTGAGGAATGCACACTATCCGTACCCTAAGAAACCAGAAAATTAATATGGGCTGTCACTCAGGAACCATTCATCTGTTGAAGCCTAGCAACAAATTTACTTGTCTAAACTGAACTTCACCATTTGAACAATCATGTTCTGTAGTAGTACAAACTTACACTATGGGTACTGGGGAGGTTTGTATTCCTGAAATACATTATTTCACAAACCTCTCAGTAAAATTCCTCTCTGTTAAAGCACAAAGAACTGCAGAGGCCAACTGTTTCAGAACTAGGTATATTTAAAATCAGATATATTTTTCACTTATAATTTTTCACAAATAACCACAAAATCCCATTTACACCTTTATTAGCTATCTTCCCATTCTCAGGGAGTTTAAAACAGGGAATCTTCCAGCTTCCTAATTATTTCATTTAGATTGGTGTATTAGCTTATTTTGTTCACAGTAGCAGATGTTGTTCCAGGAGCAAAAGGCAAATACAGTGACACCTACCCCAGGCATTTCTTATTTGTACCAAGCAAGGAAAAATCCAGAAGATTCTTGGTTGTTTTGTTTTGGGTTTTTTTGTTTTGTTTTTTTTTAATGTGTTTTTGTTTATTTGTTTGTTTTACATCTTGTTTTCTTTGCTTGTTTGTTTCCAATTTTTTTTTTTAAACATACTCGTGTCTTAGAAGTGCAGACCCTTACAGCCACATAATGTTAGATAAGCTGCCAGACACCCAATTTAAACTAGTGGCTTTCCTTAGAGACAGCAAGAAGGAAGCTACAAAATTATTAAATCACATTCATCGGGTAGAAGCCTGTTGGCCATCTAAATCATGTGGGATGTGCTTTAGAAAAGGTCAGACATACTGCAGGTATGCAGACCCATTACATTTAACATCAGTCATAGCTTAGTCAGAGGGGTCATCCATCCTTTTCACTGAAGGGATCTCTGTGGTCTGCCCTGAGAGAATGAATCCAACAGAATGCTGAAGTCATAAGCCCCAGTCAGTATTTATGGCCCCATCACTGTGGCCAGCTTTCTTACTCTGGACAAGTCATACCACACAAATCTATCTGCTGAGGCAAAGAAATACTTCAGGCAGCTATTTCTCTTCTTCAGAAAACAGGATAATTCCTGTTACAGAAATCACGGGCTTTTTGCAAGTACTCGCATCATCTAATAACACTGAATGCATTTTAAAAAAATGATTAAAAAAACAGCATGCAACAACCAATTTGTTAGTTATAAGAAGTCAAGTGAAGCCTACTTTGGTCCCATGGAAAAACTGTGCTTGACTGTATATAAAAAAAAAAACAACAAAAACAAACCACACAGAAGATGTATTCATATTGAAACATCTGTATTTTGACTCAAAGTACAACTAACATACTTTCTTGCTTTTAATATCAGCACTTTTTTAAAAAAAAAAACATTTTGTAAAATGTTTCTAGTAATAATCATATGAGTATTATCTAACATACTCATCTACTTTTTTTCCCTCTAATAGTAGAGGATATGTATTTCATTTTTCATTTGCTGTCATGATTCAAGGGCAGCCAGCACAACAGAAAAGCACAATATAATCCATGAGTATTTATGGCGGTACAAGCTTCATAATTTATCCTAACAAAGTTATTACAGCACAGAATAGAATTAACAAGGCTGAGGGTAATTGAGCTGATATGTCATCGTGTATTAATTTTAAAAGGTTTTATGAAATAGTGCAATAGCTCATTCAAGAGGTTCATATTTGGATCTTTTACAAGAAAGACAAAAAGCTAAACATACTAGAAGGGTTTTAAAGTTATTTCACTTAGAAGAAACCAGCCACTTTCCCTCCCCCTATCTTCTTTTAAAATCAGTCTCATCAGAGAGATTCAGTTTTCTGGTCACAGAAGCAGAAATTATTACTTGTTCCAAAGTATAAATTATTACTTGTTCCAAACCCAGCTCTTGCTGTATCTTTAGACTAACAGCTTAATCTCTTCAGTTCAATTTTCTTGTCTTTAAAATGAAGGATTAAACAGTTTCAGTTTGTGGGTATACTATAATTAGTGAATATCTGTGAAGTAATATGGAGACAAAAAGTGTAATTAACTAATTATTACATAATATGATGGAAGAAATATTCCTAGTTGAAGTGTCACCTAAAATAGCAGTCTTTGTGATTTGAACAGCTATCAATAGGGTGTAAGCTACTGGACACTTAAAAAGAACTTCCACCATATGAATAACTTTTTCTTCCCTACTCCTGTCCTCCTTTCCAAGTATCATCATTCATCAAAGCATTAAGCCAGATCTTCTGTCAGGTCCAGAGGCTTATATCTCACAGAGGGCAATAAAGACAAGAAAACATCGACTCCAGCGCTTATTTGTTACTCTAGCTCTGGTGCGCCAGTAGAGATAGATGCACCAAAAAGTTTACATCAACAGTTCGTTATATCAGAGATGGTAAGATATTAATCTATTTCTGTCTGGAATGATAAGAAAGAATATGCTACACAAGGAGAAATCCATTACTGACTTTAGAGCATCCAATCACAAGCATTGGTTAAATATGTCTACTAAAAATAGTATTAATAACAGAATACTATTCAAAATACTTTGTTATTGTTTGTGGAAGGCTGATGTGCAAGTATATGTGACAACAGAATTGAATACTGTAGCAGGATCATTTGTGCAGTGTTACAAACAGTAGTGAAACTTAAAACAAGAAATTTAAGTGCTTGCTTCATAGAAAACTATCATAAAAATGCCATTCTGCTGCTGCATTCAAAATCCTGGCCAGACAACACACAGAAAACGAAGTCACATTCTTAATGTCTCTGTCAAGTTTAATTTTAATAAACCTTTATCACAATCTGCATAAATCCTGTTGCTTCTCTCCCTGGCCAGTTCCTCACAGTCTCCCAATAACTCCAGTCTGGGTTTGTAAATTTTAACAGAAAGAAATTCATTCATTTCTTTTGCAATGTCAGCACTACAACTAGCATCTTCAAATTCTGTATTGAATGCTCAAGGGCTGACTAGAGCGAGTTTCACTATTTTATTATAATAAATGATTTTTAACATAAGAAGAATGTGTGTCCCGCAAAGAAGTTGCAACGCAGGCTGTTGAAACAGACTATACATGTTTGTCCTTTGGCTTTAACAAGAGCAACTACTCTTGTAATTTCCTAATAATTTGATATTTAAACGTGTTCAGAAAGTCCCAATCAAACAAGGGTTTATCCTCAAGAGGACCTGCTACTCTGCATAAGGAAATGAAGCAAATCAAAGCCTTCAAGAGCAGATGCATTTCTGAGGCTGTGGAGTGAGGGGAGTATCCTCCTCGCACACAGGGAGAGGTGTAGGAGGTTGACGCTGCAAGAAAGAGCTAAGATTTTATTTAATTAAAAGTTAAAGCCATCAGTTTCTGTTTGCAAACTGAGGGCGGCTTGTTAAAAAGCTTAACACGTCCGAGGCTTTATGAAAACATTTTCTTGTATTTGCAGCGAGAAGAAGTCAAGTTATCTCAGATTCCCCACTGCTGAATGAACCAAGTCATTAAACTGGCATTTGCATTGAAAGGCTTTTCACAGGGCTTTCTGTCAGGCCTTTCAAGCGGGGATGAAATGAATGAGAGCCAGCTTACAAATGATGCATTGTTGAATGTATGTGGGAGCAAACAGCCACCATTGTGAGTGCAGGTGGGAAAGAAAAATGAATAGACAAGGAAGCTCACGGAGATGGAGAATCTCATTATTGATGGACTATGTGCATGTCTTTAATGAAGTCTGAAGACAGCAAGATCCAGTAAGAGATGGATTTTCCCCTGATCCTCCACTTCAGAAATTAATTATGTTGATAGAATAGGAAATGGTGAAACATCTCAGAGATTATATTTGCTTCTCTTTCATCATTATAGCACTAATTAAGATCCAGGAAGACTCTTCCTTTAAGCATCTCAAAGCACTTTTCAAAACTCAGCTCAGTCTCTTGCAAAAATATCCTCACAGCCTCCTCTTTCAGAAGAGGAAAGTGAGTCAGAAACTACCCAAAGCATGCAAGAAACCAGGTATTTTTCACTCCAGTTCTTTAAGAAAGAAATTGCTCATTTAGTCTCCATTTTTCCTTCACTGAAGTAGGATGCAATTGTTCTCATGCCAAAAGTTTAAACAAATAACAAAATCAGAAGCAATAGATGCTTTAATGATATCACATCGAAAATACTATCTTCGTGTCACAATCTTTCACTGTATTCTTCACTGCTGCTTCATCACCTCTCTCTCCTGTTGTCTGGTGGCAGCTTTTATCTGTGTCATCCTCACTGAAAAAAGGCCCCAGATCTCACAGAATCATAAAACGGCCTGAGTTGAAAAGGACCTCAGAAACCATGTAACTTCAATCCATGTGCCATGGCCAAGGTCGCCAGATTCCCCTGTGCTCATCTGGGGACATTTCTTTGCCAGTGTTTTTTTCCTCCCCTGCATAAGAGCATGTTTGCACTTCAGTTTCTGCGTCTTCTGTCATGCTCTCTCTCACTATTTAATTGTATGAGCCACACTAAGTTAAAACTTACAGTGGCAATGCTTAATTCTACCTTTCAATACTATAAACTATGTATTTTGTTCCTAAGAACATCATTAACATCACTTGATTCCTAGAAACTGCCCATTTTACTTCCCAGGCTCTACACCACCAAAGATCTCTTCTGCTTTACAGGTTTCCTTCAGGTTAACGTTCATATTAAACTGTAGAGGGCCGGGAATTGAGTCCAGATGAGTTACAGTAGGAGCACATTTGCAATAACATTTTGAGAAGACTGAGCATTTCTAGGAGTCAACAAACAGCATTAATTTTGTATTCACGTACCTACAATGTAAAAACAGCAGGATTCAGGCACACCACTACACACTTTACACACATCTATGATCTCTGTGCATTTCATACTATGAAAGTTTATTCTGGGATTATCAAGTGAATTTGAAGTCTTCCAACTTCAAAAAGGCTCAAACTTAAACAATCAGATATATTTGGAATTTGAATAAAAATACAAAGCTAGCTTGACTTTTTCTTTAATAAAAACAAAATGTTATTGATTAGAAATAAATAGTACCTTTTTACACTGAAATCACAAGAAATGGGTCAGATAGCCATTCATTCTGTACTTTTAGTACTGGTGAAACAGTATTAGTCTTCTAAAATTTCCTTAATTTGCCTAGATTTACTTATGCCATACATCACTAATCCAAGTAAAATAGATGCAAGAATCTCAAATATCCCAGTGGTACTCAAAGGATAAAAAAATTACACTAAGAACCTAAGTTTCCATGTTTTACTAAGAAACTGGAAAATAATTCATTACCAGATAAATAAACAAATTACTATTTTTGAATAGTTTTGTTTTCGCTCCAAATCCAAAGAGCATGCTTTGTAATGTCATAATTATAAAATACTCTGAAAACATCAGCTTCAGTTATAGTCCTCTAAATTTCTTCTAGTTCAGAGATTTCTGCTTTCAGCTGTACCTACCTGCACTGAAAATCTGGCATAGTTTATTTTTGTTAAGAGTTTATTGCATGTAAGAGGTAATTTAAACAATAGAAAATCATTTCAAGTAGGTTGTAGGGAACCACATTACACTGCCAGCATTAGATTTCTGGAACATACAATTCAAACTGAAATAATTTCCTGCCATCATTTTATAAATGGCTAAGAACTGAATATTCTATTTTTCTTGTGTGATTTGGCTATTTATTGCAGACTAATAAAAAGAACAGTTATGCTTTATGTGTTAGATCATGAACATGCAAGTATTCTATGATTCTAGATCATTTGCTCCTCAGTTCCCAGGAATTTGGAAATAAGTAATGTCATGTGTGCAACTTCAAGTGTTTTTTCACCCCCTTTGTCATTTTTAATGAGCTCATCAATATTTATTTTAACATTTCAATTCCAGGGACCAAGATACTCATACTTTAGCTACCATTTTGTAAAGTTTAATTTGGAAATTAACATTTTCAATTAATAATAAAAATAATAGCTCCTGATGCTACATTTGGTTTTATTATCTGATATCCTGATCATTGCCTTTCTCAAACTCAGTTCTGTGCTAAACAAAACACTTTTTCAACCCCATCCCACATACCCTTAGCACTCGAGTCAAGTAAAGAGCTCCTAATTTACTGAGACAGTTTTCTTGGAAAACAACTTTCCTCTGCACCAGTCACAAGTTCTATGGTATAATCCACTTCGACTGAAGATGAACTGAAATAAGTTACTACCCTGAGTGCACTTGCTTAGTCATTGATCCTCTATTCATGGAACAAAATAAATCTCTGGATCTCTCTGGGATTTTCACTACTTTCCTCTTCAAAAGTGTATGTCTATATACATATTTTTTTTTAATTACTTTTTTTTTTTTTAATTTAGTACTCTTAAAACTCAACCAGAAGCCTTCAGAAATTCTTGTTCTTTGAGGCGGCTGGTATTTCACATCCACAAGAAAGTAATTTCTTTTGTTACCTAACACTTTCCTGGAAAATATTTTTAAATCATCTCAATATAAAATTACAGGTGAGAATTTTCTACCTTCTAGGCAAAAATATTGGTATGATAGGTTGTAAATACTGAAAGAGAATATGAAAGGCTATATAGCCAATTACTATATAGTGCACTAATTATTACAGGAACCTACACCCCTGAAACAAACAAACAAACAAAAACACTACAAACCCAATCCCACACAAAAGATGAAGTATGGCAAAATCACAGACCAGAAGTATCAGTTTATGCTGTAACTGTACCTATATCAGACCTGTCATTAAAGTCTCTCAAAACTCTCTTCCAAATATTCTCAGCTTGCTTCACCAGAAATACTTTGGATCAGATTTATTCATCTCAAAGTTGCTTGGTAACTAAACTTCACAATCTGCCCTCCTTCTCTATGCCATAACATTTATTTTATAAACTGCTGGAAAATAATCAATTCAGTGCACCTACTTTCATACCACAGAGCTGGCTTTACAGACATCACTGTTTCGTTTGTGCTCTTCAAGTGGAAAAGGTATTCAGCAATTTACAATTCCAAAGAGCAATCTCTCGATGCTTTGTAAAACAGACCATGTTTTAATAGCTAAGTTTAGACCTACAGTACTACAAAAAGGTGTATTTCGTTAAAACACCAGTTTTAATGCATAAAACACCAAATTATGCATTTAAGATTCATTACTTGTATCATGCTCCTCAAGGTCATGCATATATATACCCCATTATCAGTAACTTCTGTTGAGAATTCTGAATTACTTATACCAAAACTTAAAGCTTTGCTTGTTATCACATAGACCAGAAAAATTCTTAAAAGCTTCCTTTAACGTGTATATCTCTTTGAAGTATACCTCTCACATGAGAATTACAAGGAGCAGCTCGGAAATAAAGCAGATTGAATTATTAGATAAAATGTTCAGCTCTAGTTAGTTCCTTATTAACTGGCTAAACTGTAAAGATCCAATAGCACTGATCATAGATTTCCTCTTCAACAATGAAATTTAGTGGAAGAAACGCTCAGGATACCATAGACTTGACTGACAGCAGGTGACAGAAAATAAAAAGGACTCTGTTACCCATTGTGCCATATGTTTAAAGGTCATAGTACGGAGTTTATATAACTATATAAGATTTAAGTCAGAAATTTGTTAGAGCATATGTTGAAGATGCACCGGGCACCTGTATGCTGGTGACACCGGATGCTCACTGAGACAAAGTGGTTCCTCTTAGGTGAGGGCAACTAAGTAGCATCAGCTCTGGATCACCCACAGGCCAAAAGCTGTCACCTACACTTTGGTGCAAGCATCACCTAGAAAATCTGCTACATCTCAAAATAAATACAGCAGTGGGATACAAGTTGCCTGTAAAAATGAGTTCACAGCTACTTGAGGCCATCTCAGCTGTACATTGTGTCAGGGAAAGTACTAACATTGCAGAGAAGCGTGATAAAGCAGTGTGCCATAAATTGTTGCTCTACTCTTTGTCCTGGTTTTATCAGTATTCCATAACATAACATCATGTGACAGGCTGTTGGGTGCAAAGATACAGTGCACTGCAGAGCTGTGTTTCTACTTTATCTCTATCAGTCTCTCATGAGTTCTGACTCTCCAAGAGGAAGATACACTGGGATAAACTGCAAATCCCAGGAGCCTCCAATTGATTTCCAATTTCAAGGGATTTGGGAAGAGCGCTCTTGTCTTTTCTGGAGATGAGCAATGGAGGGCCTGCTGATACTCTGACTGACTCCCTCCTCTGGTTTTATTTTTGGTTTGTTTTGATCTATTAATCTTAATTATTCTGTATTATCTCACATTCCTTTTAAAGGTTTTCCCCTCTTCCTTCCCACTTACTCCCAAAGGGAGAGAGTGAGGGGAGTCATGTGAGTAACTCTTCAAAACACGACATTCTTCCGTTAGATTAACAAATTAATTCAAATATTTTTGCATTCACATGAAGCACAACACAAAGTTCAAACAAAACCAAGAGCAGAAACACATTTAAAAGACCATGAAAAAGACCACCCTTGAGCAGCATGCCCGTCTTCACCCAGGTGTACAACTGCTGTAGTTTGTCACTTTAAGCCAACATAAAACCCTTAAAAGTAGCAGTCTAACCACCACCTTGTGCTTGCTCCCTACACTTCCTGTGCATCATTCAGACTCTGAAATGAATCCATTTGAGAGTTAGCCAAGCAAAACAAACTGCTCTACTTGCCACTTATTCACGCAACTTAGTCAGTGACTGGACTTACAAACAGTTCCCCTTACTTGCTGGTGCAGAGCCTCACAAGGATTCATCCCTCCTCTACTCATTGCTTCTCCTTACCTTTCTCTTTACCATGTGAACACAAAGCAGAAACCTCGAGACAGTACTGAAACACTGGCATCAAGACATCCTGATGATTATGACCTTCCTTTCAAAATCATTATAAAATATTCAAAGATTATATGCATTTTGAAAGGGACATTTTGAATGTTATAAACAGTGTGGCTCATTACAGTTGCCATGACATCCCTACAATTAACCTTGGTTATGTTTCCACCATAAAGGATCTATCATTGCTTTTCTAATAGCAAAGCCTACTGTAGTTCAGGGTAACAGAAGGCTAGTTTAATAATTGCAAAACATCAGTCACCATGTAGAAAATTTGTCTTTTTTTAACTATTTCTGTTAAATTCTATTTCAGGAATTTGTCCTTGTAATTATACAAAATGAGATAAGGATCATTCCAGCCACAGTAACAAGCAGCTTCAGAGGATGAAAAAAATAAGCTAGACACCAGTATTATATATGAAAGTACATTAGATGAAGCTGCATTCTCTGCTTAATACTTTTTATGATCAGCTTTGATTTAGACTTCCGAGGGGGGGATGAAATGAGAATTATTCCATTTTCTATTCATTTACTATTTTAAACAACAACAACAAAAAAAAAAACACACAAGCCAACACATCATCAACTTTTTAGTTTATCAGTACTTGTGGTTTAAAGTTTCAGAAGTGTTTTGTTTGTTTTTAATATAGTCAAACAAGCAACAAAAAACTTTTTTTTTTAATTAGTTCTTTGCCCTGAACATTGCTTTGATTCTTATTTGCCAATTGAGTTAATGTAGTTGATTGTGAAAGCTCTTCAACATAGCATTTTACTCCACAAGTACACTGCTTGGTGTCAATGGAACCAATCAGTTGCAAAATCAGGCACAGCAGTTTTGTTGAGAATGGAGCTATCTGCAACATTAAACCCGGGTACAAGAAGTGGTAAATGACTTGCTAATGGAAAGGGCTACTTTAGTAGTACTGCAGAGAGAACACTAATGCTGAGACTTATTTGGATCAACAACAGGATGGCAAAGTAGCCAGATTTGGATCTGTTTAGCTTTTTCAAGTTTTTATATTTAAACACTAACCATAAGTCAGGCTATTTATGAGACAGAAATATCAAATCATCAGCTTCACACTCAAGCTATTCCTTTTCTACTTCAATTATTATATTTAAAATCCATGCTATAATAAAAAAAAAAGATGAATACTTTAAAACTGCTATTATTTTTTGCAGCATTGGTGGCAGACAAAGCAGAAGCTGCAGTGTAAAGAAGAAGCTGGGAAATGACTATATTGCACCATTTCACCATAAGGGGAAGAGAAGTTAATTTCATCATAGAGGGTCATCTGTCTTATTAGCATTACTGTTTTTCTGGTTTGTTCTATCTGGAGAACGGTAATTCTTGTTCCTTTCCTCCTTTGTAGCTTATTATCAGTGCCTTAATTATGTTGTTAGACACACTGGTGGCTGTCAACGGCATCAGCAGATACAAGCTTTCATCTGAGGGAAATGCCGATTTTTTATGAACAGTAAAATACAGTCATTGGTCTTAGTTAAAGAAACAGCTGAGATGTACATCAATACATATCTGCAATATGCAAAGTAAGCATAATAGATTTCAGAACAAGAACACAGTCATCATACACACACAGACAAGAATAGGAAAGCAAAACATTCTCTAGGATTGCCGCTTTCAGTCCTAGTGAGTGGTCCAGACAAGACAAAGCAATTATTTGCCCAATGAAGCAATGCAAGCTCACTCCAGTTGTTAATAAACTACAAAACACAAAGCAGTTTTTGTAGTTTGTCATCAATAGAGAAACAGATCACAAAGGTTGATTGATAGTGCTATGTTCTCACTGGAAAAACTTCAGATCCACTAGCACAGTTGAAAAGATGAATCAAAATGAAATTTGCAGATCCCTAGGGTGCTCGGGTGAGCTGCAGTAGCTGGCTTGCTAAAGGCTGAGGCGTCTGTTGCCCTTTCTTCACAAGTCTGCTGTCTCAGAGCATTCCTTGATTAACTTTTTAGTTGATTCTTTCACCACAAAGCCCCTTCATCTCTTCATGTATCTAACACAAATCTTCCCATCTCTCGTACTGAACCACAGCCTAAACACAGCCTGACACAGAAAATGCTTTGACAGTTTTCCACACAAGGCCACACATGCCTTGTCCCCATGCTGACTGCAGACAAGACAGGCAAAGGATGACAGACCAGTACTGCACTCTGGGCAGGAGAGATGAAGGCTTTAGCAGAGCAGAGGTGCATTGGACCTAAAGGCTCTGAAGGAGGCTGCCAATATCAGCTCAGAACACAGAGGTATGTCAAAATGCTTGACACTGGGGAGCACAATGTAGAACTGCATTTAAATTTTGCCTTGCAAAAGCCAATCCATAAAATGCACACACAACCTAGCTCTGGAAAATGCTTTTCCTCCTGGATAGAGGCTAGCATTTCCCAGTGGTGGAACATCACTTCTTCACTGTCATTTGCGTATTACAACTGCAACTGTATACACATTTGTAAATGTAGTGCTGGGGGAGGGGAGTGCAGTGAGCACATACGAAAAGCTTCCACCTGCATGCAAATTTCAAGTTATTTACCAAAATTACTTAAGCTCTCATTCTGATAATATTAGAGACTTGCAAAGAGTAAACTGAAAATCTGACTGTAATATGCAAAATGTAGGCAGACTGGTAGCATAAAGTCAAATTTCACACATCACACGCTGGAGGCATGGCACTGCTACATCTTCAAAGGTTACACTGTCAGTCACAATAGCTAGAGAGGACAAAGAATACTTTGCATATAGCAGTATTGTCAGCATGCAAATCCCAAGGACAATTTACAACCACAGAGGCCGAGAGCAGAAAGATAAAGTCGAGTGAGTATTTAATCAGGTCAAAATCAAAGACTGTATTACATTCCACACACGTACACACAACATCACCTTTTCTTTCTCTCCCTATTCCTTGCTCACTCTCCCAGAACATGCTTCTGTGAAAAAGAATAGGGTATGCTTGCCTCATGGATATGCACCAATCATTGTATTTTATTTTTGTAGAAGGTTGGTTAATCTTTACAAGTTCTTCAAATGAAACAGCTGCTCTGTTATGGAAGATGACTGCCCCTGGCATGGCTCAGGGTAAAACAAAGAGCCAACAAAACCCATTCTGTGCTCCACAAGAACTCCTGGTCACCCCTTCCAGGCAGAAGGGCACCTGAGACAGTCAGGTCAGTGCTTCATTGTTCTATCATTTGCAGGTTATAATACAGAAGCTGCTATTTTTGCAAATTCATTGCCTAGGCTATGGCAGCAACAGCAGGATCCATCTAGACTTCCACACCAAAATTCAATCTTTTTTTCTTCACAGCCCAAACATCAGTGCTTTTTTTGTTGATTTTTGTTTGTTTGTTTGGCAAGTCTTTCCCTTCTTCCACAGAGAAATTTCACATTCATGGATGTGAACATCCATTCAGCTAAGAATTAGCCATAATACAAAGCAAAGATCAGGCAATATAATCTTAACCTCTTCACAACTCTAACATATCTAAGTTGCAAAAATATCTGTAATTCCAGCCTTGGATAGTCACAGTATTTTACTGCCTGTAACAGTGCTCAGCTTTGTACTCAGCACAAAGTTTCCACCCATTTAGTTTCCTCTTTCTCATATTCCCATTGTTCTAATTTTTGTCTTCCTTAATAGTAAGTCCTGTATTCTCAACTCTAATATATCAATACATTTAATAAAAATGAAAATGCAGCATATGCTCCATATCAGTTTGGTTTTTAGTAATTTAGACAATTTTTAGTAGCAAGCAAATATCAATATTAATCCAGATGAATGATGCATACCATTGACCCTCCACACACTCATAATTATTTCCCATTTTCTTGTGTAAAATAGAACAGAGAGAAGTGAACGAACAAATAAGAAAGAAAATGATACAACTGAACACTTCTAATAAAAGAAATTGCTTAATAACATAAAATGGGTCCAAAACACTAGGGATATCAACCTTTAGTCGTGGGTCTAAACATACAGATCTAACAGCCCTCTCCCTCTAGTTTGACTGACAAACAAGGGTTGTCCCCCTCCACTGGGTCTCTTATACTCAAGTAACACAGGAAGACTTGTTCATGCAGCTGGTAAGGTAAGGGAGCGACAGTAACCTAAGTGATGGGCTGCTAGTTGTTTCCACAGCAATGTTCTGCCCTGCACTGTTCATGAAAGAAAAGGTAGGGGAAATCAAAGCTTTTCTGTTCACAGTGGTAGAACATAACGGATAAGAGATCAGCATGCAGCTCACTACAGTGTGTAACATGGTTTAAAGATACAGTACCATATCAACGTTATCATTAATTCAAAGGCCAAGATGTGACCATAAAACATAAATAAATGCTCTTAACCACCACAGTCTCCCCTGATAAAACCATTGGTTTTCACTGCTGCTAGCTCTGTAGAGTCAAGTGTGGCAGCTGGACTCTATTCTGACTCATGCAGATTCATATTTAATTAAGTTTCATTTATAGAAAAACTCTTCCAGTAGTTATAACCTTGCAGAAGACATGGGGTCATTGACTTGTAAAAATCTTTACACTGATATTTGTGATAAATAAAAATATCCAATTTTACTAGCAGTTTTCGAAGCCCATTTCCTCTAATAGGTCATTCAACACAGTCACTCATTGACATGAAATTATTCCTTAATCTATAGTTGCATACTTTCCATTTTTTCCGAGATTTCTTTTGGCAGTACATTTGGCCCTTGCTTTATATATTCAGTAGCTCTTGTGCTAATAATGTAACAGCTGATGAAAGCCATTACTGGAAGAGGTAAAGCTACAATCATCTTCTGAAATACTGTGAAAAGGTCCTAGTTCTTTATTCACCAGAAATAAAAAGCCAACAACTTATGTATGTCTGCACTTTTTTTTTTTTAATATATAAATTACTATTCATCTACATTCTTGAAGACAGCGTTAGAAAACTAGTTTTAAATTCTAGCTGGAAATTTTAATTTGTAAACTTGCTATCAAACAAGCTATATATATATATTTACTGGTGAACAAAGTCCATTATTAATTATTTTAAGAGGATTAAAAAAAAATGCTACTACCATGACATTTACTTACTTTTTAATTCTCATTACTGAATTTCTTAACCAGAAAGTAGTAGAAAAAGAAATGGTGGTTAAATGTGTACATTACTATATATATAGATATATATATGAATAAAAGACATTAGCCCAAGGATGTCTTGTTGTTGTAGGAGAGAGGAAGGAAAACATTGAAAAGTAGTAGTAAATAGACAAATTTATCTTATTTAGATGAGGTTTTTTTTGTTTCCTTTTGTTTTTTTCTTTTTGTTTTTTTTCAGTCAAGAGAGCTACATGTCCCTGGTGAGCTCTCATTTCCCTAGCACCAGGCTGAAGAAGGGAATGGATGAAGGCAGGGCCAAAAGAAATGCAATGACACACACAATTTTAAGAAGGTAGAAAAGTAGAAAAGACTTCCCAGAAAATTACCCATCAGCCTCATATCTGTGCCAAGGAAGACATGGAACAGTTGCTTCTTCAAACTGTTCTCAGGAACTTGGAAGACAGAGAGGTGGTAAGCAACAACCAACACGGCTTCACCAAGGACAAGTCCTGCCTGACCAACCATAGTGGTCTTCTATGATCGCCTAACTGCACCAGTGAACAAGAGAAGTTCCACTTATGTCATCTGTCTGGATTTCAGTAAGGCTTTTGACAGTGTCCCTCACAAAGCCCGTCTCTCCAAGTTGGAAAGATATGAATTTGACAGGTGGATTACTCAATGGACAAGGAACTGGTGGTGAGTTTGTTCCCAGAGAATGATGGTCAGTGGCTCAACAGTCAAATGGAGATCTGTGACAAGCAGTGTCCCTCAGTGATCAGTACCAAGACCACCAATGACACAAACTGTGGGATCAAGTGCACTCTCAGCAAGTTTGCAAATGGTACCAAGCTGTGTGGTGTGTTCAACAAGCATGAGGTATAGGATGCTATCCAAAGAGACCTAGTCAGGCTGGAGAAGTGGACTTACATGAACTTTATGAAATTCAGTAAATCCAAGTGGAAGGTATTGCACTTGGATCATAGTAAGCCCCACTATCAATACTTTCTGAGGAACAAAATGATTGAGAACACTCTTGCTGAAAGAGACTTGAGGGTACTGGTATCATGGGCTTCATCAGCAGATGCTTGTTGAAGGAGCTGATTCTGCTGGAGAGGGTACTAAGCAACCTTATCTACCTGTAGGTTTTCCCATTAATTGCAGGGGAGTTGAGTTAGATGACCTTTAAAGGTCCCTTACAACTAACAATTCTATAGAAAAATCAGATTATGAGGCTTCAGACATTGCAAATTTCTGGAATTATCAATATTTTAAAGAAGCTTTACCAAAGCATTCAGCTCAAAGTCAATAAAGGCACTTGTCCTCAAGGAGGTTATTAACAGAAACTAAAAATTAAGGAACTTGATTTTTTAATATTCAATTGTAACAGTGTGGAAAAAAAAGAAAAATAATTCTTAAGTTATAATTCTTCCTACATTCTTGCTGATAAAGTTTTACACAATTAAAACATTTTTGCTGCTTAGTGAGGTTCCCCATCAGCAAACTGAAGATGCCTACACTACAGCAGCAATGATGTGAAGACAAATTAACCTACAAAGAGTTTTAGAGATCTTACATTTCAAACCTCTTGATACATCCTGCTAGATTAACTTTATTATCCTTTTCCAATCACAAATAAGTGTTAAATCAGAAAATCTACCAATACTTGATATAATTTGGAAAAAAGACAGGTTGTTTTATTACTTTTTATTGTTGTTAAATTCTCTGCAGAATATTAGCTAAACATCAAATATAATTTGTGGTAATAAAAGGACTTAATATCTCAAAATCATATACTTAACATATTAACACCATAATCCTTTTACATCCCAGGCTATACATAGACATTAAAGTCATCTGCTAATTAATCACAGATTAATGACAACACACAAATCTGACTGAGCTGGAAGACCAGCCAATACAGTCATGCATTACTTATCACCTTCTTGCAGTCAGCTCCAAGTGATGCAGGCTCTCACAAAAATATGGAAAAGCTTTACGTAAAAGCTGCAAGTTATGACTGACAGTACAAGCAAAAATACTAGACCCAAACAGATTCATAACTCCTCTTTGAAAAAATTTTAGGTCAACCATGACACAATCATGCAAGAAGAATGAACCAAGTCAGAAATCTGAAAATTGATTCTCTTGAAAGGTGTTGTGGGTTTTATATTTTGTTATTGCTACTGTACAATTTTCTCTGAATGCAACATATCCTTCTTTGGTATTAATAAACTCCTGCTGTTTGATGCAAGCTAATGAGGCCTAGTATCCATTTTAATATTTCTAATAACAAGCTACATCTTGAGGTTTAGTTGATAAGAAACATCCAGAGGCACTACTAACATTTTCTATTTCAGCACAGAGCTGTATGAGAGCCAATTTATTATGCTTTCCTAGCACTTCTGAGGAAATCGCTCCTTCCCATTTCACTGTTCTTCTGTTTAAGCTTTATTTCAGGGATTCCTTTTTCCACAGTAGAAAAAAAATTTTTGTATGTTTAAACTATACATACTTGCAGCACTATTGTTTAAATGAAATCCAGTGCTGAACTAAATAAACCTTTTTAATGATAAAACTGTATATTTTGTCAGTGAATATTAAAAGCATAGCACAGCACAGGTATTAGGGCAAAAGATGTACATATAGGGAGACTTTAGTTACAGAAATGAACTAAGATGATCTAACAGTAGATAGTGACCTATATTTATTGGCAGAGCTGCTTTGATGATAATTTGTCCATGTCCTGATTCTGTTTAAACTTTGGGAAGTCACTTCTAAAATAGAATTGTTGACAAAGCTATTCCAGTAACCCCCTCAGCACACAATGCTGCTCAGGAGAACTCTGCTTACAGCCTAACACACAGGACCAAACATCCAGGACCCTAATAGGCTGAATGTCTACCAGCTGGAACGTGGGAATTCGGCTTATCTGGAAGTATGTGATGGTGTTCCTTACAAGTTGTGATGTTACACACTTTTAATGCAGCATAGCAACATCTGTCCCTACCTAATTAAGAAGTAGATGGCCAACTGCAATTGATTCCTCAGAAGGTTTTACAGACTGATGCACAAAATTATCAGTTGTGGATGTATTTCAAGAAAGATGAAATTCATAAAGGTTCGGTACTGTGGGGCTGAAAGACAAGTCTTTTTTGTTTGTTTGTTTTTCTCAAATGGTGGTGCATTAACCACCACAATTATTTGTATTTCACATAATTTTGGATAGCAACAAGTATTTTGCCCACATACTATTAGTAGTGAGTACTTTGTAAGCTACTAGTGGCAGAAGGGATGGTGAGATGATTCATATGAGCAGTGGATCAAGAATAATTTGTGGGTTGTGTTTTTGTTTGTTTGGGTTTGGTTGTTGTCTAATTGTTGTTTTTTTTTTGCTAGTATTTTTGTTTGCTGTTTTTGGGGGAGGTGGTGTAGTTTTGATTGTTGGTTGTTTTTTCAGAAAAAGATAATACTCCCCCTAATGAGTCTTCCCCTAGGTGAAGCTGTCCTGACTATTTCTGAGAGACCTAAAGAACTCAATATACTAACCAACTAATCCCAAAATAAGGGCTATTTGTCAGATCTGTTTATAACCAAGTGAGATGGAAGAGTAAGATAAAAGCTTTAATATCACCATGATAAGAAACAAACACTTCAGAAAAACATTTCTATCAGTGCAAGCAGAGCGCTTGCTGCTGCTGAAACAGAGACCTGTTGCTCTCCAAAGTACACTCAGCAAGACATAATTAATATGTAAATGACTTAAATACAACCACAAGCAAACAAACAGCACCACTAGCAACGGTGTAAGTATTGTGCAACATCATTACTCAGCATAACCAGCAACAAGTGTTTCTAACCCAGATAAGCAAAAGTTACACGAACCACAAAGGGCAGAGACTTTTGATACATCTGCATCAATAGGACAGGGTAAGGTATATGTTTAAGCAATAATGTAAAGGTAACAAAAGATGCCAAATATGAAAGATGCTCTACTGATCAGCTTTGGATTCACTGTTCAAACAGGAAAGATATTTGGTAAAAGCAGAATAAGTTCCCAAGTCAAAATGAAGTACAAACGCAAACGAGACTGTACTCATCTGGGGAAGTGAAAGATAGGATATCAATAATGGAATGAGAAATGGATGAGGGAAGAAAGAAGACATGACACTGGCTTCCATTGTACCTTCCCTCCTTTAAAAAAGCTCACAGATACATTCACCTCTACATTCAAATAAGACCACGAAGGGTTTATAGCCTTCAACACCCATTAAGTAGTATCCCCTCTACCGAATTCTTGCAGTTGAATCAGAATAGGTTTAATGTACTAACCACATGAATAAGGATCAAGAGATAGCCATAGGCAATACATATTGCTAATGAACAACAATTAAGTAAAGAAAATGTTCCTTCCAGGATCAAAACTGATCTATTAACTTCTCTATCCATTCCGAGTGCAGCACTGTCTCCATGTTTACACTGTGTTAAGGCAGAAATATTAATTCTTGATGAATTTTGAATTCCTTGATGAGCAAACAAAGAGCAGCAGTGCAAAAAAGAATTGTTTGACCAGTTTTAAGACAAGTCAGCAATGAGTTAAGAAATATCTTATTCTAGATGGAGGAACATTAATCTTCATTTATACACCAAAAGGCTTCAGCAGAAAGGAAAAATACACACACTTTAGCCTGACAGATGTTAAGAGTCCATGGTCAGGCTATGGCAGATCCAGATTGAATGTGCTGCTTTGTCTCAATCAGAGCACAGATTGCTTGGATTCTCTCAGAAATCCCAAGCCAATAAACTACTCAATAGTCTATGAAAGCACAGGCTTTGGATTTTTCTCAAAGGCGCTGACAAAGATAGAAAGAAAAAAAAAAAGTAACAGGTCTCCATCAGAACTTTTTACTTACTGAATAATTTTATCAAGATCATAATATTTCTAACTGAAAGTAATATGAGATAACAAACATCAGAGGAAGTAGTAATCAATTCATAATATTTTCCTCTTACTGCTGTTGGTAGAACAACAGAAAAAAAAAAACTAAAATGAAGCTGTCATCATCCAAAGCCTGTATAGGATATTTTGTGTGACTGGTACTCTTTAAGTAGCATATATACTACAACATATACCATACTAACAGTTAAACACCAAGAGATAATTAAGTAACCAGTTTATAAACTTTTTATTTGTGAAGTTTAGTATTAGTTACATTTTAACAACCTCCTATGACAACTCCACAAATTAAGTGTTACATGCCCTTTCTACCCTTCCCACAAGCAATGAGTTTCCAAATAACAGTCCGAAAGAGAATTAATTCTACAAAGTGTGTGTAATAAAGAGAATTACTACTCAAAGCAGAGCAGATTTTCCTGTAAAGGACAAAACTGCATTGGAATGTACTGTTACTAATAAAATATTTTTTTGCTGCAAACTGAATTTTATGAGCTGACCGGACAGAGCAGCCAGAGCACATTTCTGAGCTACCTCTTAATACAGTAAAGGAATTGAATGGAATCACAGAACAGAGATAATAAAGTCAGCAGAGATGTGTCTACATCCAACAACACGTGATCCTAAGCTCATTAACCCACATTAAGCATGCTGTAAGAACAAGGGATTCCCCTCACCCCACATATTTCACTTTTGTCCACATCTTGATTTTTTATTCCCCCCTCCCCCCCAGTCAAAAGCTTCACTATAATATGATGGGCATATCAAGCCACAGGGACTGCTAATATCCATGAATGTCTCTAATCAGGTATGATTTGGGGAAAAACAGATGGGTAGACCTGGGTGAAGAAAAATCTTGTGTGCTTCAATGAATATTCATTACATCCTCTAATTTATTATCATGTTTACAGCGAAAACTGCCAAGCAAATTACATTCTGCATAAGGTCCCAAGGGGATTTTCATTTCCACAGCTTGGACTGGTACCAAAATAAAGCACATTAGGCAAATTGCAACGAGAGTCATTAATATTTAATGTACTAGTAACAGCAGTGGTCCTCATCATGAAGAGGCAAGGCAGGAATAGAAAGGATCCTTCAGAACTGTGCTCCAAGAATCCTTGTTTCCTAGCATAGAAAAATCCTCAAATTGTAAACCACCAACCAGAACCCAGGCATCTAGCAGCAGGGACCATTTACAACACTAATGTAAATAGCATAAACTCATAACTGGGAAAAGCAGCAGACAGTCTGAATGACAATTAATGTTCCCTATGCAAAAATGTCTTCCAGTATGGCACAACACAGAATTCATATCATATTACTCTTACAAGGTTTCTAATATCTCATCTAGGATGTGGTTTTCTAGACTACTGGGAAGCCTTCAAAGCTGCCATCAGAAATAACAGAACAGGCTACAGAACGTGCACAGGTCACTGCAAGTTTAGTAGTGTAGGTCCCTGACATCATTTTGTCATATATCTCACAAGAAAAGAGATAGGTTCCAAATTCTAAGGAGAAGAAAAAACTGGAGGAAAACAAAAAAAAAAGAAAAGAAAAAAGCCTTGCAGAGCAGGAATTCATTAGCATAAATAGGCAAGAGACAACAGACCAAAATAATTTCTTCTTACACAAAGAAGACTCAAATCTCCAGACTCCCTGAGGTTTACAAACCCCAGGCAGTAGTGCTGCCTGTGTTCATTCCCAGTCAGAAAACTTTCATGCTCTAAAAACATTAAAAAGCATGAGGTATGAGGTATGGAGACAATTAAAAGCCAACAGAAACTCAGATCTGTGACTCCCCTAAATCTCAGACCATAGAACAGGTGCTCTTTGGAGATATGTTCCTGGAAAGAAACAGGTGGCAGTGGACAAGCAGCAGGCAGCAGAAGTATGAGCATTCAGCTTATACTTCCTTTATCCAGCCAAAAAATTGGAGTAACATAGGAAAATGAGAAAACTCAAGACAAAAGATTAGACCATTCATCATGAACCCTGCAATCACCTTTATTTGCAACTAGTAACTTTTGGGAAGAGGAAAGAGCTATACAATAAGTGCAGTCAGCTTCTCAGACAGCCTCACATACTGAGGTACAAATTAAATAACAGAAATCCCTGAGAATGATCTTTGCATTGCAACGAAGATATATCGGACTGCATAGAAGAGGTTTCAGTTACTGGACCTGACTGGAATAGATTATTGAGGCACATTACAAAGAATGCAAACAGCTTTTTTGTTTTATTTTTGAAATGTACCAATTTTCACTGAAAAAATCAATATATCAAATCCACAGATTATGATTGATTAGCAGCAAATTAACACACACAAAAATCACCCTTCAGAATGAGGCTTTCATTTGCCATTTAGCTTAGATAGGCATGGCCCATGTGAAGAATGTTTGTGCCTAAAAAGTTCCTGGACTAGCAATACATCCCTGGGAGGGCTAGATAAAAGTTAAGTCAAGGTTAAGATTTGGAAAAGCATTTGAGAAAGGGTATCAACTGGAAGTGCTTTCCAACTCCACTTTTAGCTGTGATTGAAGGCAGTCTGATGTAGCCTGACTGCCGACGCAGGGGAGAACAAGCAATGACTGGGATTTGTGATTGAATGACGGATAACTATGCAGGGAAAGCTAACCATGTTCAGCTTCGACTGAGTATCTGTGGAGGACAAACTGTGATTAACATCCAAAGTCAAACCTGACAGCAGCTATTACAGAGTAGATCACACAGAAACGTAATGCAAAATTACCAGGCATCTCTCTCTTAATCAGGCTTCTTTACTGCGCGGTGATCAACACTAATCCCATTGTCATGCTATTATATTAGTAGCCTCAATAAGCTTTCAATTCCCCCCAGCCATTAGCATGTACAAAGCTGATGGCTCCTGGCCATTTGGCACATCAAATGTATAGGGACAGAATCCAGACTCTTCCTACAGATTCTGGCAATTAAATCTATTGAAGAAAAATCTTAACAGTATATCCCTCAACACATGCAGCTGAGAAACCATTCAGCCTTCTCCGCAGATGGCAGGAGTGGACACACTGAGCTAGGGCAATCTTTTACATAAACCTGACAGTCTACACAACCCTTGCACGAGATTTAAAACACACTGCTTAAGCAAGTAAAATGATTACAGCCACACCATTTAATTGGCTAAAACCAAAGCTGAAGTTGTGTAAACAAGCATTCTTCGAGGGAGATTTTATTCCAAATTGAGATTATATTTGTCTCATTATATGCCCCAAAAGATGCTGCAATACATTTAGAAAAAATATGAAAAGCATTCTATAGCTAATAACATCTAATGAAAACTTGAATAAAATACATCTAATTTCCAAATGCAAAACATTCATATTTGTGGGGCACTTGTTTTGCTGTTAATGTTTCTTCCTTTTGTTTTCAACCGAAGTTATTCTTTTAACAACATTTAAGTATATTACAGAAACATTGTTCAGTAAGAAGGAATTACTGCTAGAACATTTCTGCTTGAAAACTCAGCATTAAAAGTGACAAAGAAAATGACAGTTTTTGATTCTATCCATCTAGAAATAGTTTGAGTATTTCTAAAGACTTATTTCATCCAAACTTTTCATCATTTGTGTAGACCAGAATTAGGAAGAGAAAATCAAGATTAGAAAGTATCAACTTTTCTGATGTGAAAACTCCCCAGGGGAAAAAAAAAAAATCAGCAAGACAGCGTTGAATTTTTGTAATGCACACAGGTTGCTCTGAAAGTAATGCCTCCTATTTATTTCCACAGAAACTACAACAGATGAAAAGAGCAAAACAACAGCATTTGATAGAGAAAATTCTCAGCTACAAAGCACCATCATTCAACAGTCACCACCATTAGCTCTACATTTTCACCAGTGATTAACAGCAGCCTGCATGTTGCACAGCACCAGTAGAGGTGACCCCCTGTGTCACAGCTGCTTTGATGGCATCATTGCTAGAAAAATGTTGCCCACACAGTCCAATTTTTATCAGCCTAAATAGATAAAAATCAGAAGGCAACAAATCCAGACTGTACAGTGGGTGTGGTAGGAGGATCCAGCCAAAATTAATAATGTGTTTAGAAAGAAATAAGAAAACAAAAAAATGAAGTAGATGTTATACACATGTGCTTATGTACTTGAAAATTAGTGTATTTCCAATTGCAAGATACTAAGTAGCCTGCAGACAAAATCAGTTTATTAATGAACAATCCAACTCAGTTAACTTAGACATTTCCAAAGGTACTTAAAGTTACTTAACATAACTTCTTTCAAGAGATCCCTAGTGACAATAATGTGACACATCCTAAAAATAAATGTGGGGAGGGAAAAAAAAATCCAAAGATAGCATAAATGGCAAAGATAGTAGTTAGCTCCAATCAAATGGGAAGAGTAATAGATTTATAGCTTAGGCCATGTGCTGAACACTGATCTAGATACATTTAGATGGCATAAATCATACATAGAAAACTTATTTCAGTACTGATTATCAGTTTCCCTCTTCTGGTATTATTTTTACCAGAAGAACTGTGTCATACGTGCATCATGTTACACCTCTCCAGAGTAAGACCAGTTCAGTCAGAACCAAGGCACAGCCCTCTTGTAGTGAACTAACCTAGCTTGAATAACTTGCACCTGTTTCAACAATTTATTTCTAACTGCATGAAGATAAGCTTGTACGATCCACAAATCTTAGAATTCACAAATATCTCCACTGTAACCCACTTTGCTAGGCTTCAAGTACACATACAGTGAAGCTTCATACAGCTATTGCAACACTTCCGCATTCATATCTCAGTGAATTATAAAAATACCTGGCTACCATCCCAGTCTGAAGTTCTAAGCAAAATATGATGAATTCTTCAGATTCAAATACCACCAGCCATTGGTCCCTTCCTAATGCAAAATATAATTCAAACTGTCAAGTATTCTACCACTCAATAGCAATTAAGTAATTTCTCCTTAAACTCTACTCTCTAAGCTCCTTTCTCCTTCAAGTTTCAATTGGACCACAGGTACCTAGCAGCAACTAAAAGCACTTTTCTTGTTCTAGACAAGATTACAAGAGAACAAACAGTCCAACCTCACATTTAAACCCTGCAGAATATGGAATAGAGTTGAGGTTTTTTGGTATCTGACCGAAGGCACTCAGCCCCAACAACCCCCAGTGTGCTCAAGGTTTCTCATCTTTCAGAGCTTATCAATAAACAAGTATCAAAAATGTCTGTTTACAGTACTTAAAGCATGGATATTACAAAAACAAAATAAATGAGTGTTTCATATAAGGTGCCAAGGGCATATCTCTTATGGTACTCTGCACTGAACTGGTCAGCAAGTGAAAGAAAACCCTTATCAGCGAGGGTTGATGACAACAGCCAGTCCATTTAATACTACAACAGAAAACACTGAAGCACATGGCTTAGACATCACTCACATGCTATGTTATGACTAATCATTAAGGACAAAGGTTGCTTCTAAGCCTGTTTGCTTGTACATAGTCTAAGGATGTAATGTAATGCCTGAGGCTGCAAACACACAAGTGCAGGAATCAAGTAAGGTTGGTTTTCAACTTGCTCCTGTTACATAGACATTCACATCATTCAAATCATTTCCTGTAGAAGTCACTCTGATTAGTAATAGAATTCACTCTTAAAATTTTCTAAGCAGACAAAAGTCTGCAGAAAGACAGACAGCTACAGAAATCAACCTCCTGCTTTCCTGCATGCTAGAAGGTGAACAAGGATAACCAGTATGAAGATTCTGCTGTTTTGAGTTGGTTTTTTTTTGTCTGTATTATAGTACTTTGTTTTCAACAAATAAAAGCCACCCAGCTTGCGAAATCAGGCTCAACAGCATTTACTATGAATGAAGGACTACAAAATAAATAGTACAACAACAAACACGTACTACCCAGCAGCAAGAAAAACACTAATAAAAATGAAAGCTTCTTGAGGATAGAAATCCACTTAAGATGACTGAGAATAACAAGAACTTAAGCGGGAAAAAAAATACCCATTATGAGGATGAGAGATCTAAAGAGCATTTCATTTGTTACTCAAAATAAACTGAAGTCAAACCAAGTTGGATCAGTTCGGTTTTTAAGCTGTGAATAATCACAAAGAGCAAATATCTTCCTAGTACCCTCTAAATACTAAATCAGGTCTGGTTTAAATCTAAATGTGAGAAAACTAGCTTAAACTAGGGAGAACAAGAGAGGAAGGTTCAAATTGGATATTAGGAAAAATTTCTTTTCAGAAAGAGAGGTGAAGGACTGGAACAAGACTGGTCAGTGCATCCCTGGAGTTGACCAAGAAATATTTACATGTCTCACTGACAAACACGGTTAGTGAGCATGGTAGTGGTGAGCTGATGGCTGGACCAGATCTTCGAGGTCACTCTCAACCTTAAGGATTCAATGATTCTAAGGAGAAAGTACAGAAAATACAAAGATAAACTTACAGTTGTTCAGTGGACTTTGTTTTTATTCCCTCAGTTCCAGGGAAGAAAAGTGCTAACACATACTGAAAAAAACGTATATGACATCTACTGTGTTGAGAGTCTTGTATAAACAGCACAATCCTAAAACTTCTGTAAAAGCTTTTTCCTTAAAATGTGTTTAGACTTCCCTTCTGTTTAAGGTTTGCTATAACTCAATCTGCATCACCAAGGAATTTATTTTTGTGTAAAATAAAAATCCAGCATTGGTCATTCCTCTTCTTTTCAGATGAAGCTATGACAGTTTTCTTTACTGATTACAGTCAGAACACTTAACACACAACTCTCCAGACAGTATTGGGTAGTTTCCAAAATATTGATTTTTTAAGCATAAGAGGAAGAAGCATGAGATGCTATTCTTAACGCTTACTGTAGTCATTATCACAAAGAGGAGAGTTCTGTCAATATGCAGTAGATTAGACTGCAACTGCACAATGAGCACAACACAGTGATGTTCTGTCCTCAAATTACCAGCCAGATAAATATTACCCAGCTTGACAAACATACACAAAAGGAAGAATGACTGAAGCACAGAGATACACCTTCCAAAGAAGCACAGCTTCTCTTTCTAAAAGTGACTTGAAAGAAACGTGAAAGTGAGCTCTTACTCCAGAAGAGCTGAGTTACAGACTAAGATACTTCAACTGTAATTACATCATGCACCAAAAATGGGATGTAACAAAATTGTGAGGAATAAGAATTAATCAGGCACCTCAACTACGTTGAACAAGGCATGAAGGTAAGAGAGGTTGGTATATGTGCCTAGAATACAGCCATTATCCATACCTGCATCACAAATACATATAACAGCTTTGAAATCATAACAGAAATTTAGACATCAATCACAAGGTTCTGCTTTGGATATTTACATCCTTTAGACAAAAAAATCGAATAATTTCATAAAAGATATTTTTTTTTAAAGGTGGGAGACATTAACACATTCTCCTCTATGAGTACTTCAAGCAAATAATTCCGTAAAGCAGTACCAGTTGTGCTGAATGTGCATTTCAGACAGACTTATATAGTACAGTTTTAAGGATATGACTGTTTTGTCTCAGCTTCCATAAGACCCCTTCTCTGAGGCAGCAAAGCCTTGAACTCCCACTGCTGCAGGAGTACACAAACCTCAGTCCCATTTAGGCTCTGCAGGGTAGCCCCAACTCTCAGTCAGGGTGCCCATATGGATCCCGAAAGCACTTACATGCTCACCTACATCTACAAAAGCTGCAGCCAGCCCAGTGTCTCCAGCTGTTGTTACCTTTCTCTCTACCACACTCAGAAGGCATTTAACATGTCTCATCCACAAGCCTGAACATATTTAATAATAGAAAATGCTGTTCAAAATACAACAAACAAAGGCAATCAAAACAATCAGCTTCCAACAGATGTTAAATCTTCATAACGAAAAACAACAGGAATAACAGGGCTAGGAGTTACAAGTCCTCTACCCATTCACTCATGCAGTCTAGCTTTCTCTGAATGCAAGACCTAGTGATCCTACACCATCTTTTCCATTATCATAGAGTCTACAAACACTGGATTAGCCTTGAAACCATGAAAAAGTGCTAGATATCTTTAAAACAAACCTCACACATACTGCACGTTGTACAAAACTAAGTTCCTCTCCTTACTTTCCCTTCATTTATAGTAAGAGAACTTGAACTGCTTCCACACTATTAAAGTTCAGGATTTCTTAGACATTCACCACATGCCCAGAATAAAAAAGTACATTTTTCTTGTATGACATATTCCAGACATTCCCAAGTATTTTAACCATCAGTATAAAATGGGAAAGTAGAAAACAGTTCTACAGATGAACAGGAACAAGTGCAATAAAGATCTGCTATTCCAATTCAGAACATAGCTATATCTTTAAACACTTAAAGGTTCAACAGCTAACAGCAGGACACAAAGAAGATTTTTATCCAGCAAGAATTTAGTTCATTCAGATGATTACACACATTGACCCGCTCACATCCTACATTGCAGGAGAGCAAGACTGTTGTGGATGCTCGCTGTTAGGATTTGGATGCCTGCAGCTGGCACCTGGGGAGGTTTCCCCACCTTTACTCTACTGCTGAAGAGAATTTCTATCAGGTTGAACTGTTAAGGCCAAAAGGTTTGTTGAGAAAGACTTTTAACAGCTGCTCAACAGGAATTGGTGTCCATATTTATGAGGATAGAGAAGCATATCAAAATCTAGTGGAGCTGAAAGTATGACTCAGGGTGACTGAAAATCCATACAATCTTAATATACTGTAGACAATATGTTTTAACATAGGCTGTGCTGTGTTTCTCAATTCAGTAACTACATAAAGCTCCAAATGCTAATATACTCTCAATCTTGTGCAACAAAAGAGTCAGACAAAATCAGTATCACTTATGTAAGCATGCACATCCTTACTGAAAGGCTTACAATACACAAATCTAGATGTTGCCCCAGCATAGAAGTCATTTGTTTCAGTGGAGTTGAAAACTGTGACACAGTTACCTTTGTGAAATTGCTTGAAATCAAGGCAAAAGAGGTCCTACTATAATATAAATTTTTCCTAATTTTGGTATTCTCCAGAAGAGTAGTCAGGCAGTGCCATGAGGAAGGTTGCTGAGACACTGTCCCTGGAGATGTTCAATAAACATTCAAATGTCGTAACTAAGGAACATGATTAAGGGGGATTTAGAGGGGAAACATAGGTGGCAAATGGACAAGGCAGTTGGACAAGATGATCTTGGAAATCTTTTCCACCCTTGGTGAATCTATGATTCTAAGAACAGTGTTCAGAGAAATCACTATTTCATGACTTCCTGAATACCTTGCTAAGGAAGATAGCATCATGAGTAAATGGCAGTTTTGCTCCCTGAGATCTCCGGATCTGTGTTCCCACTCTGACAGTCAGTTTATTTTCATGTAAAAGTTGTCCACACAACTACAGAAGATGCAAAGAACTGAATCATAGTTTTCTGACTCTTGATTAAGCCCTTGATGTGGCTGCCTTCTCAACCACAGTATTCTAAGACTGAACAATAGTAGGACAAAACAAAACCACAAACTTTAGCAAGGCATTTGGCATACCTATTCAAATTCAAACATTCACATAACTGAAGCGTCTTAAGATGTCATGACCTTTCACCAGCACAGCTATTTTCAGAGAGGAATTAACTAAACTGTTTTACAATATTTAAACTAGACCACAGGGAAATTCACCCACACCTTAAGATAGGTATGTTAAAGAAAAGTATAATAATTGTTTGTCATAAGTATTTTAAAGACAAAGAAACAACAAATAGATCACAAAGTTACTTCTGAAACTATGCATGGAAAATTCAGCAGAAACCTTTGTCTACTAAAAAGGGATGTTCAACTGCATCATGTCATTGTGCTACATTTGCTCTACCTTCTAATTTAGAGAGAACATACCCACTTTAAGACTACTTTGAAGACTTGGGTACAACACTACCTAAGGGGAAATGCTTTAGCGCCATTTCCCCCATAAAGGAGATTATTCACAAACAAAATAATTGAATTAATGATCTACTTCAAGCTAAAAGCGCTTTTACAGTTTCTATTTGCACTGCCTCCAGCTTCATCCATAAGCATGATATCCTCTTTATTTCCCCATTTTCTCTTTTTGCCTCTACCAGTCTCTCACACATGCAGAAACCATCTCATCTCCTATCTCCGATTCATCAGGTCTCCTTTTCATCAGAAGAAAAAAGCTCCCACCTGCAAATCCCCCCCAAGAACCCCATCAGTACAATAGAACACAGCCATAATAACGCCATGGTGCTAAAGCCTCTCAAACATTCTGGGGAATAGATCCTGTATGAAAAATACCTTACACAGTGCTTTACACAAACTTTGCTGGTTCATGCTGAGCTTGCAAGAATTTATGGAAATAGTACACAGTAATGCTGCTACAGACTGCTGAAGTCAAATTGTTCTTTCAAAAAAGATTATTCTATTTGATACCTTTCCCTAAATGTTTTAAATTCCCAGTCTCACTTCCACAGGATTACTACACAGATGCAAAGTAGCTGCTTCCTTAACTTTGCTAGCTCAGCTGGTTTTATGACTTTTTCTTGCGTTGATATCCTAACAGAATACAGTAACCATTAGAGATTACCCACCTGCAAGATGTATGTAAACAGAGCTCCATTTCCATCAAAAGATTTGAAGGAAATGATGCAGAGGAGCTTTGGGGATACTTCTACCCATCAACAGGGTTATTACAGAGCGTATCTGCAAACAACTGCTATCTTAAAATCACCTATTTAAGCTAGGCTAATATTAAGTTTCTCTGCTACCATTTAACAGCACTGAATTGCTGTTTAAAAGAATAAAAATATATTTAGGGAGGAAAAATAACTGCCAGAATTTTCTCCTCGGCATTACAGCCACATATCTAATAAAGAGGTAAACAGCTAAAACTGCACTGAAGAAGCACTGAAAAAATCAGGAAAAAGCTTGCAGGACAAAAAGGAAAGCAAACAATGTAATTCAGCAATGAGAATTTTAAGAATTTTACAATAAGTTTCCTACAAAAGCAAAGAATCATTGCCACTTTAAAAGTAAAGAAACCCAAAGCACTGCATGACATAGAGATAAAACACCTTCCATCCACACATTACAAAAACAGATGTGATCATTAGAGCAAGAACTCCAAGTGGGAGAGAGACACTATTAAGGCTGTCTGCTCAGATTTAACTCACTCCTAGAGATCATCACATTCATTGCTACAGAAGCTGGTTAACTACATCTCCGATGCCAAAACCTACACCTGCACTGGCAAGCAGTGCAGTCAGGCAGGAGCTATAGCCCAGTGAGAATTGATACCTTTCCCTAAACGTTCATCTCCCTAGAGCTCAGATGACACACATGCTGGAGGAGTACTTCCTGACCTGTCCCAGCCCAGCCTCTTGAACTGAGCCCTCATTCAGAGCTGAAACATGTGAAATGCACTAACCTTGGACAGTTTTGTGCTCAAATTTATGAGGTAAGCCAAACCAAAGAAAGTGAGAATGACTGGGGACTTGATATCAAAAGTTCATGCAGTAAACCAATTCACTAGCATAGACACATCCCTTAAAGATGGCATGTGCATAGGTTGACTGACACATGGTTTATGCAGGACTAGAGTTCACAGTACTGTGGGATTGGATGTCACTGGTTCACATGTGTGAACTACTGTGAGGACCTCAATTCTACATCTACTGAGGAATATCAGATTACACAAGTGCAGTCTGCTTTAGAAATAAATTTGACACAGTAGTGATGATACACATAGTCACTATCTCCTTAACAAGACCTCCTTAAGTTGTTCTTTTTTAATGGGTTTTCAATTTTTCATGAGGTCAATAATATGACAAAGGAACTTCCTAATGACTAATTTGTTTTTGTTTTTTTTTTTTTCCTAGAACACTCTGTCCCAGATTTCTATTCTGGTTTTTACTACATTCTTTAAATTCTGCACTTCAGTTCTCTGTAAGATATCTGCACTACTTGATGGACATAAACCTTAAGTCCATGGCATTCACTGCTAAGACTATCATGTTCCAAGCTTGTCACTCATCACTACATCCTCTAAAAGCTTGAATTTCACATCTATACAGGTCTGACATTCCAGGGGTCAATAAGGACTTTGGTTTAGAGGTCTTTTCCAACTTAAATGATTCAGTGATTCTATGACTTTTAAGAACATGGTTGGTCATCTTCATTTCTTTCACTACTCATTTTTCTCTGCTCAGAAGAATACATCGCACACGCTACAAGGCTGTTGAAATTCAAGTATAAAGGGTAAGGAAATGATCAACAAAAAGATCTGCCAAGACACCCAAAGACAAAAGAGACAATTCTCAGTATTTTTGTTTTGTGTTCAAAGAGTCAACTGATAAGTTTTCTAGGTCTAAGAAAAAAAAAGGTATAATGAAAACTCAATAGAAAACCTGGAGAAGATTGTGAGCAATAACTTCAGCATCTGAAGCTTTTTTTGTGTGTGCTCTGATTGTGCTGAACTAGGTGTTTTTGTGGAAACCAAGAACGCAGCAGTTGTAATGCAATGACTACAGCAAAGCCTGACAAAGATGATATTAAATCCATGTTGCTCTAATTATTCTCAGTGTGTAATCTGGTTCTCTCCTCAGTCTTGCTGTCTAAAAACAGCTGGGCTTCCTTCATTCCAGCAGAGGAGTGCATGAAGGCAGAAGTCACCTTTCATTTCTCTTTCTCATTCACTGGGTCACTGAACAGGAGGATACCTTTGAATGATAAAGGGAGGGAAAAAGTGATAAGGCAAACACTCATGCTCTAACATAGTTTTGAAGCATTAGCTTCAGTCCTGCATTACAGTGAACAAAATAATTCACAACAAAAGCTTAGCAAGAAAATGAGATAACATGACTACCAAATAGAGAAGACTGAAGTCACAGACTACCAAATATTCAAAACAGAACACAATATATCAGCATTCTTATTTCTTATAACTTCCAAGCTTCAATCTAGGTTTTACCTTCCAGAAATATGTAAATGGATTTATAATTTACTACAGATCCTCCTCAATCTGTTATTTCCACTGATACACAAGGTGTTCCTCATTCAAGATTTACCTTGAATCTGTTCCATGCATTTTCATAAAACTTCTATTAAATAGTAATTTTGATCTTTCTAATCTGAAAATCAGCTGCTATCAGTGATGAAAATATGAGAAGAGGGAAATAAAGTTTGTTCTTATGCAGGAAACCAAAAATAATAACAAACTTGAAATAAGAGACTTAATTTTAAAGAGTACATTGCAAAAACATTGAATACTTTTGCAATAAACTCTGTTTCATATGTTGTCAAAGACACAAAATGCACTTGATTTTAAGAAAGCATAGCATTACTGATTTGTACAAAGGGATTAGGTGAAAACACTTGGGAATTGTAAAGATTCGTAAAACCAAATCCTTCAAAAAAAAAAACTTGCTTATATTACAGTGTAAACTGCCCCCAATCCTGAATGAAGACTTCACTTATGTTACCATGCTAGTTTTCCACTAAAAATGTATACAGTACTTCCACATCTATATGTTCATTGGAATTACTTTCCTTGACTCAAAAATTTTTATTTTAAACTAAATAGAAACATCAAAACTACAGTGGGTTAGATGTCCTTAGCAAAACACCTACCCTAAATCTGTATGCTGTCCAACTTTCAGGAGTTTCATTCTCTCAGATAACTTCTCCATTAAAACAAATGTTTGCAGTGAAATGTATTCTTAACTCAGTATGTAGTCTCTATACACTTTACATTTACAACCTATAAGCACCTGCTTTTTCACTTGGCTCCTAAGTTTTGCTTGATTCTGGTAAAAGAATAAAAACATAGAATGAGATGGATTGGAAGGGACCTTAAAGATCACCTAGATCCAAGCCCCTGCCATGGGATGGATTGCCACCCACTGGATCAGGATGCCCAAGGCTCCATCAAACCTGGTTTTGAACACCTCTAAGGATGGGACAGCCACAGTTTTTCTGGACAACATGCTCCAGGGACTACAGCCTGCCTCTGAGCTAGAAAGGCACAAGAAACACAACTGCATCCTGAATGGGAAGAATCCATGCAGCCTTATTAACAGTATTGCAAACTTCTGCCTACCCAATATAACAGTTTGTTCAAGACAGCAACAGCTGTTAGATGGGGGTACGGATCCATTTCTGATTCAATTTGATACAATTATTTAAGTGGCTTAAGCATTTCCGAAGCTATTGCCTTCAGCTTTCAGGCTCCAGCATGCGTTCACAGAGGTGCTTGTCTTCTTAGGTACCTTTTAAAAAGCAGGAAATTTTAATTCCTGTAAAGAAGTGATGACATTTTGAATGGCAAGTTAGAGAATCTATCCTCTTCAAATAACCAGGATGCATTTGCTAAGTAATCATAGTTCCCATGGAATAAGCTCCCAACTACATGTTCCCACATTTTTTTTTTTTGCAGACTAACTTCAACTGTTATAAAAAAAACAGATCCATGAGGTTTTCTACTGATTCAGTTTACTCTGTTTTGCACACTGACCAGATACAGATCAGACAATGTTTTTGGGAAAGTAGTTCAGACAGAATATCCCAGTAGCACATAAAAATAGCTACCAAGCCAAAAACTGAAAGTTAACATCATTAAACACATAGTTAGCTGAGCTGCTAGAATTATAAACTTAATATTTTAAGCAACCAAATTAAACAAGACATGGAAGGATTACAGATGCCACTTTTCAGACTGAACATATCCTCCACAAATGACAGTTGAGATAAAAGTACACTGAGTAGTTAGTAAATACTAGCTGAAAGTACACACCTCCCTAACACATACGTGTAACATTGACTCTCACATGGCTATCCATAGAAATTGCTAACTATATGTATTGCTTATCAGGAAAAATTAAAATGAATAAAAAAAATCAGCAACAGATGAGCAACAACTAAGCAATTGGCATACAAACATTGGAAAGTTTACTAATTACTTTTCCCTCGCAATTGTCCATGTCGAGGCAATAACTTTCAGGATGTTAAACCTTGATCAGATGTGCTTCAATCATGGATGCAGATATTGATTAATTGGAAACGCTTATTTGCTACAGTACAACAATTAACTCAAAGCTATTGTGAACATCTCTAAA
This sequence comes from Odontophorus gujanensis, assembly GCA_013399175.1. Taxonomy (NCBI): domain Eukaryota; kingdom Metazoa; phylum Chordata; class Aves; order Galliformes; family Odontophoridae; genus Odontophorus; species Odontophorus gujanensis. The sequence goes on from VXAB01002896.1 coordinate 531,064, forward strand.
TGTGTTAACCCTTGACATAAATATTTCAGTCAGGTAAAAAATATTTTTAAATTGTCATGCACAAGGAAGTCTCGTATCTTATACTATGGCCATAACAAGAGACACTTCAAGTAAGCTCATGTATTACTGAATTACGCAAGTGTGCAGCAATAACAAACAATGAAGCTTGCCTGCTACACCAAGAAATGAAATACTTTGAAACTGAATTAAGGCTTCTTATAAACATTTAGGTAGAGCACTTCAGAGCATTTTCCATTTTTAGAGTCCTCAAGGCTGTGCATGTAAGTGGTCCAATTGCAGTATTTCTTTCCACAGAAAGTACAAAGTAATGTGAGAAAAATTACATATTCCTATTGCAAGAGGTGTGTTTTAAGACACTCACCTTGTACATTCTCTCTGAACTTACGAGTCTTATCCAGCGCAGAATAAAGTAAAAATAACTTCTAAATAGTTGGAAGTAACAAAAAGCATTTGAAAACCACAGTGCTAATGATACAGTAGCAAAGAACAAGGAAGTTTTGGTGTTCCTGTATAAATTCATTTCTATTTATGGATTTTTGTACTGCGTGTTTATGTTTTAAATATATTTCCAAGGGGCTGAAGCACCAAGGCTGGTGTATGCATGCATCAAAGACATACTGTTATCTTTTTCTTCATGGGTATCATTAATCATTAGGAAAAATGAAAATACAGTACCCATGGGTATCAAAATGTGACATCTGAGAACAATCTGTCATTTGCCATTATAAATTTTGGCAAGCAAATACCAAGTCAATCCAAAAAAAAAGTCATGTGTAAGATACCACAAATTTGAAAGGAATCCAACCATTAGTAAAGATAACAATACTATTTTAAATGTCTCTTTGGTCAAGAACTATTATTCCACAAGCAAAGAAAAATAATGAGGTGGGAAGGACTGATAAAAATCAAGTGTGCCAGTTATTCTTATGAAATATTGATAGTTACCAGAAAGGATTATATTTGCAAGAAAAAACTATCTTACGACCACCCAGTAGTTTGTTCTGAAGACAAGTAATACGAAATAAAAACTGTTCTAATCCAAATATCTGTTGTCACAACCAGTTATTACAAATACATTTAAGATATTTTTTCCATCCCAACACTGAACTAATTACTTTAGCCCCATAAAGACTTTCCAGGACAATTTGTATATAAAGAGATTTAATCAGAAGTTTGAACTACCATTACTTCTGCAGATCAGGCTCCCTAAGAAGAGGGCAAAAATTACAATTTAGGATTTTTAAAAGTTTTCGTACAAATAGCTACTCCACAAAAAGAAAGTGAGAAAAACCTCACAAAAGACAAGTAAGATGCCTTTAAGATAAAATATTTTTAAGGATGCAGATACATGTAAACAGTCATCCTATCCATCAGTGGAACTAACAATGTCACCACAAAAAAAATAAAAATAAATTAAAAACACAAGAACAGGCAAAGAAAAACAAATGAAACAACAGAAACCCACAACCACTATGAAATAACTGGCTGAAAGCATACTGCTAACACTGGGAAACATAAATATTCTCACATTCCATATTCAAGAAAATATTATCACATATTTATGCTGCTGACACAGTCCATTTTCAGTTATTTTAACATTTATAATGCACACAGCTGAAATTCAGAGAACTCCTCAGAGCATATTTATTTAGTACCCTCAAGACTGCAGTCCTAGCAAACAAATAGTACACACTCCTGTTGTGCACTAAATTCATTATAGGAAATTATGGAGCACAATATTGCTTTAATTCTGTTGCCTTAGGCAGCTCGTATCATAAACCATAGGAGTTGTATTGCTGAGGCCTGAAATGGAATTGATGCCATAATTTATGCACACTTTTAGGACTGCTAGAGTAACACTTCTCATGAGCCCTTCTTTCCATTCTACCATCTAAGACATCTCTGGGATGCTTTATATATGTTCCCTTCAGTATTTTCACGCACAAGACAGTCATTTCCATCAAGTCATGACATAACAGCTAGGATGACACAACTGAGACAAACAATACCCAAAAAATCCACCCATGCTAAGGATGCATCACATCAGCTTTGCAGGATCTGGTTACATGCCCAGGCCTGGGATAGCCAGGCCTTTGGACCAAGGCACAGAAAGAAAGGCCAGACAGAAGGTATCCAATGAGCAGAGAAGGAAGATATGCTTGTGGTCATATTTCTTACAAAAACAACATCCTCACCAGAAGAGGTTTCATACAGAAGGCTAATATCATGCTTCCCTGTCTTTACAAACAAATTACAGGGTAGCCTTCAGCACACAAAATACCTCCCTAAGGAATATTAATGATAATTAAATGATACTGCTGCTGTGAATAAAGATATTCTACATTTAATGGTCAAGCAATTTGCACTTTTTTGGAAGTACAAAAATTGGTATTCCACTGTTCCTCCACAGTTTTATCATCCTTATAATCACTACCTTTGGAGATAACATTTTTCTTTAACAAAATACACTCTCTTCAATCAAATCCTGTGGCAGGTTTGGGTATTGTTTTCTCAGCATCAGAGCTATTTTATTCCTTCCTAAAAGCTGAGGAAAACAAAGCCACAACATGTAACAAGGGGAGAAAAATCAAGTTTTTCTTTTTTGTTTTATTTTTCTTTAAAGAGTGTAGAATACAGACTTCTGGTCTTTCGTACCCATTTTCTTTTTGGGAAAAGAAGAATATATATAAATCCCTATATATATATATATCTACCTACTATAACCTTAATGTTGCATCTGTGAAGATGATGGCAGTTTTCCTACCAGATGATAAAATCTAGCTTTTCTGTTGCTTTCTTCCCTATCCCTCCCTCTATTTGTTGATCTTTGCAATAGATATAGAAATACAAAAATCACGCATATACCCTCAGTAGAAACTGATATAATAGCATATTTCTGGTGTATTCCGTTCCTTTCTTATTAGAAATCTATTGTTATCTGGAGTTTTCTTTTTTTTAAGTGTTTTGACCACAGTTGAACACAAAGCAGATGTTTCCATTAAGCAAGTAACAGCGACGCTCAGGACTGTGAGTGAATAGCAGCATTTAATTTAGAAAACATCAATATACCTGAACATTTCAAATTGTTCTTTTTAAAGTTCATTACCTTGCACTTCACCATATTGGATTAATTTTGTGACAAGTCCATAAAGTTCTTTGATAGTTTGAGTCTTTTTCAAGCTCAAAGTAGAGGTTGTGTCATTCTCCAAATCTGACAAATCATAAGACTGCTGTCACCTCTGTCCTTTCTTTCATATTCCTGATTCTGAATAATCAGAAAATAGCAGTATGTTTCTGCCTTTTTTGGGGGGTGGAAGAGAAAAAGGGGAGAGAAGGTGTTCTATTATCTTGAAAGTTCTGTTTTTTAGGGTTGTTTTTTTTTCTATTTTCAAATATTTCTAATGAGAAAAAATAATTCCTAATAAGCATGTTTAACAGTATGCCTCCGGTACATGCATAACTCTGGCACAGAACTCTGATAACAACTTTGTTTAAGGAAAACAGATAATCCAAAACCTCATTACACCTCACACCAGCTTCTAACTGATTTTATTTGGAACACTTCACAGAATTTTATTCCTAAATATTCAGTTCTTTTCCCCAGTGAATTTTTGTAGAAAAAAATGTTCTGTAATAAAGCTTAGTCCAAACAAATTAAAGAAAAGAGAACTGAGGTTGCAATGTATTGATTCTGATTGGAGAAATGGGATTGTTAAAATATTTTCCTTGACAGAAACCATGCTAGTTTATTTGGATCATGCTGAACTTATGCAACAGCTATTCAGAAGCTGGTGGTACTCAGTGAAAGCAGAGTTCCCTGAGCAAGAAAAGTCACACAATATTTGCTGTCCTGCTTTGAAATCAAAGGCACAGTACAAAGTAAAACTTCTTTTTTGTGGACTTGTCACTTGTTTGCTACTTGGGAACATTCCATGCTTCATTTCATCATACAACTAAGTATCTCCTCCTTTAAGTACCCAACTGGAACAAACCACAGCTGGAAAACAGCACCTAGAACACAAGAGACAGCAGGAGTGCTCTCCAGGCCTTGAAGAAATTTTACCAAGCGCCAAGTGAAACTTCACCATATGCTACAGTTCAGCTCCAGAGAAAGTAGAGTGGCCTATAGGAACAAGTGGGAATTAACGCCCTGGCACAAAACAGATTTTTTTCTATACACTGAGGAAACTTCTACAAGCTTCACTTGCCTCCAGTGAACAAATTCAGCTGCATAGAAATAAGAAGCTACACCAAACAAAGATTAAGAGAAAAGAATAGTAAGAGTAAAGCCTTAAAAACCTAAGAATAGAAGGTGATCTGGAATTATATAAAGAAAATTAAATCAGTACTTTCAGTGAAGCACCTCAGAGGTTTATAAACCCATGGACAACCTATAGATGGTTACACAAATGATATGATGAGTCAACCTGCCAGAATAATGAGCTGCTGTACAACAGATAAGACAACAATAAGTTATTTGTGCCATTAATAGCACAATGTTAGGATAAGGTCCCCGCTTTGCCTCATTTAGGGAAGCAGTTTTCTTCTGGCAAAGCACACTGGAAGAGGTAAACAGGGATCTGAAGCTACCACGCTGTTCAGAAGTACCCCCAACAAAACAATCACCCACAGAGAGCAAGAGAAATGTGCAAACATCACATTAAAACCATTTGTTCTGTTCTAAATTGCTGTATTTTATGTTTTTTTGTTGGTTGGTTAGCTCTATGCAGTACCAGCATTCAGTAATAAGACAAAATTGATTATTTGCTAAGGGACTAATGTTAATGCATATAGGAAAGTAACATGCTGTATGTGGGGGTACATGCTGGAATGAGCACATGAAAATTATACTTCATTGAAAATCAAAAAGAAAAATTGCCTTTAGAATTGCAGATTGTCCTTTAAAAAAAAAAGAAAAAGCTAAATAACTTATGTCTGCAGAGGTACTGTAAGGCTTACATTTTTGCAGATAAAATTCCTTCAAATAATAAAACTGAGGCCCTGCAGGAAGGCTCTATTAATCCTTTGCATACTTTACTATTGTTTATTGAGCCAAAAGAAGGCAACATAAAACTTCAGACTTTTTCTCACTCACTGCTTTTTCACTCACAAATTTCTGAGGCTCTACTGATCAGATATGGCATTTAAAAGCTAGAACAGATGCGTGGCATATAGTGAATAATTTTTACACTGGCTAAACCCTCACTGTTTGATAAAAATTATGCAGAAGAACAATGTTCCTTTTAAAACATCCCGCTGGGCAGATAACAGTGAAGGATCAGAGACAATTAAACAAATGAGCTTCTCTACTGGCACCCAAAAAGCTTGTTACGTCTTTCCACAACTAAGCAGAAGGACTGAGCTTTGACATGTATACAGCCAAATAGGAAAGGAAGACTTCAATCTCTGATCTGGGTCAAACAGCATAACACTGGAATGCAATAATTGGTAGAAACAGACCACAGTATCCACTCTTCCTTGAAAAAGCCACTTGTTCAGATATTTTGATAACCTTATAGGAAGGCTAAAGGAGGCCACATGACTTGACCAAACTAAGCTATGTCTCTACTGTTAAAATAGCAAATTAAGATTTCACTCCAGTTTTTCACACACTTAAAAATAAGCCACAAATATTTGTGTTATATTTACTTAAGCCTTCATGAGCTGTGAGAAAACACTTAAGCACTGGAGCCTAAGGTAAACAATAGCCCCTTAGTCAATATTTTTCATATTCCTCCTCCAGAATTAATCACTTTCTTAGTGCAAAACCTCATAATGACTTAATGAAAATATCACAGTACTACCGTTTGTGCAGAACAAACATTCAGAAGAAAAATAAAAAAAGCTTATATCTGCAGGAGATGTCACTGGTTTTCACATTTGTAGCTATCAAAGGAAAAAAGAGAAAGAAAACAAAACCAAACACCACCATTCAAGTCTGTCTCTATATTGGTCCCAGTTCATTGCTTTGGAAAGTGTTCAGAAAAAGCCAGCCATCCACAAATGTTTTATTTCACTCAAATTACACCACTGTTGTCTGAAAACAAAACACTTGGACCTCTCTACCAGTTGCCTTCCAAACTTTCTAAATGCTGTGGGGCCTTCCACTAGGACAGTAATATGACAGCTAGTGGGAAACCATCCTTCAGCAGTTTGAATCCAGATCTATCTCCACCATGAGATGTGAAAGTGGCTGCAAATTTCCAACATAACCAAGTAAGCCATTTCTGAACAGCTTCAGTTTGTCCAGAAAGTCACTGTGCACTAAGTACATAAGTACTGAATTCATATTAAAGGTAACTCAAAAACTGAAAGCAGCCACTGCCAGCACACCATATCTTTATCATGTGCAGATGAAGAGTTGCTGACAGTTTTTAACTACGGAACAGGAATGGATGTGTTAACTGAAGCTCTGGAAGAACAGAAAGCTGTTTTCTTTGCTGAGCTGAGAAATCACTTCATGACCTTTCCATTCTGTGTCTGGCTTTACATCAACTCTAGAGCACCAAGAGTACTAGATGGCAATTTTCAATAAAACGAACCTAAGTATATGTGAACTTCTACAAGCTTTGCAGCCTCACCAAAGTATCTTTACACTAAATTGTACCAGGAGAGTTTGGGGGAAAAAAACACTACATGATAAAACGCTGTTGTTGGCAGTTGAGTTCATCAGCCAGCCACACACTGAAGTAAAATGAAGACTACATTCTCCTTTGCACTGCACATGCACTACTCCCTTTTTATTCCCTTTCTCCTAGTATGCAGTCCTGCAGCTCACATATACAGCTCAGGAGAGTGAAGGAGGTGAAAGGAGGAAAAGAAAAGTTAAAAAAAAAGAAAAAGACATCACACCTATCATCCTAAAAAAAAAAAATCAAGACCTTAAAAAGAACAATTTACTCACAAAACTAACGTAGCAAATATATTTTTTAAATCCTAGAGGTTATTTAACATTCATTTTTTACATCCACTGTTTGTTTCTTGTTCTTAAGAAGCACAAGACGTGCTGTTTGCGTGTCTCAGAGGAAGCAGTCCCAGTCTGTAACTAGCCACTGGAAAGCAGTAGGAGAGGAAGATACAGCAGGTGACCAGTCTGTTTTGCTTCCTATACAGACATACAAATTCATCATGACAAAGCCAAGGAAAAAGGCTTGAATAATTCACCGGGCTCCTTTTTCTGCAAGGCAAATGTCTCCATGCTGTTGTTGCTTCAGCAAAACACGGAAGAGAAACAAAGAAAAAAATAATAACAATTCAGGCAAAATACGCCAAACAGTGACAAGCAACTGATTAAATACAAATTAGACAGCTTTGGTTGTTGGCAGAAACTTGAAGGCATTTTTTGTTTTTAAACAGGGAACCAGTGACAGCATCGTACAAATATAAGATTTAACCAATACAGTGGGCTTTTAGGCTCTGTCAGTTGGTGTCTGGGCTTGTTACACTCCCTAGTTCCCTTGACCTCCAATGCATTTATTTGAGCTGTAAAAGAGGATCAAAACAGAGCACTGCTGAAAGGGAAATTATGGCTGTCTGAGCTCTTAACCTATTATAAAACCCTCTCCTTGGAAGCCATGCTATGAATACACACACAGTGCTTTGGCAGCAGTGATAAAAGATTCCTGGTGCATACTGAAGATGAAAAATTATTCTCAGCTGAGAGGGAAATTGCTGGAGGTGTCAGAAGACATGCTGCAGTGACGTAAACAGTGACACAGACATTAATTTCAATAAGCTGACAGTGAAATGGTGCATACCTGAGCTGCCTAATTTGTTACAGTCTCCCTTCTTTCACAAGCTTTTGTCCTTTGCATCTTTAAAAGCCATATCTCCATTCTTCTCTTAGCTTCCCTCCCCCATAAAGTTCCTAGACATTTCAGTCCAGCAGGGAGTTTTTTTATTAATTATACTAAATAGAGTGATGATCTGGAAAGGTCATACCAGCCTTTCAGCATGCCCTCTCTCCAATCTAAGTACTTTTCAGCCACAATTGATCACCTTGTCTTTTAGGTTTGCATGATTCTGTCAAGCAACAGTGCATGTGGCATCAATAACGTTATTGATATCAAGATAAGCCACATCCCAACCTTGCACAGCCTCTTTCCCACATACTGTGGTGTTACATGGCAAGAGAAGTTGAGCCCTTTATAAAGGCAATCTGGATAAGAAGGCAGCAGAGGGGAGGGCTAATGTTTCCATCACCACATGAGCTGGCATTACAGAAAGACTTAGACTACCCCTTCAGTAATTGCCAACTGCTGTCGTCCCAGGATCATTTTGAGTGCCTTTAAAATCTTGTTGCTGTATACTGTGCTACATCTATGTAAAAATAAATAAGCTGGGTTATTTGAAACAGGTAGCTGACAACAGATGGAGTTACTTGGGAGGGCCCTTTGCTTACTCGCTTCAAAAGGCAGGATTCCCACATCAAAGATTCTCATGCCGATTCGTGAAGAAAGCCACATGCATGCTTTAGCACACATACTTGCTTCCTGCAGTGCTATATGAAAATAGTGAAATCTACTTTCAAAAGACTGTCGCTACACCAATATATAGTCTACACATACCGTCTTACACATTTCACAAATGTGCCTATCCTAGAAATCAGCTCTCAGTACTGACCTGTGGCAAAAGGTCAGCATCTGATACGATACCAAATCCTCCCCCCGTTGTTTGACCTCTACATTTCCCAACATCAAAGCTATAGGAAGCTCCTGACTCTGGATAACAGGGCAGAAGTTGTCTCTGTACACTGGGGCAGAGAAAGGCTCAGCTTCCCTGCACTGTCAGTTCAGCAGGGGACAAAGCCAGATGGCCACCTTGTGCTGAGGCAGCTGAGAAAATGCTTTTTCAAGTAAAAATATAAATTGGTCATGTCACTTCTATGAGGTCTAAAATATTCCACTGGCACTAGTTCAATTCCCTCTTAGTTACAAGGTTTTTATACAACAAATAAATTTGCAATAGTGCTAGGTCAAAGGCAAACAAACACAGTCAGCTCCTCAGGCCCCTGTCTCTCTTATTACTGCAGAGCAATCCTTGAACTTCAAATTTGAGAAGAATTTGCATTTATGTAAATCATGAACTATGCAAGAGGGAGAAAATACTTGTGGGTATAGACATGACTGAAAAGTCTCTTGCAGCATGTACAGAATGACAAGGTACAAAGACAGAGCTCTTCACTCTTATGCAATTGAAAAGAAACATAGTTAAATTGTACCTCTATTCAGATCTGGCATACAGTTTTAAGCAGCTTCGTTTAGAGCATCAACACTGCAGAATGGGACAGATGAGTTTGGAGTCCTTGCTTACAAGATGAGAAAATACAACCTGGATACACTTATACAAATCTCACTTTAGGTTATGCTTATCCTTCACTGCAGACCCTGTCTCCTACTTTAAACACTGTTAAAAACACAGTTGTACCCTGACTGCTTAATGTCCAACATAAATTAAATCACTAATATGCACTTGAGCTGTTTGCTTCTATACAAGGAATTTGGTTCACAGGACTACATAAGACTGCTGAACTTTGCTCTGGATTTCCCTCAGCAAGTACCCACCTGGCAGCATTCAAATCCTATCACAGCTTACAATGAGATTACAAAAATCAGAATAAAAAGTGAGTTCCTCCCAGGTTCTGACAGAGGACAGAAGAAAACTTTCACATTTTACACTAAGATGAACTTGATCTGAGGGAAAACAAACAAGTTGTGGAGGAGAGCTCATTTACACCCATTGCCCTCCATTTGCTCCACAAAGGCATTTCTTTACCATGACACAAGAAACTTGATGGGTTAGGGGAGACATCATATTGAGGACTGACTGTAAGCATGACATAAAGCAGCAACCATAACTCTAACATGGTAAAAGCAGCACATGAACAATGAAGTCCGCAAACCACATCAAAAAAATAGTTGACTGCTCCAGCCACTGGTTAGCATTCACTATGATGCAACTGCCGTTAGATGCTCTGTTACTGCTGGAAATCAGGAGGGAAGGAAGAGTTGTTTGCTTCCCTGCCTGTCCCCGCTGGGGATCCCAGGGCTCTTCCCAGGTTCTCTGCAGCACAAGGACTCTATAGCAGCCCCCAAAGAGCAGGGACCCTCTCAAACGCATCACAAGCGCTGTGGCAAGAAACCCAGCTTCAGAGGGAGCTGCAAGCAAAACCTGAAAGGCAGACAAAGCTGTTCCATCTTTCCTAGCGGAATATCAAGGCAAAAAAAGGGTTTTGACTCAGTTAATTAGCACAATAAGGAGCCACTGAGAAATCTGCTTTTTCATCTTTCACAGACTCTCCATCCCTTTGAATTCAAAGAGCACTTCTCAGTGAGCTGATTACTGGATCACTTCAGGTGACACAGTTTTAATGTATCGCTTGATAAGGCAAGCAAAGGTTTATTTAAAGAGAATATGACTCCTGGAATATATTTTTGTCTTCATGTTTTAAAGTATCAAGTACCGTTCACACTCACTACATTTTCTAATTTTGTTTGAACAAACATTGATCTCTATTTCAAGCATGAAAGTACAGGACCTTGCAGGGAGAAATCAACTTTTTTCTGCATTTGCATTGCATATAGCACACTAGGATTGTTTGTTTGGTGGCATTTTGTTATAACAGCTATTTTAGTAAAATAAGCTGAACCTCAATAATGCATAGTATATGAAACAGTCAACTGAAGAGCAACAGAGCTAAAATAAGGATTCAGAAGAGGAAAAAAAACATTTTCAATTATAATTTTGAAACTCAATCCAAAAACCCTGAGGAAGAATTTCTAGAAGTTAGGATTCACATCAGAGAAAAAAATACATCCACAACTGGATAATAAGAAATACAGAAAAAATGTGTGACATGAAGAGCAGATAAAGGCAATGTGACAAGCTCTTCTTAGAATTTCACAAACAGCAAATACTTCTTCAGATTGTTAAAGACACTGGTGGACGTTGTGCTCCTAGACCCAGTTTTACAGAAATAAAAGCTGAGGCTGAGTTTTTGTTTTTTGTTTTTTTAAGTAACAAAAACTCACTCACAAGACAGAAATTAAAAGTTCTGTATTTATTCTTCCTAGCCCCAAGACAAAGCCATTGGACAGCAGATAAAAGGATCAAAGTTTCAACACAGACTTATTCATCTTACAGTAGATCTAGCCGGCATAACTGGCGAGGAAAGGAAGATAATCTAGATTTTGCTATATTACAGAGATTTCATAAATCCTATCAAGAAAAGCTGCAAGCATCTGAATGCATATAGCTTACCAGCACTGATAGAGCGCTTGGAGAAATAAACATTGAGATTACTTCGCTCCAGACGCTTGTTCAAAATTTGAGGTTTGCAAAAAAGAACACAATTTTCATCTTCTCCCATCTCCGCTCCTCCACTTGGTCATTCAAGGTGCAGAGATCAACACCAGCCAGAAAAGAACATACTCATCCTAGGTCCTCCTGCACAGACACCACCTAGGTCAATAACTCTGCAGTTCTTCTTTGTCTAAGGAAACAATACATCTATAGCTTCCTAGGATAACAACAGTGCCATCTGCTCTCCCACCTAGTATCCCTACCTTTCAGGTACAAAGTTCAGCCCACACACAGTATCATCAATCCCATATGTTGTCTATGAAAATGTATTTGGTCACTGTAGGGAAGAGATCACATGGTTATAAGGAAAATTACTTCAGACAATGAACCACAAGGTACTAGAAAGAAATTAAACCCTAAACATGAACTACTCAAATGGTTGTCCTTTAACAGCTTGCTCTTCCCTCAAGTTCCAGATAAAAGTCCCTAGGACTAAATAAATCCAAACCTTGTTCCCCCATAACAGTCTGGCAGAACATGAAAAACTGTACTAAGCCTTGAGACTGTCAAACTCCAGCAGAATTTTCCATGCTCTAATTAAAGGAACATAATCTGTGAAATCATCAGGCCCACGCTGATGGGAATAAGAGTACTGGTGCATGCATCAGAAGCACTGACAGTGTTCATGTTATCAGTTATACTTGTAATACTCAAGTTCTACAAGCGATTTCTCAATGACTGCTCACTAGCTTCATGCGAAGAACAAAATTTGCTTAGGGGCTCTATGTAGTCTTCATCACTGGAGGTCTTCAGAAAGAAGTTAGACACCTGACAAAAATAACATGAATATAGCTGATCCATCTATGGACAGACAGACTAGACGCGATTCTGTCATTCTTCCAAGTCTATAGTTATACTAGATTCTCCTTTGATTTGTACCTTTTTAGTCTCAGTGGGTTGGTCTTCCTCTGCCTAAGCTCCACTTCACCTAAAATCACTCCAAAAATATAGATTCTTTAGTAATACAAAACTTCACTAAATGGTAAGTATATACAAGACACAGAAAACAGACCCTGAAACTCTGTATTTAAGGCTTGTGAATTCCTACTACCACAATCTCCTAAGTCTTGCATGCAGAAGCAAAAAGCAGTGATGTCAACCTGGGTCAGTTCAGGTGGCTACTCCAAAAGAAGAAAAGTTAAATGTGAACTAAGCCTTGCTGGAAGCTAGCAAGCTAAAAGGGAGCTGGACAGACTTCTTGTTACTTATTTATCAGCACCTCAGGTCTTGAAAGAAAAGCAACACCTGCTTGACTGAAAACTCAACCCAGAGAGATGGTAATTGATTTCCCAGCTACATCAGTGAGCCAGGGTATCTCCATCACAAACAACACTTGGACCAAAAAAGCAGAGACAAAGCAGGAAAGGTGGAAGCCAAAATCTAAATTACACGATCATTGAATCTAAACAGTACCAAAGAGAACAAAAGATTGAATTTTTAAAAGCCCAGTTCATGTGTCCAAATAAAGGTCAGACTATCAAGTCTATTATGCACCAAAATCTCTGGAAACAAATATGGCTGTTAATGACACTGTAAGAATTAATTTTCAAAGCAACATTGCTTGCTTATCCAAATGAACAAGAGAGCTTCGAAAATCCAGCTCTAATGTTTTCTCTCAAGTCTGAAAGGCTGAAATATGTCAGTTTCAAGCTCCAGACCACTGTTCCAGGCACACTTTGGTTAACCAGTAACTACAATCACCTAATTATTACAAAATTATTGTCAAATATAACTTACTGTTTGGGAATTTCAATTTATCTACTGAAATTCATTTCAAATTATCTCTCTTGAAGTTCTCAAAGAAACTTAAAGAGGAGATCTTTCCCTCTGTCACAAAGGCAACCAATTCAAAGATACTCCCAGACATGTGATGCACACTTGAAAATGTTTTAAAATAGAAAGCTTTGCATTTGCAATTACTATTTAGCTACATCATGATTTCTGGTTTTAGTGTAATCACACACAAAACACATATGTAACACATCCTGTTCTCTCAGATATATTCATTACTGAGGGTCAGATGATCAAATGTGTGCTTTTTCTTATGTATGATCTAACTATCACTCAGCAATCTTTTTATCAAATAGCACAAATAGTCACTAGAGCCATGGTTCAAGTTCTCATTTGCTTACATATCTGCCCAGAACTGTCTGCATAACAAAGACAATGATAGCAACAATAAAATCCAACACAGCACAAAAACAATTCCTCTTTCTTAAACATCCACCATTTGTTTTACCAGGAAAAATTAGATTCAGCAATGCAGCTTCATAGGTCGTTTCTTCACATTGAAGATGCTGGATATCTCTAACTTCACAGTCTGATTTTTCTAGAGTTTGTAAAACTTCTCAGCTGCTTTTAGGAGTTTCTAGCTCTAAATTACTAAGGTGATTCTACTTTCTCAACCTGTTTGTATAGTCACACTCATGCTGCCCTTACTTAACAAAGAAGAAAGGCTTTCCGTTTCTGAATTTCCACAGGTAAGTTGCTAAAACGAAATCAAGTCCGCAAGTCTTCAGTGAAAAATTAAGACATTTTGTGCATTTTTTTTACTCAGAACATTTTCTTAGACTTAAGCAACATATATGATAGAAAAGCATGCCAGATTACATGCAGAAAAACTACTACTTTGCTCACTCAACATAACAATGCACCTACAAAAGACAGAAAAAGTTACTGATGAAATTTCATCCAAGGGAATTACCAGCACTCCAAACAGTGATGCTTGTACCACATACGCATTGTCTAGCCTACTGATCATCATGACTTGGCCCACTCACATTCATGAAAACACAAAATTAAGGAAGTCATTTTGAAAACTCAAGTCATACCTCAATCACCATCGCATCCTTATCTACTGCTTAACATCCAGAACTTAAACACTCACAAATTTAGCAGTACAGATGAAAAAAGTTATTTACTGCTCCTTGAACCAAGAGAACTGCAGACAGTCTCTAATACAGTTAGTTGATCAACATTCATAAAGCACTTTAAAGAAGCAACATAATATGCCAAGTATTACTACTGTGTAACAAGCAGCTCCAAAACATGTTGCCAAAGTACAGGAATAAGCTTGTCCTTTTAAACCTGTTCATAATAATTACGGCTGTTTAACAAAACATATTGTCCAGTTGAATGAACATGGTAAGACTTCAGCAAACAACTCTAATCAATCTGACGTTCTTATAAACATCTCTTGCTAAATATCTAGTGAGGTTTCTGAAGGGAAAACAAGCGTCATTCTCCCCAGGAAAGTACAAAGTTATGCAGATAAGAAAAGAAAATGAGACAGAAGTAGAAGTAACTGTTTTCAAAAAACAATCCTCTAGAATTACTGTCAGCTACAAAAACTACTACTATAATAAGCCTAGTTCTAAGTAGAAGAAGGCAACAATTACAGCACTGGAGTCAACATCTTTAGGATATTGCCTTTTTTTTTTAAACAGCTGAGGAAGAACAGGAGAACATATTGTCATTTTTTAAATGCCTCTATTCTGGTTCTTTAAACTATTCTACTGAAGTGGATTGTCATGTAATTAAGTTGCTTCTTCATTAAAAAAAAGACAAAGACATAAACTTGAAGCATAATTTAATTAGGAATGTATCCTATATGCACAGTTTAAGCAAGCAGAAAGTTATTCTGAAGTAATATTTCTAATATTCAGTTAATTGACACACTGTGTTAGAATGGACAACTACTAGTTCAGAATACCTCATACTTCCATACTATGAAAAGGGAAAGCATGGGTGAGCATCAGCTTTGCAACAACGAATCCAGAAACACAAACAGACCAGAAGTGCCAATATCTCAATTACATTTTCTGTCTGAAATGTGAAGATGTACTGATTTTAATCACTGATGCTGATAAAAAAACCAAAACCATATTTCAGTGGTTATATTATCCATTAAAGTTATAAATCTCACGTGTCTTATTATGAGCACCCATCTCCCTGTTTTCCATGAGAATATTAGAAATCAGATCATGTCCATCATTTTAATGCATTTCATTACTAGTAACACATGTATTATGGCCCTTTATACATATGGTTTTGATTTGTGCCAAGGCCTTTCATACACATATAAAGCTCTAGAAACATCAGCCATATTTGCAGTTGCCACATACAGTAATGTGTTTTCAGGAAAGTAAAGGCTGACGGATCTCAAAAAACTTTTGACAGTTAAATTCAGAAGAAAAATGGATCTATTTCCATATTGCTTTTTGAGATAGGGAAAATACTGCTTCAAAACTTACAGCTTATAAAACTTCATGGACATCTTCATTTCTGTTGCTTTATTTTTTGAAAACTGGGGTCAAGAAGGTAAATACAATTAACTTCCAGGTTGAATCTAATATTGTTTTTACTTGCTTTAAGTGTCTGGGATTTCTTGAAATACTGAGTATAAAATCATTTAGAATATCAGCGAGCCTAACCACTGAATTTCCTGCTCCAATAGTTGTTCTACATACTAAGCAAGGATAATAAGATACCATACATTAGGGGTTAGGTTGATTAACACAAAAGCAAAGGAAATCTATTCAAATTCAGTCACATACTCCTATACTGTTAGCAAGGTACACAAGAGGTATATAATCGCTTCTCAAATCATTGGGAACTAGACCTGACTGGAATTCTGAAAGAGACTTGAGTATCATTTTTACAGTCAGAACTTCTATTTGGACAAGCTTTCTAGTAATTAAACCAACTCCAACTCAATATTTTACAGTTGTGGAATCTACAAGAAAGTTAGCCCTTAACCACAGCACTCCAGTGAGAGCTTCATTTAGGGTAGAACTAAATATTTCAGATTTTCCAACTTTAAGATTTTATGAGATGAGCTTGAAAACAAAACTGAGGTAAAAGTAACCAGAATCTACATAAATCCTGAAAACAGAAGTTTTAAGTACGCGATATTGATCTCAGTGGGATTTTACTCTGAGTCCCAAGGATAATTAACCCTATTAGTTATTCTAGCATATGTAGCCAGCTAGACTCTGTCCCCAAGTATCAAGTTAGTTCACATAAACAAAGACTGAAATTGCTCCTGTACTCAGAATGCCAATACAATTAAATCAGCTTCAGTATAAGATTCTATTTAACTAAATAATCAAAAGTGTGGTAAACTTCAGCATATTCATTGTGAATATGCTATGAATAATCTTTATTTAAAAATAACAACAATCTACGAATAAATCACACATGCAGAGTATTTTCTCCCACTTACTGTCATAAGCTTACTCAACTGTTAAACTCTTGTCCTGAGTATATCCAGAAAAGCCTGAACTTCATTGGTACAGTCTGGATACAATATTTCAAAAGCTTTAAGGATATAAATTATACAACCTACATTTTTAATAAATGTTGGTGTATCTTATGCCATACTGAAGAGCAAAAAGAATTTACATATATTGAAGTTGTGTGGAAAAAAAAATATATGCATGACAGGGCACTGTACCTCCTAAATCAAGTAGTCATTCCAACTAGACATAGAACACCAAGTTTGAATTGGTATTCTGGTATTGGTATAGGCGGCATTGGTATTCAATTGGTAAATTGAATAATAGGTAAGCATTCACTCTGCATCTAGAAACTAAACAAGACAATTTGATTTGAAAAGCACTTCACAGATTGAAAGTACTGTCATTTACTTTATGATGCTCCACATTAACTGAATCTATCCTAGCAAAAGAACCCTGTGATATAGCAAATAATACAGGGAAAAGTAAAAAATTAAAATTAAAAAAAAGCAGGTGGTGGGAAGGAAGATAGAGATCAATGTTCTCCCATGCAGGAAAGATCATTCTTGGAATGTTAAAATACTCTCATTGCTTTGAGATATAAATAACCATCATTCATCATTTAGTATTGTTATAAGACTGTTTTAGTCTCCTCTGTCATATAGATGTGGGCAGATGTGGCCTTTTCTCAATCTGTTAACACATACATGCCATTTTCTCTACAGATTAAGGCCTTTTTTGGCTGATATTCATCTGAAAGAAGCTTAGGTTTCCATTCTGCTGTTCAGTTTCTTTCCTATGCATTGAACTGGTTTAACCAAAATCAAGTTACTTCCATCAGCATCAATTCTGAACAAAGTATATTGCCCTGATTTTTAGTATTTCAAGTAAAAAAAAAGAGTAACAACGAAACTAAACATCTATACTAGAAAAGCTGTTATAAGAAAAGGGAGAGAAGTAATGAACATATTTTACCTGATTTTTATTAGACTGATGTCTGTAAGCATATAGTCATGACAATTCATGCAGCTAATGAAATAATTAGTTGTTAGATACCTTATGCTTGCTTAGAAGAGCTGTTTCCATGAGATAAGAATGATTTTCCTTGGAAATAGTTAAAAACAAAAACCAGTCTCTGCTGAAGAAATGATCCTGAGCACAGGTTCCAATGGGGAGAGAGAAACTCGACCTTGTGCTCCTTGAACCCTCCCTGCCACAATCCCAGGGTTTACACTGCACTGATAAACTGTATTTAGAAATGTTGTCTGGGGGGGGCCTTAAAAAAATATAGGGTTACTAAGAAAACAGAAAATCTGAGTTTAAACCATCTACTTTCAAACATAATAAAAAGTCAGTATGGAAATCAGAAAAGCCAGCTAAGGGGAAAGTAGGGATAGGGCTCATTAAAAGTGTACTTAAAATGCTAGGCTCAGGATACAATTTTTGACAAAGACTGCCTAAACAACACTCAGAGCTCCTCAAACAGGCAAAAACTCAAAGGACTACAGTAAGCCAAGCTTGCAACTAATTTATAGGGACAAAATGAGAGGGAAAAGGAACAGTGAAGCCAAGTCTTGAGTTAAAACTTGACCTTCTTTCCTCAGGCAGCAGAAATAAAAGGTCAACTAAAATAATTTTGATAGCTGTTCACCTCATATGTGCAGAAAGTTTCAATGTTCTGAACAAAAAACCCTCTTCTGTTGTAGCAGGAGTGAGGAAACGTGACAGAAGCACATTTACCTTTTGAAGAAAAAGATGCGTACACTTTCTTGCTGTAGATATCTGAAGAAGGATGCAGTTTCATGAATTCAGCTACTCCCTGACCAAATTCTGGGAAAAATCAGTGTGTACACAGTTAGAGAACAACTAATAATGAACAGCAATATTTTTATTTACAAAGATTTTAGATCTTAACAAGAAATCAACAAGGTATAAGGCAAAACAGCCCAAAGTATTCTGATGCAAACCTTGTTCTGACAGTGATGGAAAATCACAAGGCTGCTGTGTTATACGATGCATTGTTTAAACCAGTTGGACTTGCGCAGAGAATATTAAGGGCCATCTTAAAGGATTCAGAGCTTCTTCACCTTACTCTGATTAGCAAAAAAGACACTTTGAAACTTTCAAGCAAATGTTCACTGCTTGGTCTCCATAGATGTTCAATAAGCACTGATGAATGTGTGAAAGAGTGCCATTTTTTCCACAAAGAGGAATTCAGCAATACACCTTTGCTTCATATGTACTTCCATGTCAGATTCTGTTTTGTCACTGTCCCTCTGCTGCCATCTGTTGCACGGCAACAACACATAGAATACTAGCAGGAAGGTTCAACTTCTACTCCCACAACACCAATATCCACCTCTAAAGTCAAGAGCAAATGTAATAAAACAGAAGGTATTACTTCCAGGGCAGCCTTCGTATTCTACTCCATACACTGAAGAGTAATCATCATCATGTAGTCCTGTCACCTTTCTATGGAAGTTTCCAATTCTCATATCCATTAAATGTCATAAGGCTCTTCAGGGGACAGAAGTTCCATTAGATAAGAGATCCTAGATGTATGCACTACATCCTTCTTTGCTTTAAATCTCTTGCCACAAGGGTTATTATACCATCAAATATTTAAAATATATCCTTTACAGGGACCAGTTAGATTGCTGTGAACTTTAACAATTTTGTGTATCACCTGTCAATGTCCTTAGAGCAGTGTCACCCCCCCAGGTTTCACCAGATACCTACAGAGCAATTCAAGCTGCGTGACAGCTGCTGGAGGTTTCTAATATTTTAATTCAAACAGATCCCACACTTCTGTTTTGGTTGTTTCCTGCCCCTGAGAGAAAAACAATCAACCCTGTGATTCCAAATACCTGTAACATGATGTATTAACATAAGCTTCCATAAGATGCATGACTGGAACCTTCACACTCACTGAGAACCAGGGGCTGTGTGAAACAATGTAAAGTGAGACACAAGCTCAAATACAGCAAGTCAGAACTTCACAGTTGATTTAGTGACTCAGCTCTTGCTTAACACTTCTCAAATTATTTTTGGACTAGCTGGTGTGGAGGAGTATGCATCAGAAGTTGCTTGTGTATTACTTCAAATCCACTTTTACCAGTATAGTGCAAGCAAGTACTCAAGTGAAAGAAAAGGGATGAATTAGGAACAGTTGCATTAAGAAACAAAACTGGAAGTAGCCTTGCTAATAAGCCCTGATCTTTCTTAAAATCTAAAAGGACACAATGACTCCCTTACTGTTCTGACACAGTGATCCCACTTTTATTACCATCTCATCTAACAGTCACATCATTTCTAACCAAGGATCAGTGTAAGGCAGTTTAACTGTAGGTGCTTCAAGCATGAAGCACTTCTCCTGCTATCTCTATTCTGCAAAAATCTTAAAACATTCCACCACTGAAGGCAATGCAGCAGGCAGCAGCAAGGTAAAATTGCTGTTCTGATCCTCACTCCTGCCTGTGGAGGAGTAACTTAACAGAACAATTGTGGCTTTCAAGGGCAAAGATAGCATAAGACCATACATCTGAATGACAGCCTTGAGCCTTACTGCATTGAATTGATTGTGCATCTTATTTTGCTCCAATGCTGCAGAGTGAAACAGTATGATCTCAGATGGGAGGTATTGCTTCATCTCTTGAAACAACTGAATTCAGCAATAAATTTTAAAAAATGATTGCAGAGTGCATGCAAGTAGAGCTTGAAAGCCCCAGTAAGTAAAAGCATTTCCTTCTTAAGAAACTCAGAGCATTGTATTTATAATAAAATGCCATTAAATATATTTGTTACTGTAATACAGAGAAATTAAGTTAATCAGAAACAGCACTGATGTCAGGAGTACACAAGGTGGTAGAAGGGAAGCTTCTTGTTTCGGTCCTGAAGGGTAGTAGCCACATGCCAGGGGAACAGTTTACCAGCTTAATGTAAAAGCTCAATAACAATTTCAGTAGTCTATACAGTATATAAATCCATACATTCTTTATCCTACAGGAGTGTAGGGAAACTACTGAATCACAGCCTGAGCCACTGATTGATCACCTGAGGTGAGCATTGAGTCAGCCATGGGGCACAGGTGAAGGTACTGATACCTGTGTGATTGGAGGGGGGTGGAGCCTGGCTCCACCTCCCCCCAAGCCCCATTTAAGGGCTGGCTTCCACCAGGGAAGGATCTCTTCTTGGAGATCCATCCCGTGTGGAGTCCTGCGAGCCTTCGTCATCTGAGGTGAGCCTTTGTTCTTTGTACTATTTCTTTGTACTATCGCATATATATCATCTGTATAAGATCCATTCAAATATACCATCTCTCACTATCCCGCTGAGAGAACTTTTCTTTGAGATCCTTAATCCTACAAGGAGTATAGGTTGTAGGGAAAGCAATGGAAAGTAAGAATATTCACAACCCCTCACTGATATTAAAGCAGATTAAATAAGATCCTTCTACTACCCACAGCCACTTGAACTTTTGTAGCAGCAATCAGTACAATAAAGAGCACATTCCTTCCCAATGGGTCAGAATGATAACCTAAAACTTAAGTCAGTGCAACTTGGAAATCTTACTGGGGGAAAGAAGGGATGCTTATGACTCAGAAGTAAGGTAGGTAGAATAAACAGTGGAATACAACAAATAACTCCCATCTAAGGCAACAGCAAAAAAAAAAGTTAATCACACATATGTTGGCTCCTTTTCAAGATTAACCTCAAATCACAAAAATAAAAATGGGGACACTGGAAAAGAGAAAAAAACAAATTAGAAAACAAAGCATTAGAGCACAAGCAGGAGACTTAATATGTGACATAAGAAAAAAATCCAACAATCTTATTGCATTCCTCTTGGCCAAAATGTATTTATTGCAGCTATATTTGATCCTTTCTTTTACCAACTGTAATTGCAGTTTAGTAGATATTATTTCTTAACAAGACATTTCCTAAAAACTAGGGACATATTTATCAGCACATTACTCAATTTTTAGAAACTGAAGCAAATAAATTTCTCTTCATTGTAGCATTAAAAATTCAAAAGAAGTATTACACCAGCAGAGGGCAACTTCAAGTGCCGTTACTAATTATCATATGAAGTCTGTGTAATCTTAAATTCACAATGTTCTCTAGTACTTGTGTAATCCCACTAAAAGTCAGAGGCAACCCCAGGGCCTTTTGTGGAAGTTGCACTTTCCTTTCTTCAGTGCTTCCTGGTACTTACGATAAGGTTTAAATAATAAAGTATACCCAGGTCTGAAGTGATCACAAAACTGCATCAACATTTTAAAAAGTATTATTTAGACAGAAATTGTAGTTCAAATTGTAGTTCAACAACTGGAGGTCAAATGCTTATTCTCAAAATGACATCCTTATTATAACTAACTACTCATTTACATTGCCTGAGGAACTGGACAAGAACACGAAAGTGACCTCTTGGTACAGCAATTACAGTTCACAAAAAAAAGACAACTATCAAGTAACATTCAGAAGTAAAATAATTCAAGTGTTAAAAGCTTACGAATAGTTTGTGATAGGAAGAGCATTCATCCTTGTACAGTAGACATTTCATCTGGACAAAATACCTCTAGGAAATAACATATATTGTAAATGTGTTTTGTGGTTATTTCCTCAAATGTTGATAGACTTAACAAAAATCATGACTTCCAGAGTGTATTTTCACCTCATCAGTATTAGCACACAACTCATTCCCACTATGAAATGAAACATTTATAAATGAAACATTTATTCTGACTTCAACCATAGTATTTCACACTCAGGGTTTTCCTCCTCATACTCTAAAGCACAAAGATTCACAGCAACAGTAGAAGATAAGAATATTTCCTTCTGACAGCACCAGAAAGACTCCAAACTGGCTCATCTCCCACCACAGACAAGATAGGTCTATGTTCCAGCCAGATCAGAGATTATAAATTAAGCTTGGTTTCTTCAATGCTATATACAAGACCCAAAAGCTCCCATTAAATTCCAGAGAGAATAGCCATTGGAACTCATATGATTCACAGCAAAACATCAATGGGGAATTACATAAGTTTATTGGAAAATTCCTTTACTTTTCCCCTCTTTCCGCATACTGGTAAAGACATCAAGGAGACTGTACACAACTTGTATGCTATAAGTTCAAAGACAGACCTAAATATACTACTCTTGTAGAATTTCACCCAGGTATTTGCAAAAAGGAACTTAAGGGAGCCATGAAATTCTATGCTCTGTTACTAAACTTATTTAACGCTGCCAACACAGGAGAACAAGATAATTAACACCACTTGCCTAGTTAACTTTTCCTTAGGAAAAAAAAATAAGTTAAATTCAGTAAGACATGAAATATGAATCTGTGAAAAAGAGGACAAAGCTAAAGCAGTAATCCCTGACTTTTAATGGTTTGTGTATTAAAAATTAGTATCCCAAAACCACATAGTATACAATTAAGTCTGATAGATACAGAGCTTCTCTATTCAACTCAATGAAAAGAGCGACCTTGCATCTCCACCTACCTCGGAAAAAGAAATAATATAAGAATTAAAGCAGATTAAGAGACTGTTTTAGGCAGCTTAAGACCCTTAAGCACACATTCCCAAGCCAAGTATTTATAATATAAGAAGGCTCCTAGTTACCTCTCTCAACTGTCAGTGTTTTCAGTATTACAATAAAGCTGCTTAAACTATAAAGCTGATTGTCAAGGGAATCCCTGTTTGAAGGGATCTTTTATGGTTTGAAGGGTTGTGACTTCTAAAAGGAGGGCCATCAGGTTACTTCATCAAGCCCTGAATATCAATGACAAAGGAAGAAAAGGAAAGCTAACAAGTCAGGCTATGTTATCTCTTGCTATCCAGCTAAATTGAATAGTAGTTGCTTGGCATCACGGTGCCAGGAAGGACTAAGGCAATCTCTGCTCCGAGGCCACCTTGCTCTCCAATAAAAAAAATAGATACTCTGGTACAGGTCTCAGGAAAAAACGAGGTGCTTCTGAGCACCATTGCTGCACGCAGAATATTTCACTAGAAGTACCCACTGGCATTTCAGAGAAAGAAAACAAAACCATCTCAGATTTGAAGGAAAAAGTTGGGAAAAAACAGTAAGTATTCACTGTTTGACAACAGTGTTACATTAATCCAGTTCATTCAAGCTATTTGCACATTCTAAAGCTGGTAATACAGAGCCATTCATGAATCTTTAGTCACTACAATCTTCACAGCTTACAAAGCTTTAAAGTATTTCAGTGGAATGTGTGGGTGATTATTTAAAATTTCCAAATAGTCAAACATTCTAAGGACTAGTCCATGAACTCTGAAAATTGTAATTGTTGATTTTCTGGAAACTAAAGTACCAAGCCACTAGGTTAGATTACTTCTCAGTTCATGATACAAAACTTGAATGCATTCATCATTCATTCAAGTGCTACCTCTGGATACTTAAGCTTCTGCATACTTGCATATTAAACTACATCTTTGGCATGTCTCATTTCTGCCTCAAACTCTTCCTGAGCTCAGCTAATCCAAACTTTAACTACTGCAAGCCAATTGCTCAATTTCATGGTTGCCCCAGTAACCCCCATCTACACTTCGCTGTTGCATATACCAAAATGACTTCTGGCTACATGAAACTTGCTGTTTCCTTGGGCCTGTGTACATCTGTAGTTCACATTCCTTCCTTCCAATTTTGGAGTAAGCCATGTATTTCTCATTTGTTTCCAGATCTACGTTGCACTTCTACCCGACAATTGATTGTAATTTAGCAGATAAAATATGACTTTAGTGTTTATACTCCTGTTGCAATACAATAATTGAAAAGTCTACAGTATGGCAGTATTTTCATGAAGGTACATTGTTATCCATTATACACTCCTTTGCTTAAGGAATTCCTATTCCCATTTCCTATTCAAATCCAAGACTCAACTCTTCAAGCTTTTCAAGAGAAGCACAAACCCCTTATGAATATTTGGTAATACCACTCCTGTTACTATCCTTGCTCTACCTACCTCATCCAAAGCAGAAATGCAGACTTGAGACCCAAGTGGTATTTTTCAAACATACATGTGAGGTGCTCAATAAGAACAAAATACAGTCGTGATTATTTCCCCGACCATTGCTGACAACACGAACAGCAAAAAAAAAAAAAACTCTTTTGCAACATGCAAAAGCAAAATTTTCCTCCACAGGCAGTCTATTCAATGCAATCCTCACATCCATACAATACTATAATGCTACTTTTGCCTTCAGGATAATCTGTCTTATTTCAACTTCCTACTTTAAGTTCATGCATTCCACTCTTTTCAGTTTTTACCATTGTGTCTTCCGCTTTCCAGAAACTGCCCATTTCTTCAGATTTCATTAAGAAAGCGAGCCATAAACAGGACATTCTGTCTCTTTTTTCCCCAGAAATAACTCAGAATTTATTGATTCATATAAAATGTACAGATACTGTATGAGTAGCTTCAGAGAAAACTGTGTAAATAAAAATAGCTTGAAACAAATGCAGCTTCAGCGTGAGAGTTTCTGTGGAAGGGACTCACACTGGAGCACTCACCTGCTCTTTGTCCCTTTAACTATAAAGTGTTTCAGATTTCCAAGAATACTTCAACAACGGGCAGTAAGGTGAGGAAGAGGACATCATTTTCCATAGGAAAAGCATAATCATCCCTAGATTTATCTAATAATCCCAATGAGACTGAACCAGTCACACTGGTTTAAAATAGTGGTAATGCATTAATATATATTAAATACACACACACATATACACAGAGGAGAAGTATTACTTTTCGCATTTAGCGATATCAATTTGGGATGGCAGAAAAGGCAGCAAAGATAATATATTCGTAGACAAATTAGAAAAACAAAAAATTATACTGAAATATTCCTATTGCTTGATAGCCACATACTGCATTGATAAAATTTTCCTCTTACAACTATACAAACAGTTCCATATTCAAATTTAACTCAATCAGAGATGCCAAGAGCAGCAAGAAGGGCAGTGACAAAAAGAAGACTGGAGTAAAGGTGGGGCCTCTGCTGAGGGAAGTGTGAGACCTGGTTACACAGGACAACAAAACAACAATATGCTGGGAGCCTTCTTTGCTTTAGTCTTCACCAATGAGGCCAGCCTTTAGGTGTTCATAGGTCCTAAATACCAAGGGGAAAGACTGGAGCTAAGAAGATAATCCCTGACCTGATCCTCTTCCAACAAAGAGACTTCAGGAAATTGGATGTTCATAAAACCACAGGCTCTGATGAAATGCACCCAGTTGAGGGAGCTGGCAGATGTCATTGTGAGGCCATGCTCTGTAACCTTTGCTTGATCACATCTACTGAGAGAAGTACCCAAAGACTAGAAGAAAGTAAATATCACTCCTAAATTCTAGGAGAAAAGGAAGATGATCAGGGAACTACAAGCCAGTCAGCCTCACTTTGATCTCTGGGAAGGTGATGAAAAGTTCATCCTGGAAACCATTTCTGCCATGGGAAGGTGAAAAACCATCAGAAGGAGTCAGCACAGATTCACCAAGGTGAAATCATGCTTGACCAACCCAATAAGCTTCTGTAATGAAATGTGCAGTCTGACAGATAAGGAGAGTTCAGCAGATATTATTTTACTGGACTTCAGGAGGGCCTAAAATCCTCTATAAAATTCACGATGATAAAAAGCTGAAACATGGGCTGGATGAAAATTCAGCAAGGTGGATCAAAAACTGACTGAACAGCTGACCCAGAGGGTAATAATCAGTGGTGCTGAGTCTAGTTGAAGGCCAATAACAAGCACAGTTACTCCAGGGCTCAGTACCAGATTCAATCCTTTTTAATCTCTTCATTAAAAACCTGGAGGGTAGCCTCAGTAAATTCACAGATGATGCTTAACTGTGGGAAACAGCCAATTCACCAGAAGGCCATGGTCCACTGAGACCTCAACTGGCTGAAGAGGTGAACAGATAATCTCATGACATGTAACAGTAGAACTCCTGCACCTGGGGATGAACAACCTCAGGTATCAGTACATGCTGGAAGCCATCCAGGTCAAAAGCAGCTCTGCAGGAAAAAAAACCTAGGAGACCTAGTGCACACTAACCTGAACACAAGTCAGCAGCATGCCCTTAGCAAAGAAAGCTAACAGTGTTCTTAATTGCATTAGACAAAGTGTTGTCAGCAGGTCAAGAGAGATGATCTTTGCTCTCCAGTCAGAACTGATGATATCACACCTGAAGTATGGTGTCCAGTCCTGGTCCTCTACCCCAAGTACAGGAGAAATTTAGACATATGGGAAAGAGTCCAGTGTAGGGTCACCAAGATGATGAATGGACTGGAGCATCCCTCCCACAAGGAAAGGCTGAGAGAACTGGCACTCTTTAACCTGGAAAGGAGGAGTATCAGGAGGGGATCACTTCAATGTCTATAGATACATAAAAAGAGAATGCAACGATGACTGAGCCAAGCTCTTCTCAGAGGTGTTCAGTTCCAGGAAGCAATGGGCACAAATGGAAATGCAGGAGGCTCTCTGAATATCAGGAAATATTTTTTACTGTGCAAGTGATGAAGCACTGCACAGTTTGCTCAGAGAGGCTGGAGTCTCTTCCTCAGAGATATTTACAAGCCACCTGGACATGGTCCTGCTTGAACCCAACAAGGGATAGATCAGGTGACATAGAAGTCCCTGTCAACTTCAACCATTCAATGATCCTGTGAATACAAAAGCTAGACACTTTTATACCCTTAGTGTTAAATTAAGCAGACATTCACAAACAAATAAAATTACTTTAACATAACTTCATTTCTCTTTACCTCATATCAGTTCAGCTATTTCAGAGTAGCTAAAACAAGAAAGATATGACCCTGTTCTTATTCTCATAAATATGATGAGCAACAAGACTGGAACAGACAGCCCCTAATTACCATAGGACTTGATGAGCACTTGACATAAATTTAACCTACAAAAACATCATCTTAAATTGTGAAAGAGGTAGGAGACTAATGGGCTTAATGGAAATTCTCCCTGCTACAGGTTGTAAGCTCAAAGCTACATGAAAAATACAGCAACAGAATCCCTTCATATTTGCAATTATAATTAATTGCAAATATGCAATTAATCCTGATTTAGGCATGCTTTTGTTTTATTTTGTTGTTCCTACTAGCCTTTGCAATGCATGAACAGAAAGGCTGGTTGAAAAAAAGGAAAAATCCTCAAGTCACAAAATTACTGTTGTCCACACAAAAAGTTTCTTCAATACATACTGACAAAAGACCTAGAATAAGCCCTGAGAATACCTGTAGTGTCTCAGAAGAAGCCCCTGCCCATCACATCCTTCAGCATCAGTAGTAATCTGCCATATGTAAACTCCCCCCCAGGTTAGTCAGCAAGAGCTCTTACACCACAACTTTGTGAAGTGCCAATCTGACCTAAGAACAGTCACCTCAGGATGCAAATACCTGTGTATATCTCCCAACATCCCTTGTTTTTTGACCACTGAAGGTTACATCAAGTCATTTTCTCATTCTTCCCATCTCTCTTCCTCACCTATACATTAACATCTGCACTAATTCCATAAAATATGAGGAACCTGCACTACTAAAAAGATGTCTTCCTAGCTATCACAATCTGTGCACATCCAGTTAATAGGCAGTCTCTGTGGATTTGTTTTTCCTAAACAATCTGACTAACATTCCTTCAAAAAAGCTAAAACAAACTCCATTTCCACACTTCCAAGCAGGAGTACTGGAAGCAGGAACTTAATTGTTTTTAACCTGCTGCTTAAGATTTGAATAAATTTAACATGGGCTCTGAGCCTCTTTTATTCTTAAGTATTACCCTTTGATACCAAACAAAAAGGAATGGGAAAAAGAGGAATGTGAAAAAAACAACTTGAATGCAGTCAACTAACTTGTCAATTGAAAGGATGTATTTATAACTTGATTTTCTTTCCTTAAAAGCTAGAAGTAGTAAAATGTACTGTCAATTCTCTTGAAGTAAGAGATTGAAGAATGCTGCTCATGGGAATTCCCTGTTGATTATACCACTTGTAATTAGAGAAATACACATTCACAAACAGTGTGAATCTACTGATAATGAACCAGAAAACTGTAGTTTATTCCAAAGCCAGGCCAAGTATCATCATGTAAGGGGAAGGTAATACTGCAGACCAACACAGTGAGTCAGCAATCAAAACAACATGTTCTGCCATCCAACTAAGACTGCGTTTTAGATTCAAGTCCTGGAATCACTGGTAGATCACCTCTTTCCCATCTTCCCCCTGCCGCATGTTGCTGCAGAGCTCCAGGACTAGCTTACCAGTTGTCAGCCCAGCTTGTTTCAGAAGGAAGAATGAATTCATGTGTAAAGTACCCTAGGTCTCGAAAACACAGAAGCATGTGCTGGAGAAGCTTAGTGCCTGGATGGCTGACTTCAGCATTGAGAAAGGAAGCTGCTCAACTAACTGGAACTAAATGAAGAAAACTGAAATTTCCGCATCTATTTATTCTTAAAGTAACATCTATGTAATTCAGCTCGTG
Source organism: Odontophorus gujanensis (assembly GCA_013399175.1). Classification (NCBI taxonomy): domain Eukaryota; kingdom Metazoa; phylum Chordata; class Aves; order Galliformes; family Odontophoridae; genus Odontophorus; species Odontophorus gujanensis. The sequence goes on from VXAB01002896.1 coordinate 560,189, forward strand.
CATCCCATTGTATCTATGTTTCTGCAGGAGATTTGCAGGCCTTTCAATTTTTTTTTTTTTGTAAACAAGACACAGAGGGGAGAGAGCTCAAAAAAAGCATCCAAACTGTACACAGAAAACATCTTCCACACTGGGTAGTGTTTGGGGCATTATGAAATGCAGTTAAAACGGAAGGGTCACTAAAATGAAACACTTGACTTCACACTGTTTTCAGTAGGATTTTTTTTTTTGTGATTTTTTTTAAATGCGCTGTTAAAAAGAAGATAGTCCCACTGCTGATGAAGCTTATTCACATATAAAAACCTAGCAGGTCTGAATATAACACATTTCCATCGCTGCCGTAAGAAAAAACAGTATTAGAAGCCAAAACTAATTCTGTGATAAAACATGACACTATGTCACATAAGATGGAAAGCGGAAAAAAAAGAAAAACAAGCTAATATGACATCATAATCCAGAATTTAAATCCATGAAGAGTTCTGAAGCACAAAACCTGCTAAAACATGAAAAAGACAGACAGGAGACTCAGGAGCAGAAGCACTAGCTTCCCTTCTTCAGTGAATCTGTTGATATGAGCAATAAATATGACACTTGCATTAATCTACCATATAAGCAAACAATACTATACCTCCCAAAAATCCACATTAGTTTCATTTCTAAAGGTTTGATGATCAAAAGAACAGATGATTCATTACATCTGGACACTGTGTCAACAAAGCAATTACTTCCGTTCCTTCCCAGCCTCCAGATGACTATTGTTCCACTTAGTTCAGGATAAGCAACACTGCTAAATTATATCCTACACATCAAAGTATGTAGGAATTACTAGTGGATCAAATGCATTTTCTTTTTCCACAGAACATGTAAAGTTGTTTCACTTCATTTCCCTCCTGCTCCCATACAGTCAGTGTCTCTGCTTTGATGGCCTCATTATACACTTCTGTTCTAAAAAGCACAAGTTGTCATTTCTCCTCTTCCCCTCCCCCTTTAAAAAACAGAGGGGGAATAATTACACAGAGACTGTTCCCTGTCATAAAAAAAAATGCATGTGCTACATGTGAGGAAGCTTGTGGAAAGTACAAGGAGGGAAAACTAAGGCAAACTGCATGCTGCTCAGGAAGAGATTTCTTTGTCATAGTCATACAGTAAAAGCACATGCAATACAGAGCATCACTTCCAGCAAATGAAAGGAAAACTGGTTATAGGTGTGTTTCCCTTCTTCTTTAATCTCTCTTCAAAACTGTCATGCAAAACCAGTGGGAAATAGTGGGACTGACTGACAGGATGCAATAACGTAAAGTGATTTGATTACTCTGAAGCAGAGACTTCATTAAGTTTTTAGCTTTACAGCACAGGATCTATTACAAGAAGGCTCATTACACATTTTTTGTACCAAATGGATCAAGGGTTCATCCTATTAGACGCACCCCTGTGTTTATAAATATTACGTAATCCCCCCTTTCTTTATGTACATTACACATGAATATATATAAGCCCCTCTTAAATCCAATCATTTAGTACAAGCATA